>OY757938.1:19696487-19788433 GCA_963585895.1 Sepioteuthis lessoniana
GACGAGGCTGATTGCATTTCACATAGCACTAATACCCTTGGGAAAGGTATAAATGCAATTATTCTCCCTCCAGCTATGGGTAAATAATAAGGCAGACTGGGTTCTTCAGCCTTGGTCAGGCAACTAGTCTAGGAGAAGGAAAACTCTGAATTCAAACCTGTTAAACTCCGGTAAAAAATTGACCTTGTGTCATATCCTGCCCGAGCAGAGGGGTTGGTAAATATGAATACACAGAGTTAATGTCAAAAAAGTTTGTAATTTGAAATAATTTTCATGCACGTTATTCAGTCTGCGAGAATATGTGGGACTATATAAGAGTGAGCAAATTTCTTGTACTAATAAGAATACTCTGAGGGGTGTTATGGTTAACACGCCAGACAGCGGAATCGAAGCAAGCGTGTTCGAACTCCAGTCGCGCTGTTACGTTCACATTCGGACAAGTGCCCTCGGGAAAGTTATGAACCCACTTACCCTCCCAGCCATGGGTTAAATAGTATCACTACTGTTCTTCTCGAAGGATGCTTCTGGCATTGAATAACCTACGAAGGTTGATATGCCATTAAACAAGTAAAGCAAAGCTTAGAAAGTAAGAATACTTTAAACCAAATATTTAAAGCGCACAAAATGTAAAGCTTATTTGTGTAAAAATGAAATCGCTGAGTCGATTTTTTTTATATCAAACAATTCTCTTTCAGCCATAAGGGCAAAAGTGGACCTGGGAGTGATGGCAATGCACAGGTACTCTACATTCTCCAAAGTTCCAGCATTACTGTTAAGAGTCATATATTGGATACTCGTTAGGCGGTGAGGTCTTGCCCCTCAACAGAAATACAGTCGGTGTTTTTTTACAGCCCTAGCCGACCTTTAGCTTCCCAAAGACCCCCGCTCCGCGCTCGTAATCATATTTACCAACCCCTCCGCTCGGGCAGCATAGGACACAAGGTCAATTTTTTACCGGAGTTTAACAGGTTTCAATTCAGAGTTTTCCTTTTCCTAGACTAGTTGCCTCACCAAGGCTGAAGAAAACAGTCTGTCCTACTATCTACCCATAGCTGGAGGGAGAATAAGGGGGTTCATACCTTTCCCAAGGGTATTAGTGCTATGTGAAATGCAATCAGTCTCGTCCAGGATTTGAACTCGTGTCGTCGTGTCCATTTCCTACGACGATAACCATTACACCACGGGCACCTCAAAAGGTTTACTCCGCGCTCGTAATAGTGTCAGATGTGTGTAACGACTTGTAACGCCTGAAGACTGGAATCTAGTGATTGAGCGACCAGTGACCTATAACTCTCCTCTTCAACTCTTTGGCGAAATGGGCGCTTGAAAAAGCCAGATCTGATTAATCATAGGAAGCCTTTGCTCCAGTGGGATTAAGTTCCGACTGTTTACTTCAAAATCTACACATGGCAAACAAATATCGAAAAACTCTCATCTTAAAATTGAAAGCCAGTAAACGATTTCGGTAGAAACAATTAATGCAATTTAGTTCTATCGATTTTTCTAATACAAATGAAATTATATATACAAAAAACAAGTTTTGATTTAAATAGTCCATAAGGGTTGCTATGCCATGAAACAAAATAACGAACAGCATGTAAAATATATACTTGAAACTATACTGCGAAAATTATTTGCATTAAATAGGAATACTTGAAACCATTAAACTGTGTACAAATTATTTGTATTAGATGGGAATACTTGAAACCATTAAACTGTGTGCAAATTATTTCTGTTAGATAGGAATACTTGAAACCATACAACTGTGCCAGTTATTTGTATTAGATAGGTATACTTGAAACCATAAAACTGTGTGCAAATTATTTCTATTAGATACGAATACTTGAAACCATAAAACTGTGTGATAATTATATGTATTAGATAGGAATACTTGAAACAATAAAACTGTGTGCAAATTATTTCTATTAGATACGAATACTTGAAACCATAAAACTGTGTGCAAATTATTTCTATTAGATAAGAATACTTGAAACCATAAAACTGTGTGCAAATTATTTCTATTAGATACGAATACTTGAAACCATAAAACTGTGTGATAATTATATGTATTAGATAGGAATACTTGAAACAATAAAACTGTGTACAAATTGTTTCTATTAGATAAGAATACTTGAAACAATAAAACTGTGTGCAAATTATTTGTATTAGATGGGAATACTTGAAACCATAAAACTGTGTACAAATTGTTTCTATTAGATACGAATACTTGAAACCATAAAACTGTGTGCACATTATTTCTACTAGATAGGAATACTTGAAACCATTAATCTGAGTACAAATTATTTCTATTAGATAAGAATACTTGAAACCATAAAACTGTGTGCAAATTATTTGTATTAGATACGAATACTTGAAACCATAAAACTGTGTACAAATTTTTTGTATTAGATGGAAATACTTGAAACCATTAAACTGTGTACAAATTATTTCTATTAGATAAGAATACTCGAAACCATAAAACTGTGTGCAAATTATTTGTATTAGATAGGAATACTTGAAACCATAAAACTGTGTGCAAATTATTTGTATTAGATCGGAATACTTTAAGTCATATAAGTGTGTCCAAATTATTTGGATGAAGAATACTTGAAACCATATTAGTGTGTCAAGTATTCCTATCTAATACAAATAATATACACACTTATATGCTTTCCAGAATTCCTATCTAATACAAATAATTTGCACGTAGTTATATGGTTTCAAGTATTCTTCACTAAAACAAAGAATTTGTATACAGCAATATAATTTCAAATATTCCTACCTAATAAGCAATTTTTGTGACGGTTGCCGATGAGTTTCGATTCATGCATGGGTAAGCTCTCTCTCTCCCCACCACTGGTTGGTTGGATAACTATCAAAAGCTTTAGTCATGGAATTTTTATCGTGATCAATTAAACCGTATCTGTTTAGGCCTTGAAACATTGCCGCATAATCCTTAAGGCTGAGCAGACTGAAGTGTAGGCCCCACCAGGGGCAGAGCCCTATTAAAATTGAAAGAAAGGAGAATGAGAGATGGGAATATCGAGAACCCCAAAGAAGCTCAGAGCCTACGAACACTGCCGTGTGTTCATCTGGCTTAATTTCGCACAAGGATAGCGGAATAGGGCACCCAGTGAGAATGGAATTCGCAACCAAGTCTGCTAGCTTTGCTCATTAAAATTTAGAGGCTGTTTGGGCTATAGAATATGTCGATTGCATCGCTGAGGATGGAAAAGACTTCTCAGTGAGTGTCTTGAATTTGACCGTAAACTATCTCAAGCCCTGGGGCTTTTTGTGAATGTAGATTATTTCTTCATTGTCATTATACCCAGGGCTATTTTGACCCAAATTGGTAGTACATGTTAGGGTCCAATCTATGGGTCAAATAGAACTATTTAATCGTATACAATACTTTAAAATATTTAACTGTGTGTAAGCAAATAACTAATGGTTAATCGAATTATTAGTATTTGACATCAATACTTGAAACCTAACTCTGTGTAAACAAATGTATAATGTTGAATAGAATTATTGGTGTTAGCATTAGTTAAAACCGATTAGAATAATTAGCGCTTTTAATACTTAATCGTGTGCAAAAGGCACCCGTCTCCTCGTCACTATTTGTCAGCTTATATCTGGTAAACCTTTTTGGGAAATTTCCAATGAAGGAACTTTTGGTCGTTTTGTCAGAGAAGCTTGAAAATAACACCCCACCCCAATAATCACTCCAGTTTCCTTGTTGATGTTCTAATTGATATTTCAATGACTTACGTGCCAACCACACAATTTCAATTTGGATACAATACATATCAATACAAAGACAGTCCAGCTATGGATTCGTTTACGTCTGTGATTATTTACTCTACAGATTTTAGCATGAGACACGCAACAGTTGAAACCCGTGATATGGGTCAGATATATATATATATATATATATATATATATATATATATATATATATATATATATGTGTGTGTGTGTGTGTGTGTGTGTGTGTGTGCTCACTCCATAGTAATAGTGTATATGTCTTTATAGTGTGCAATTGAAGTAATTGTATCATTTGCTAATCTCATTCGAGCTTCCGATTTTTGGAACAATGTTGTTTTCTAACTAATAGCGATAACGTTTTTATTTTTCTGTTTATTAAAAAAAACAACTAATTTTCCTATTTTTGGATTATTGAAATTTGGGATGAAAGATTTTCTTTATTCTGTATATTATTTAGTATTAATATTTTCAATGTTCCAGTCTGAAGTTGCGAGATCAATAATATCCGAGGTGCATACGATAAGTTTCCAGACATTTTTCGTATGGGCATTTAAAATTGTCGTAGACTCTTGAAAATTCAGAATGTTATTGCTATACATCTTATGAGATGACTGACCAATTTTTATGATTTCAGCTTCAAATGAACAGCTACAGCAGCAATTGGAATACATCCTACTAAAACCTGATTGTCACATCTAATGAATTTCAAAAATGCAATCTGACACTTTAGAAGAAAGATATGCAATAAAATTCTGTTTTAAACTTGGAAAAAAATGCCACAGAAACGTATGGAATGCTTCAGACTGCTTTTCGACCATCTTGCATGAATCTAGCATCAGTTTTTGAGTAGCATAAGAAAGTCAAAGAAAACAGGGAGTCTGTGAGGGATGATGAGAATTGTGGGAGGAGTAAGGAAGTCAATACACCAGAGTTGATTGGCCAAAGGATTAGGGTTAGGGTTACTATGTTGAGGTTTTAAGGAAGTTTAGGAAGAGATTCCTAGGGAAGAGGCTATCACTCTTCAAATCGGTCCGTGGCATTTCCACCAGGACAATACACCAGTCTACAACTCCATCCTTGTCACAGACTATTTGACCAAGTGGGCATCAAGACAGTTCCTCACCGTCCCTATAGTCCGGACCTTGCTCCCTGTGACTTTTGCTTAGAGGCTGTCATTATGAGACAATTGAGGAGATGAAAGAGGCTGTGACGAAGGTCATTGACACGCTCACACAAGAGGACTTCCATGGGGTCTTCTAGAAGTTGTTGGAACGGTACAACAAGTGCATTGCAGCCTGAGGAGATTACTTCGAAGGAGACTAGAGTTTCATGTGTATACTATCAATAAAAGTGCTCATACGAAAAAAGTCTGGAAACTTATTGTATACCCCTCATTCATTTTTTTTTTCTCTCTTTTCGGATCAATATCTTCAGAACTGTTGTATTGAGTTCAGTGATTAGATATTTTTACTACTACACATTATAATATCTAAAAAAAATAGAATGTCCAGATTTCTGATGTGAAATGCTTTCGTTATTTCACACATTGATCAGGATTAAAATCTTTGGGACTCTTATCTGGGGGGGTCAAGATGAAACCTTTTCATTATTCTATTCATTATTAAATCCTTGTCTAGATTACCGAGATTAAATCTTCTTATTCCATAGATCATTCAAATGAGGATTTTTATCTCATTTGTTTTTAAAACAGATATTCATATTTTTCCAAATGATCAGAGAAGGCCGGAGAATCTATCAACCAAAACGTTGTAAAAAAAACGCAGTAAGCGAGTTCAAATTCCAGTCGTACAATTACTTTCACTTTTTTTATCATTAAAACCTGAGATTGAACCCTGGTCTCCCGGATCATTGGCAAACAAAGTTCGTCACTTAAAAAACTAAAACGGACGTGGGAATATCGAAACGAATTAGGGGAATTTCATCATCATCATCATATCACAATGGTAGCACGGATATCCCTGACCCTCTCTCGCAACTCCTCTCTATCGTTCATCACCCTAGGTAGGTCTTCGGGACAACATTCCGTATCCTCACATAGCTGCTGAATGTATGTTCGTGCTGGTCGTCCTGCTTTTGCGCGGCCATGTGTGGGGATCCATAAGAGTACATCTCTTATGAGTTCATCTCTGCTTCTCAAGCAGTGTCCTGCATGTCTGGTTCGTCTAACTTGAATAGTTTTCGTTATAGGGGGCAGGTGGCCGTACAGTTGGTGTCTTGTGGGGTGTTGCTGCCAGGACTTGTTCAGGATTGCACGCAGCATTCTTGTGTAATTGCCATCTAGCTTCTTCTCCAGCTGTTTTGTTAGCGTCCATGTAGTGCAGCCATATAGCAGTATCGATGTGACCACTGCCTGGAAGAAACTGCGTTTCATTTTATCGGTTAGGTCTGATTTCCATATAATCGATAGCCTATTGATAGCTGTCCATGCTTTCGTTAACCTCGTGTCGATGTCCTTTTCGGTTGATTCGACGCTGCTTCCTAGGTAAGTGAATTTGTCTACTAGTTTAAGAGGGGTTCCTTCTAGAGTGGAGATGTCCCCCGTTTGGTTATAGCACATATATTCCGTTTTGTGTGCATTATGATGAGCCACGAGAACTAACGTTAATCCCGGTGAAGACCGTAATTATCCCCGAAGAAATTATATGCTAGATTATGTCTTTTTCCGTTTGTTTCTACAGAACGAAAACGTCAAAAACATTAAATTATAAAAGCTAAAAAAGTAAGCAATTCAAATTAAAGTATATTGGTTATTTTGCTTTGTTTTACGGCGTATCAACCCTGTAGGGGGTGACCAATTTGTTGGGTGACTGTTTATTGTTTAGTGAATACGTTACTCTCCAATTTGTAGTAGTATGTTGTGGGTGTTTAAAAATATAGGAGTATAAATTGTATAACCCTTTTCGGGTCATTTAACGCCGAATTAAGTAATTTTGATAAAAGTTTCAAACAATTCAATTTTTGTATAAGTATAGTTTTTTGTTTACTCACAGTTAAATGTAAAAACAGCTCTATTTTAACCAATTCAGTTTAACATATATACATGGTTTAAAAACGGTTGAAGGATCAAACAGTTAATTTCAAAACATTCAGTTTAGTGTAATTACAGTTTAGTTCTATTTGACCCCTAGATTGGACCCTATCAGGGGCTACCACTACAAATCAAAGTGAATTTAGTAGCGATGGCAATAAAGGAGTACTCTGAATTCCCCAAAGCTCCAGCCATTACTGGAGCCTCATCATTAGTTTGTTTACTGTCATATCTAGGACACTTGTTGGGGGGGCGTTACCCCTCCGGAGAGATGCAATCAGTGAATTCTGCTGCCCCAGCCGACTGGGCCATTAGAATATGTATATGTGTGTGTGTGTTTGTGTGTGTGTGTGTGTGTGTGTGTGTGTGTGTGAGAGAGAGAGAGAGAGAGAGAGAGAGAGAGAGAGAGAGAGAGAGAGAGATTGACTGATACACTTAAGAAGACTGAGACAGTAACGACAAGACTGGGATAGATAAATCGATCGATAGAAGGAAAGACGTCGTAAAAATATTTCGGTTTTATTAATCATCTATCATTGTTCTCTCAACACTTGTTTCATCATTTTAAAGTCCTGATGAAGGTTCATTAAAATCGAAACGTTTTAACATCGACTTCTATTCTAATAAGTTTATAATTTTTTGATTACTTTGTTTTTCAGTTTTTCTCTATATTGTCGGTTTTCTTTGTTTCATTTACTTCCACAGAGAGATAGATAGATAGATAGATAGATAGATAGATAGATAGATTGATAGATAGATAACTCGATAAATAGGCAAATAGATATATAATTTGATTAATTGGTAGAGATAGATAGATAGATAGATAGATAGATAGATAAATAGATAGATATGAACTGAAATAGACTGATACATATTGAAATATGAGCTGATATATATATATATATATATATATATATATATATGTGTGTGTGTGTGTGTGTGTGTGTGTGTGTGTGTGTGTGTGTGTGTGTATATATATACATACAAACATATGAACTGAAATAGACTGTTACATATGGATAAATGAGCTGATATATATATATATATATATATATATATATATATATATATATATAGATAGATAGATAGATAGATTCGGAAAAAGGAATACTGTCATAAATAATATTAGCTGAAATCTATCTATCTATCTATCTATCTATCTATCTATCTATCTATCTATCTAGCAAGATATCTTTCTATCGATGACTTGAGATAGATACATCATCCATCCATCCATGCCCACATACACGCAAACATACATACATATGACCCTAGATCGATCGATCGATCGATCGACCGATCAATGGAGAGAGAGAGAGAGAGACAGACAGACAGAGAGACAGAGACAGACAGACAGACAATATGAACTGAAATCTATCTATCTATCTATCTATCTATCTATCACTTGAGATAGAGAGATCGATACACATATCCATCCATACATACATATGACCCGAGATAGATAGATAGATAGATAGATACATACATACATACATACATACATAACGAAGACTGAGATTCATATATACATACATATATATATAGATTGATTGCTAGATAGATAGATATGAATAAACTGAGATAGATCGATAGATAGATAATGTTTATTCCGTCCGTCATAGAATAGTCATGATTTAAAAAGATATTCGTTTTTAACATCAAACACTAAAATCAATATATATATATATATATATATATATATATATATATATATATATTAATTTTAGATAAATAAATAAACACACACACACACACATATATATATATATATATTAATTTTAGTGTTTGATATATATATATATATATATATATATATATATATGTGTGTGTGTGTTTATTTATTATGTGGTATGACTCGACCTGGGATTGAACCCTGGTCTCCCGAACCATTGGCGAACACTTTACACGCTTGGTCAATAGGCTGGTTAGTAAAGTTGGCGAGCGTAGTCGAGTATGACCCGAAGGTTCCCGTTTCAATAGCTACGACATCGAGATGTAAGGGAGGGCGCTACTCCTTTTCCTAGGTTGATCAACTTACCCTTGATCCATACCTTATCAGGCTGAGTGTTAAACAAGGAGGCATCAAGTACCATCTTTTAGACTTTGGTATGACTCGTACAAACTCCACCCCAAGTTGTGTTATATTTCAATGTAACGTTAATTTGTTCTTCGTTTCAATCATAAAAAAAAGATTCAACATGGACAAATAAAAAAAGAATTCACTTTTCATTAGCATTTTTTAGAATCCATAAAAAGTCTGAAAATTTCTACTCGTAATATAATGGCGGAGGGATTTCGTTTTATGCCTTTGGGTTTAGTTAGGCTGAAAACCTTTCGGCTCAGTGCATGGGTTAGCTAGGTGCAACATGAACACAGGTGTTTAAGCGCGCACGCGGGGCGGACGTGTCATTCAGAGATGTCAAAATAAAAATCCCAGATAGTGAATGACATCATGCACCGGAAGCGAGCGCGGAGGATTTTTGGGGATTTGAAAAAAGTCAGTTGAGTTGAGAACTAGACACCAAACGAGAAGTGTTGACTTTCGGGGCTCGCAGAGGCCAGACGAATTTGCGCGCTACGGGCGCCGCACGAGATGGGGGTTGGGCAGATGGAAAAGCCAGAATAGAAAGAATGTGTATCTCTCTCCTTATGTCGAAAAACCTTTAACTCAAAGGTTATAAAAGGTTTCGTCCCTGAACTAAAAAGTCGTTACGTGCTTTTCGAGTTTCGGGATTCCTATATTCTATGTATATATGTAATGAACATTCTATGTACGTTTCACATATCCGTATCATGGGTATGGTACATACTAGTAAAATATTGCAGAAACGATCGAAATTACTCTATGAGCAATATGACAATTCAATGTTTTGAATGAATAAAAATAAATAAATTATCTAATTGTAGAATACAGAAATATTACTTTGTGTGATTCCCTCCTTTTTTTCTTTTCTTTTTTTTTATTTTTTGTTAATATTTATTTAGTTCTGGTCTGTGATATTAATAAATTACTGTGGGTCTGGAGATTGTGATCAATACCTCTGAATAATGATATGTAGATAGGGTTCATTTCGCGGGAGTCAACGAGTTTGCTGATACGAGCTGTATTGAAAAAGTATCGAGACTGAAGCTGTATATACCAAGGCAGAAATAAACAATGAATGAAACGTTGATTTTCTTCTAAATAAGAAATGTGTTGAAAAAGAATGAAGATTTAAGGTGTATTAACCTAGAAATAAACAATGAATGCAACAGTGATTTAAAAAAAATACAAGCTGTGTATAAAAAGGAATAAAGACTAAAGCTGTATTTACCAAGACAGAAATGAACAATGAATAAAATGTTGATTTTCTTTTAAATACGAGATATATTGAAAACGTATTAAGACTGAAGCTGTATTTACCAAGACAGAAATGAACAATGAAGGGAACGTTGATTTTCTTCAAAATACGAGGTGTGTAGAAAAAGTATCGAGACTGAAGCTGTATTTACCAAGACAGAAATGAACAATGATTGAAACATTCATTTTCTTCAAATTATGATAACGATTGTATTTAGTACTTCTGGGATGAACCCTCAAAGTCTGCAAAAGAGACTTGTGGAATTGGTGACCAGAGAAACAATCAAGACCATCCAGACCACATCAATTTTAAAATCATCTAGAATACTGAGAAGAGTCTTAGAGATCTCAGACTTCAATGAAAAACCACCAGTTAAATCTGACGTAAAAAACATACAAAGAGTTAAATAATAATAATAATAATAATAATGTACTATAACGGTACTAAATAGACGTTTGTACCACCACATGGCGAACGGGTTTATACGTGTATCGCAACATTTTAAGTGGTAGACCTTGTTGAAACCGCACCGTGAGAAAAAAGTGGTGAACATACAAACCTCTGTCTTAGTTCACTAACAGAAGCAATTTATTCGTGACCACACTATTTTAGTGGTCGTCGGGAGAAAGAAACAGAGTATGAAATCGGAGTCGTACACGGTAGCTAGTAAAAGGGAAATAATATGACCCGAGGAGAGAAAGAAAGCAGACACAGACCTTGAGTTTTTTTTCTGGTTTTCGGTTGTAACTTTAATGTTCTTATTCGCTGGTTTAGTCACCTCAGTTGCGTGTCTGGTGTGAGGCACTTTTCGAAGCCCACCCCATTATGGAGCTCGTAATTTTCGTCTCCTTAAACATTTTTCTGGCTGCTGTTCAACTCACGTTTTTACCTCGTTATAGCTCCAAGCCAACAAAGTTTCAAATCCGAATCGTCCCCTTACTTTCACCGGATGTCGGAGGGAGGACATATCTGTTTCCGGTGGTTCTAAACCTACTCAGAAAATTTGGGACCTTCGTCTTTTTTTAAAATCATTTTTGATTACGGCAGTCATTCACCTGTAACTGGCTGATCTACAACGTGTGCTTTGGCCTGAATCCTTAGAGAGCAGCTGGCTATTCCGTAGACACACTATTTGCTTTTTTCTTCATATTTTTTCTTCTCTCTCTTTCTCTCCTTCCCCAGAAATAAGCCTACCGTTCTCTTTCTAAGTTTAACTCTCCATATCATGTTACAATAATAATAATAATAATAATAGTTGTAGACTTTGATGTGCCAACTGACAACAAAGTAAAACTGAAAGAAAGTGAAAAGAAGGATAAGTACCTTGACCTTGCTAGGGAATGGAAAAAACTGTGGAACATAAAAGTGACGATTATACCATTTGCAATTTGAGCTCTTGGTACAGTCACCAAAAATTTATTAATAATATTGATTAAAGTCCGCCGACACGTTTCGACCATATGAGCGAAATTATCTAAGATTTGAAATAACAAAAATTTAAATTCCCACATGAAATTTTTGTAATTTCATTCATAAGGTGGAATCGCGTCAGAAGATTTTAACTAATGACAATATATACGCTCCCCCATGGGGGTTGAGCACTCTGGCGAAGGAATTGTCGGCCGCCCCTAGCGTAATGCAAAGCTCTTCGTAAGAATTGAGCGCTCTGGTAGCCGATAGGGTATAAAAAAATGTAAACAAAGGCTGCTGCTGCTACTGTTGCTAAAAATAAAATACCTTAAAATTTCCTTAGCCAACGTAGTCCGCTTGTAGCTATGTGGTCTGAAGCCTTAGTCTATCGTAAAGTTGGACGGCTTTCGATACCGGCTTCGAGCATCCTGCGGGTCTAGCCACACTGAAGAGTTCTGATAGAACGAAACAGTCTGTCTGTGGATGACAATATATATATATATATATATATATATATATATATATATATATGTAAACATATATATATGTGTATATATATATATATATATAAATTGTTTGTAATATTTATTACTAATATTTACTTATATTATTGAGAACATACGTACACATATATATTATGATACATAATATACTCTATGCATATATTATTAGTTACACACACAAGCTTATATATATGTATATATACCTCATAGATTTAATCATAATGACTAAAAAAATCCGGCAAGCACTCGGTGGAACATACGAAACACTAGACAGCTGTTTCGACTTTAGTAGGTCTCATCAGCAGCGTATTCCGTGATCTCCACCAGTGGAAATCAAACCAGCGATCTCAGAGCCGAAACTCTACCACTGAGCCACCGTCCACATCGCACACAAGCGATACCAAATTAACTAGTATTGAACACTTAACCAGATGTGTTTTTTAGGTACATGTGATCCCTACAGAAGACACGATCACCTCCAAGTCCACGTCTTCCCAATGCGCTGTTACACTTCCAGGTAAGCTTAACCTCACGGGATAGGAAATAGATATACATTTTTAAATAGACGAATTATATATATATATATATATATATTTATTTTAAAATTTTTATTGAAAAAATCAATTCAGTGAACTTGATTATTGTTCATCTATTCAATGTAGCCACCTTCAGCCTCAATCACCACCTCGATACGGATCCGGAATTGGGAGCATGCCTTTTCTACAAACGCCGGCGGGAGCTCGGCGAATACTCGGCGGATGGCGGCGATCAGGCTGGCTTTGGTGTTGTGGGAGGTCATGTTGGTCATGTTTTCCACCTATGACCAAATGAAGTAGTCCAACGGGTTCAGGTCGGGAAGGTAGAGGGGCCAGTGAGAGAAGGGTACAAAGTCGTAGCACTCCTTCTGAAGCCAAGCCTGGGTCTCTTTGGACTTGTGGTCCGGCGCCGAGTCCTGCTGCCACACCCAGAGTCTGCCACCGGCCACCCGATTGCACCAGGGGATCACCACACTCTTCAGCACATCCAGGTACACTTTGGTGTTGACTCTGAAGCCGACTCGAAGATGTGAGGTGGCATGATGTGGCCTTCACTTGAAACCACACCAAAGACCATAACCGTAGCCGGAAACTTTGTTTTCATCACCCTGGGCACGTTGAACCGTCCTGATTTGCATTTTGAGGGTGCTGGCAATGGTCCTGTTGTCATAACTTGGATCGGTAGAGAGCTTTGGTTGTACAGCGGCGCATCTCCGATCTCGCTCGTTGAACATTGTGTTTTTTTCAGACATGATAGAAGGCTCCTATCGCTCTTGGGATTTGTACACCACTGGCCGACTAGTAGATGGTCTGCAAAAAAAGAAAAAAAAGAAAAAAGAAAACTGGTTTTCATTAAACGGAAATGGAATCATGTCGTCTTTATTGATGAGTAAAAAGAACAAATAAGCTCTACAGAATATCCCTATGGAGTCACATGACATATTTCTTTAAACATCAACGCTGTTTTACTGATTAAAAGGTAACCCCTTTCCCGATATTTGTATTTCTTCCTTGTTTTTGTATTTCGTTTTTACTAAACGTCCACCGGTGATCACTAGATATCATCGTTCCGAATCCTGATGAGGGTTCTTTAGAACCGAAACGTTAAATGTCGATTTTATTCCTCAATAATTCTCTCCTTCTACTTGGATTACATTATCTATCAATTTTTCTCAATATTGTATTGGCTTAATACCAGGTCGCGTCATACCAAAGACTTTTAAAATGGTACTTGATACCTCCTTGCTTAACACTCAGCAATATAAGGTATATAACAAGGGTGAAGTTGAACAATTCAGTGAAAGGAGCAGTCCCCTCCCCTACACCTCGGTGTAGTAGCTATTGAAAAGGGAGCCTTCTGGTTGCCATCGACTAAAGTCGCCAACTTTTCTTACTTATATATATATATATATATATATATATATATAGGGTGACCAAAAAAAAGCAAAAAAAAAACCCAGAACCCATAAACTTTTTTATTACTTCATAAAAAAAAGCAAGATAATTCTTTTTTTGTAAATTCCAGCTTCTGGACATGTTGGTGAATACTATGGTCCCAATTTTTCATGCACAGAATCTACTTAATATCCTTAAAAAAAAAAAAAAGGATAAAATTAAATTCATAAATTTCAGTCAAAAATTTATGGGTTCTGTTTTTTGGGGGGTCACCTTGTACTTCTACACCTCGGTGTAGTAGCTATTGAAAAGGGAGCCTTCTGGTTGCCCTCAACTGAGGTCGCCAACTTTACTTACTTATATATATTTATATATATAGTTCTACCTATTTCTTACAGAGTCCTGTATACAAATTTAGTGGTTTGATTCTTTTTTATTCCGTTTTTTTTATTTATATTTCTTCATTTATTTCTTAATATTTCAGTTATTTCTTCGTATTATCTAGGTATTATATTTCTTCTTTTATTTTTTGTTAAAAAACGAAAGATTTGATTTTTGCATCGTTTTTTTTTCTACATACGACTGTCAAGCTGTCTTGTTTTGTTTTTGGCATCTATTTGTTTGGTATATTTGTTTTTTGAGGGTTTTTTCAACCTACAGATAGTTTTTAGATTAAATATTGTATTTCTGTAAAAGAAAAAACACTCTCACTCACACACACACACACACACACACACACACACACACACACACATATATATATATATATATATATATATATATATATATATATATATATATATAATCACACCTCACAAAAACCTGTATATAATTTCTTCTTGTTTATTGTTGAATGGTTCATTTTCTTTTATTTTCAGTGTCTTTTTCTGTCTATTATATTTCTTCTGTTATTCTTCAAATCCTCCGTTTTTTTTTTATTTCTGAGAGATGACACTTGTCGCTACCAGAGAGTTTTCGTAAATGGTCGACACACGACACACGATACACACACACACAAAAGGAATAGCCAAAAAAGAATCGTATTAAATTGAAACGCAAAGCTTCTCCTGTGTGCTGACTTCTGGTGTAGGTCAATTTTTTTTGTTCATTTTCTATTCCGTGAGATTGGTTAAGCATCTCCTGAAGGAAACGTCGAAGACATTTCATTTTTTTGTGTATATATATATATATATATATATGTGTGTGTGTGTGTGTGTGTGTGAAACAAGAAAAAAACTAGAAAAGATGAGAATAATGCCCCTTTCAGGTGCAATCATTTTGAGCAACCATGGGCGAAATTTCTTTCAATAGGAAACTTTCTTCTTGTTGTTATTGTTGTTGAGAAGAAAGAATGAGTTTAGGATGGAAACAAACAAACAAACAAACAAACAAACAAACAAATAAACAAACAAGCAATAAAATAAAAAGAAATGGGTCGAAGGAGACGAGAAGAAAGAAAAAAGATATCGTAAAACAATTAAAAAAAACGAATGAGATTTTTGAGAAAGAAAGAAAGAAGAAAAGAAAAAAAAGAAAGAAAGAGTGTTTGGTTTAAAAGAAAGGGAACGATGTGGATCAAAAGAAAGAAAGAAAGAAAGAAAGAAAGAAAGAAAGAAAGAAAGAAAGAAAGAAAGAAAGAGTATTTGGTTTACAAGAAAGGAAACGATGTCGATCAAAAGAAAGAAGGAAAGAAAGAGTATTTGATTTAAAAGAAAGGAAACGATGTCGATCAAAAAAAAAAGAAAAAAGAAGAAAGAAAGAAAGAAAGTGTATTTGATTTAAAAAATAGGAAACAACGTCGATCAAAAGATAGAAAGAAAGAAAGAAAGAAAGAAAGAAAGAAAATAACTAGCCAAAAAACAAAACAAAAAAAAAACAAGCAATAAAAGAAAATCAAGTAGGCCGAAAAAAACGAAAGGAAAGAAAAATAGATATCCTAATGTTATTAAACTAACAAACAAACAAACAAACAAACAAACGAACAAACAAAATAATTTGTAAAAAGGAAATAAATAAATAAATAAATAAATAAAGAAAGAAAGAAAGAAAGAAAAAACATTTAAATGAAAAAAAAAGAATGACCGAAAAAGGTTTAAAGAAACAATAAAAAATTGAAAACGTCTGCATGGGAAAAAAATAAAGAAAGTTTAAGTTTCTTAAGAAAGAAAGAAAGAAATTCAAAGAAAGAAAGAAAGAAAGAAATTCAAGGAAAGAAATTCAGAAAGAAAGAAAGAAAGAAAGAAAGAAAGAAAGAAATTCAAGGAAAGAAAAAAGGAAAGATAGAAAGAAAGAAAGAAATTCAAAGAAAGAAAGAAAGAAATTCAAAGAAAAAAATTCAAAGAAAGAAAGTCAAGAAAATAAAAGAAAGAAAGAAAGAGAGAAAGAAAGAAACTTAGAAAGAAAGAAAGAAAGAAAGAAAGAGTTTTATATGAAAGAAAGAGAAAGAACAAATAAGGTTAAAGAAAACAAGAAAGAATGTATAAAGGAAAACAATTGATGAGAAAGAAAAAGGAAAGTGTTTATTGAAAGAAAGAAAGAAAGAAAGAAAGAAAGGAAACAAATCGATATATATATATATATATATATATATATATATATATATATATATATATATATTGAAAGATATAAGAAACGAAGCAAAGAAAGAAATAAAGAACAAAAATCAAGTGTTTGCGAGATGTGTATAAATGCAACGAAAAGTCTGGTAAAATGTATTTGACGATTTCTCGAAAACTTTATCTGTTTGTAAAAGATTTTATTAATTCACAAAAAGCCACTTTATTTGTCACCGAGTTGGTTCAGGGCGATAATCAGAAGCAATAGTTTTCCTCACAGACTACCTATCATCAATTGTATATATATATATATATATATATATATATATGTGTGTGTGTGTAAAAGTGCAGTCAGAAATCCTCACTTTTGGTGTTGTGGATAAAAAAATATTTGTTTGGGTTTTATGGCATCTCAAGTATTATAGGTAATTTAATGCCAAATTCTCTTTTATATATACATTAAATATATATGATTTGGTTTGGTTGGGTGTTATGACATATCAACCATTGTAGGTTATTTAATGCTAAATCTTCTTTACACATATATAAAAAATATATATGATTTGGTTTGGTTAGGTTTTACGGCATATCAATCATTGTTGGTTATTTAATACCAAATCCTGTTTTTACATATATATACGTGGTGCATTCAATAGGTTTCCAGACCTTTTTGTACAGGCATTTAAAATTGCCGTAGATTCTTGAAAATTCCGTAAGTTATTGTGATACATATTATTGACCAATTTTTATGATTTCAGGTTCAAAAAAGCAGCTACAGCAGGAATTGGAATACACCCTACTAAAGCCTGATTGTCACCGCCGGTGAATTTCAAAAATGCAATCGAGATGTGAGGACACTTTAGAAGAACGATATGCAATAAAATTGTGTTTTAAACTTGGAAAAAATGCCACAGAAACGTATGCAATGATTCCGACTATTTTTGACCATCTTGCATGAATCAAGCATCAGTTTCTGAGTGGCATAAGAGATTCAAGGAAGGCAGGGAGTCTGAGGGATGATGAGAGGTGTGGGAGGAGTAAGGAAGTCAATAGACCAGAGTTGATTGACCAAAGAGTTAGTGTTAGGGTTAGGGTTACTATGTCGTGGTTTTAAGGGAATTTTCAGCAGGATAATGCACCAGTCCACAACTCCATCCTTGACACAGACTATTTAACCAAAATGGGCATCAAGACAGTTCCTCAGACTCCCTATAGCCTAGACCTTGCTCCCTGTGACTTTTACTTATTCCCTAAGCTCAGAGACTGTCGTTATGAGATAATTGAGGAGATGAAAGAGGCTGTGACGAAGGTCATTGACACGCTCACACAAGAGGACTTCCATAGGGCCTTCCAGAAGTTTTTGGAACGATACAACAAGTGTATTGCTGCCAGAGGAGATTACTTCGGAGGGGACTAGAATTTCATGTGTGTACTATCAATAAAAGTGCCCATCCGAAAACAGTCTGGAAACTTATTTAATGATACTCGTATATATATATATATATATATATATATATATATATATAATTTTTTCCAGAAATATAGATTTTAATCTAAAATCTAATGGCAGGAAAAACAAACAGATAAAAAGAAAAAAAGAAAAAAAAAGAAAAAACAAGCTAAAAACAAAAACAAAAAACAAACAACAAAAACAAAATAATTGATGGTTGCATTTAGAAAATACCTGCAAAAATTAACTTTTTTTTCCTCGTTGGACTGAATGAATCCACATGACCCTTGATACTTTACTGTCAAAAATGCCCCCACTACCACCACCACCACCACCACAACAACAACAAGACATGCAAACTGAAAAGAATGCACTACATCTTGTACATACCAGAACATTAGAAACAAGAGTTTGAAATCAGAAGATAGACAGAGACCATTCAAGACTGAGATCGACCAGAATACTGAGAAGAGTCCTGGAGACTTGAGAAGACTTGCTGTCACTCAGAATCCAGTGACAAACCTCCAGCTAACGCTGTTGTATAGCCGTGATACAACTATACGTATACATATATATGTGTGGAAACATAATCAACAATAATGACGAACGAACACAATTCTTTAGAAAAAATATACCTCTCACACTTTAAGCGAAAGGGTTGCGTGTGAGAGGTGAATTGGAGACTGGACAGACTGCAATATATTGACCCCCAGTTCCTCTAACTATATCAGCACTTCTTTTCTCATTCTGCTGGGCTGCTCAACCGGGGGTCCTGAGGGCCCAAGCCCTCCGCTGGGAGCTGGTTCTCACTCCCTCGAACTGCAACAAACTGGCTCCAACTAACTCGAACTGTCTGTGGCACAGGATTATATAATTGTTTGACATCCACCTGCTTCTCGTGGGCGTCGCAATTGCACTGAATTCAACCCGTCCACGCTGAAAGTTATATCTTGATATCTTCGACCGGATGCACCTGTTTCTTGATTGACGGCTGGGTCGAAGGTCAATATGTTACAACGCTAGCGTGAACTACTCGCAAGGAGTAATAATAATAATACTAATTGATGAAAAATGTTAAGTTATTTATGATAAACGATTACAGATTCCTTAATCCCTTACCTGGATTTGCAGCTGTCAAATGCATCCCCCCTACAATAAAGAATGCAGGAGTTGCCCGAACAGTAATGGTTATCGTCATAGGAAATGAACACTACAACATGAGTTCAAATCCTGGACGAGGCTGGTTGCATTTTACATTGCACTAATACCTTTGGGAAAGGTAAGAATCCTATTAATCTCCCTCCAACTATGGGTACATAGTAGGGCAGACTGAGTTCTTCAGCCAGTCTAGGAGAAGGAAAACTCTGAAACCAAGCCTGTTAAACTCCACTTAAAAATTGGCCGTGTAGCATCCTGCTCGTGCGGAATGATTGGGGAAATACAGCTCTTAAAGATTGGCCTTGTGTCACATCCTACTTGTGAGGAATGGTTGTAGAAATACTTGCAGCTCTTAAAAATTGGCCTTGTGGAACATCCTACTTGTGAGAAATGGTTGTAGAAATAGTTGCAGCTCTTAAAAATTGGCTTTGTGGCACATCTCGCTTGTGCAGAATATTTGTGGAAATACTTATAGTTCTTAAAAATTGGCCTTGTGGCACATCCTGCTCGTGCGGAGGGGTTGGGTAAATACATGAAATCAATAATGCAGGCTGAAAACCATACTCAGCATCCTTTGTAGCGAGATACTTCAAGTTAAAGAAAAAATTCAATGGCAATTTGAATGAAAACATCTACTACTGATAACTTTATCACATATTACCTTCTCCAATGTATGACTGCAAATACACACACGATCGATCAGTAAGTGGTTAGACCGATTTATGTTTTTCTCTGAAACAAAAACGATTCCAAATTTATTTTGAGAGGTTTCATTTATAATCAACTCATTTACCGAATTTTGAAACAAGCAATAAGATTGTTGTATACCACGATGAAAGAAGAACAAAAACACTTATATATATATATATATAGTAACGATAATTACTTACTGAGTCAGGATCTAACCTATTATAGTTTCGCCTAAGCGGCTCTCAGGGATTTGGTACCTTGATGAGCCGCTTAGGCGAAACTATAGTAGGTTAGTTCCTGACTCATGACGTAATTATCGATACTATATTGCTCTACTCAGTATTGAGCACTTTTTGCATTGTAGCTTAGCAGCCTGAACGGTGTTTTTTTTTTCTTCTTTTGACCAACCAATTGCGTGTCTTTTGATTGTTTTCAATTGGTATGACAAGGTTGGCCTTTTCTTTTTTTCCAATATATATTTTTTCCCTTTGACAGTGATTCGTTGTACATTGTCATCTTCAAATCACTCGCTGTTTTTTGGGTTTTTTTTTCTTACCATAAGGACTATTATTAAATATATATATATAAATATACATATATATATATATATATATACCCGTCTTTTTATTCTTTCGTAAGGGTCAAATCTCTATTGGTTAAGAGAGACAGTTGGACAGATGGGCGGAGACAAAGAAAGACTGCTATATTGACCCATAACTTCTCTTGACCATACAACGCTGTTATTTTCAAAACCCCAATTAGCACTTTTGCTTCTCGGCTGGGGGTACTAAACTCCTAGCGGCACGCTCTCAGTAACAGCAAGCTGGCGCTGGCCTGGCCTTCACGGACTCCAGCTGACTCAGACTCTCACGTGGGCATCTGCATTTCATAACTCCCATGACTTCCGATCAACCACTTGACTGCGTCAGCCCACTTACACTGGTGCGTCTTGTTCATAGAAATCTCTAATTGACGGTTTGATCGAATGTCAATATGCAACAATATCACTCGTAACAGGAACATTATTAAAAATAAAGTACGTATATGAGTTATTTGATTATATATATTATCAAATAACTCTTGTCGTGCTGCTTGCTCAGATTCCCCAGATTTTCTCTCGCCAGCAGGTCTTCTAGACTACATCTGTGTTCGTACTGAGCTTTTGTAGATAAGTTTTAGATAGTAGTCGAAGACTTGCACGTCTGTGTGGGGGGTTCATTCGAGAATGTCACTCATGAGTTCGTTCTTACTTCTCCAACTGTGTCCTGTATGTCTTTTACGTCTTTTAGATGGTTTTAGAGATGGGAGGTCGGTGGCCATGCATCAGCTGCTTTGTGGGATGTTGCTTCCAGTATTTGTTCAATATTACTCGTAAAGTTCTTATGCAATTCCCATGTAGCTTTTTCTTTATACGCTGAGTCAGCGTCCCTGTGGTGTATCGATAAATAGGATTGAAAAATGCAATATATATATATATATATATATATATATATGGATGAACTAATGAATATATATATATATTTGTATATTTTTATGAATTTATGATTAAAACGACAAATTATATCTCTGTGTAATATATATATATATATATATGTGTGTGTGTGTGTGTGTGTGTGTGTGTGTGTTGTTAAGCACCAGTCGTTCATTTAAGCATGTTTCATTAAATAATAAAGACAAATTTTGTCTGTGAAATTTATTTAAGATCCTTTCAAGTTTTCAGATAACTGTCTTTGTTTCAGGTTTAATTGGTTGATGAATTTCCCAAAGTTGTCCTGAGCGTTTTCGGACCATCACATATAAATGGTGACTCATGCTATATATATATATATATATATCGGACTTATATATATATATATATATATATATATATATATATATATATATATATATAAGTCCGAGATTTAATTTGCCATTTGAATCCTTCAATCGTTTGAATAAAAAAATTGTCCCATATTACAAGACTGTCTCTCTCAACCAATTGAGATTTGATCCTTACGAAAGAATATAAAGACGGGTATATATATATATATATATTTAATAATAGTCCTTATGGTAAGAACCCCCCTCCAAAAAAAAAACAGCAAGTGATTTGAAAATGAAAATATACAACGAATCACTGTCAAAGGGAAAAAAAATATATTGGAAAAAAAGAAAAGGCCAACCTTGTCATACCAATTGAAAACAATCAAAAGACACGCAATTGGTTGGTCAAAAGAAGAAAAAAAACACCGTTCAGGCTGCTAAGCTACAATGCAAAAAGTGCTCAATACTGAGTAGAACAATATAGTATCGATAATTACGTCGTGAGTCTGGAACTAACCAACGATAGTTTCGCCTAAGCGGCTCATCAAAGTACCAAATCCCTGAGAGCCGCTTAGGCGAAATTATAATAGGTTAGATCCTGACTCAGTAAGTAATTATCGTTACTATATATATATATATATATATATATAAGTGTTTTTGTTCTTCTTTCATCGTGGTATACAACAATCTTATTGCTTGTTTTCAAAATTCGGTAAATGAGTTGATTATAAATGAAACCTCTCAAAATAAATTTGGAATCGTTTTTGTTTCAGAGAAAAACATAAATCGGTCTAACCACTTACTGATCGATCGTGTGTGTATTTGCAGTCATACATTGGAGAAGGTAATATGTGATAAAGTTATCAGTAGTAGATGTTTTCATTCAAATTGCCATTGAATTTTTTCTTTAACTTGAAGTATCTCGCTACAAAGGATGCTGAGTATGGTTTTCAGCCTGCATTATGATACAAGAAAGTTTTGCTTGTTAGCTCTTTTGTGCACCTCCATTGGTATATTGTTTATCACGTATAATCAACCGATAATTTTCAAGACCAATTTTTTAATTGACTGGATACTCTCCACCAATGGATCACTGTCTCAGTGTGTATAGCAAACTGCCTTGGTTCAGATTCGAACATTACTTGCCGCGTTACGCTACTCGGCGTCTCCATTTGACCTCTAATACCAGCAAGTGTAAAAGACTTGGCATCAGTTCAACGTCCCCCCTTTTTTCTTTCTTCGGTGGAACTTCATTTGTCTCGCTTCAAATCTCTTGGACATCGCCATGATTGCAATATTCACGCGCCCTGCTTTAATCTCGGGTCCTTGTCTGTCATTAAAAAGTTCCGTTTTTATTCCCTCGTGTCATCTTTCCGCCAACCTTGTCGTTTATTGGGGGTTAGGGAAGAAGGTTTGGGAGTGGACCATTTGCTGGGTATTATCGTGAACCTCCCACCCGAAATGAAAAAAAAAAAAAAAAAAGAAATAGAAGGTCATTACAAGAATCAATGGTTTGTGAGTAAGATTTCAACAAGGAAGACTGTACTCTCATAAAAAAAAAATCTTACTCCTTGTTATAGTTCAAACTGATTGAATACAGAAAAAAAACAAACCCAGACAATAAATACGATGAGGATGTTGAAAAGTTATTGACCCGAGTAAGATTGATCGATTTTAATGGCATGTCAATTCAGCTAGGGTTATTTCGACTTAGCGGTTAGGGAATCTCATTCATTAATGGTTAACGTTTACATTTTTTTAAATGTTTCTAAAGAAAAATTTGGTTTAGTTTCTTTTATGGCATATCAACCTTCATGGGTTATTTAATCCCAAAGCCAGCTTTGTAGAATAACGGCTATGGTATTATTTAAAGGTTTCCGTGTTTAATGGCATATCAACCTTCGTGGGTTATTAAATATCAAAACGGTCCCTCTAGGAAAAGATAAGTAGTACTATTTAAGGCTTCTTTGTTTAATGGCATATCAACCTTCGTGGTTTATTTAATGCCAAAGCCATCCTTGTAGAAAAACAGTAGTGATACTATTTAAGGTTTCTTTGTGTAATGGCATATCAACCTTTGTGGTTTATCCAGTGCCAAAGCCATTTATGTAGAAGAACAGTCATGGTAAAATTTAAAGTTTATTGTTTAATGGCATATCCACTTTCGTGGGTTATTTAATGCCAAAGCCATTTTCCATTACTCTACCTTTTTTCCATTTACATTCCCTCTTTTAAATATTTTTCTGGCGTTAAGATCTTGACAAGAACCAGACGAAACCGATCGTTCAAAAATATATAAATTCTTTTTTTTATTATAAACATGCCCATACCTTCCCCAGGCCTACATGTTTTCCTGGCTATCAATAAGTTTTTAACCATTGATAATTTGTTTTATATATATATATATATATATATATATAACAGTAACTTGCACATTTTGTACTGTCACCTGTGTAGTTTCTCGTGAATTTAGACAAATACCAATGGTAACTTCATTTAGCCAATGTCTTACTATTTCTTTCAAGATACGATCAGGGATTTTTCTTTTTCTAGACTGGACGCAAATGCATATATATATATATATATATATATATAATATTAATTTATATAAATGTGTGACGATACCCTCTCGGCCTCCACGTTACATCAGCTTTTTCGAACCATTTCACTTCACGGCCGGTGATCAACCAGTGGTCCCGATAGGGGCATTGCACATTTCTTTACGGCTCCAAGAAATACAATCGAGGGAGTTGGAGAAAAAAGAACGAACGAACAAAACGAACAAAACGAACAAACGAGCCTGGGGTTAACTCAAGTGCAGAAGGGGAGTTATGTAACATTGTGCATGTGTAGACTAACGCTAGCATGGATTTCTAGCGAAAATTCTACAACGCTGCTGGAATGCTAACCTATCTTGACCGGATTTCACTCACTGGCATATCAACCTTCGTGGTTTATTTAATGCCAAAGCCATCCTTGTAGAAAAACAGTAGTGATACTATTTAAGGTTTCTTTGTGTAATGGCATATCAACCTTTGCCGACTCGTCTCTCTGCTGTCCGGTGTCGGCTCGCTACTCGCGTCACCTTTCGCCAACTCCTCCCTCGAGCTCCTTTGTCCAATTCTCTCACCGGCGTTCCCTTCCTACTTCCGGTCACGCCGAGATCTCGAGTCCAAAACCCTTTGTCTGGTTTCGCGCCAAAACAGACAAAGGAATCGTCTGCTAGGCGTACCACCTACATTAGGTTACAAATGTATATATATATCATAATGTATATAGATATATATACAGGGTGTCCCAAAAAGATGTATACACACTTCCAATAACTGCATATGTGAACACTTTGAAGAAGAGGATTTTTATTTTCAGCAAGATGGGACACCCCCACACTACCATCGCGATGTTACATCCTTCTTTAATGAGAGATTACCAAACAGGTAGATTGGACGAAGAGGTTTTGTTGAATACCCTCCCCGTTCGCCAGACCTCATACCACTAGACTTCTTTTTATGGGGATACCTAAAAGACAAAGTTTATGCATTGAAACCCACAACAATTGCTGAATTGAGAGCAACCATTGAACGTGAATGCATGCAAATACCGAGGGAAGTGCTTCATGATGTGTGCTACTCCATCGCTTCGCGTTATCGGCGGTGTCTGGACCAGAATGGACATCAATTTTGAGAAACGGCAATGACAAAACGACAGAAGGATGTTGTTAAATTCTTTTACAGGTTGAAAATGAAACAAATAATAATAAAAGCTTGGTTTGCAGTTATTTGAAGTGTGTATACATCTTTTTGGGACACCCTGTATAATAGAATACTCTACCTTACTCCAAGGTCCACTCTGAATCGAAGTGATTGCACCTGTTAGGGTACCATATATCAGTCAAAAAAGACTGTAATCGTTTACTTTTTCTTAAACAATCTGTGTGCAGACATATGATTGATATTAAAAAATTATTTGTGATGGATAAGAATACTTGAAACCATTTAACTGCATACAAACGAATGAGAAATATTGAATAAGATTAATAGTGAGAATTAATTCTTATTTATTGCAGACTTTTTGTCCTCATCTTGGTAGTTTTTGTGTTGTTTCTTCTTTCACTACGTTTCGGCCAAATTTCACCTCTGGCCTTCTTCAGGTGATTTACCGCGACCTCGGATAGGAATGCTGAGTCTTGTAACCGTATCCCCAGTAATTACTGCCTTCCATAGTTGTAGTCTATCGCACCACGTTTTTTGACCAAGTAAATCTCTGGACGGCTTGGGTAGGATTTGAAACCGCTATCTTCTGACAACGCTCACCTGGGACCTATCCGAGGTCGCAGTAAATCCCCTGAAGGAGGCCAAAGGTGAAATTTGGCCGAAACGTAGTGAAAGAAGAAACAACACAAAAACTACCAAGATGAGGACAAAAAGTCCGCAATAAATAAAAATTAATTCTCAGATTAAGAAGCCTCATCTCAAAATGATTCCAATTAAAGACAAGATTAAAAGTATCAGATAGCAATACTTGTGTTGAGTTAGTAAAATGGTAATTCCCGTGTATGGAGTGAGTGAGGAAGAGGCTCCCTGTGATTGGATATACTAAAATTCTTTTAGACAATTTGTTGGGTATCACCGACCTTTTTCCCACACTATGAACTAGTCCATCTGCCATATATAGCAGTAGCTACTAATACCAGGGCAGACTAGAAGGTAAAGAGCAGCTTCTTATAGGAATAGTATTAGAGCGTTGCAGACTGGAGATCGCACTAGATCACCTTACTTGCTACCGTAATAACGGAAGCCAATACTATCGTTGGACTATATCTTTATTCTGTATTTACTAATCCTATGTTCTTGTCTACTAATAGTCTCTCTATTGTATATACTTTTTCCTAAGAATATATCTCTGTTTCCTCTCATATCGTGGTTTGTCCTTTATTTAATATTGCAAGCGTTCACTAATCCAATGTTCTTGTCTACTAATAGTCTCTCTATTGTATATACTTTTTTCTGAGAATATATCTATATTTCCTCTCATATCGTGGTTTGTCCTTTATTTAAAATTACAAGCGTTCACTAACCAGAACGCAACACAATTGATGACAAGTGATATAGTTTATAAAAAGTTAGGGCGGTTTATAACTGTTGGGTATCACCTATCTTTTCAGCATAATGAGCTGTTCAATCTGCCATATATAGCAGTAGCGGAGATCAGTCTGAGAATAAGCCTACGAGTCAGACCAGAAGAGCCGTTCCTCTTGTTGAAGTATATCATTACTCTGTCATTAATCCTATGTTCTTATTACTAACAGTCTCTCTCTTGTAAATACTCTTTCCTGTAAATAAAACTATTTTCCTCACATATCGTGGTTTGTCTTATTATTACTACAACTTGTGTTCACTAACCAAAACACAACAATAACCATTTGATATTTGATATCCATTAATATCCAATATTTGATATCCTTTAATATCAGATGCAGTGGCTTTTCTATTACGACCCAAACTTTCTTTCTCATGATAATTTCCAGTTTTTTTTTTTTTTTTTCATAATATTTTAGGAAAACATCAAGTCGGAAATGATAGCAATTCAGTTCAATTGCAACATCACCAAGTGACGGTTTAGAATGATTGTGTGCCACAATTTAAAAATTTTCAAACTCATGTAACGTAGCCATAATCTACGAATATGTGAAATATACATGATGCATGTATACGGATGTGTTAAACGTTCATATGCATAGGAATCCCGCGAAACACTGACGACTTTCTTGGTTCAGGTACGAAACTTTTATTACCTTCTTGACTTTTAGGCTTTCGACACGAGGAGAGAGAGAGAGTGACAATTTTTACTATGCTAAATGTTCGTCCAGCGTCAGCTCTCAACTCACAGACCCAACCAACGGGCGTGCACCCTGCAGCAAACAACTGGACACGTCTAGGTAACAAATCTCAACTAGATACCCTACAATGGTTGACATGCCATAAAATCCAACCTAACTAAATCATATATATTTAATATATATGTATAAAGAGGAATTGGCATTAAATAAACGGTAGTGGTTGATATGCCATAAAACCCAACCAAACCAAATCATATATATTTAATATATATGTATAAAGAGGATTTAGCATTAAATAACCTACAATGGTTGATATGCCATAAAACCCAACCAAATCAAATCATATATATTTGATAGTTATGTATAAAGAGGAATTGACATTAAATAACCTATCATATGTACATGTAAACATAGTATTTATTATTTAATAACCAACAATGATTGATATGCAATAAAACTAAACTAAATGAAAATGCCCTTGTTGAATGGCTGTACTTATAATTTTGGAGCTGTTCAAAGATCACCAACACGAAGATAGTTTTAATAAGACCCACACCAAATTTAGTTTTCTATTTTGCTGTTTAAAAAGTCTATGTTTTCTAATAAAAAAAATATATCTTCATGGGAAAATATATATTTATTGGTTGTATTTTCTCTTTTAAACATGTTAGATTAAATTAGACAAACACTTTATATCTGACGATTTTTTCTTTGATCCGTTTGTAACGTAGCCATAATCTACGAATATGTGAAATATACATGATGCATGTATACGGATGTGTTAAACGTTCACATGCATAGGAATCCCGCGAAACACTGACGACTTTCTTGGTTCAGGTACGAAACTTTTATTACCTTCTTGACTTTTAGGTTTTCGACACGAGGAGAGAGACACACACACAATGTTTACTATGCCAACTGTTCCATCTAAACCAACAACCCACTGCGCATGTCATTGACCCCAACTGGCCTGGCCTGGCCTGACCTCACCGAGCTCCGAAAATCAACTCGCCTCGTCTGAGTTTGAATCTCAACAAACTGCTTTGTTTTTCAAAATCACCCCAAATCCTCAGCCCATCGCTTCTGGGCATGACGTCATTCACATCCCCTGTCTATTTCTCATCCGGGGTTTTTATTATGACATCTGTGATTGTCACATCCTCCCCGCGCACGTGAACACCTGCGTTAATGTCTGCACTTACCCGTGCACTAAGCTGAATGGTTCTTAGCCTCACAAAACCGAAAGATAAGATATAACCAACGAAAAAATGATAATATAAAAAAAGTCCTTCCGCAATTATATAACACTCAGACAATTATATAACACTCAGACAAATTTGGAAAGGACTTGTTAGCTTAGTAAAATTCTAATTCCTGCGTATGGAGTGAGTGAGGAAGAGGTTCTCTGTGATTGGATATACTAATCACGTGATGGGCCAGGAAATCTTGGCGCAAAAATCTAAAAATCCAGTCAGACAGATTCCACCAGACTTTCCGTGAAGCGTGGACATTAAAAGCTCTCAGAAAGACAACCCTAAGATACCAGATATCTTCTTCAGCGCGCAGGTAAGTCCATTAAACTCAACTTTATACACAGGGAGGAATATATATTGTCATTAATTGTTTCACGTGTTAATTAATAACTTGTTAGTATTAAATGAAGTATTAATTCATTTATTTGTTGCTATTAGCCTTAGAATAAACGCTGTACTAACACAATACTTGAAAACATTTAACTGATTGCAAACGAACAATTGATATTATTTAACTGTATGCAAACAAATACTTTATACTAAATTAGACAGGAATATAAGATGATTAGAATTAATAATGTGAAATAGCAATACATGAAACTATGTAGATGCGTGCGGACAAGGAATCTCCACGAAGTAGTGGTTGGCGCACTGAACTGTGATGTCATCGTCAGCGAGTTCAAACTCCAGTCACGGTATTGCGTTCACTTTCGAAAGGTATAAACCTCTTCTACCCTAATCTATAGGTTAAATAGTACCAATACTGTCCTACTACAAGAATGTTTCTAGCATTAAATAACCCACATAGATTGATATGCTATTAAACAAAAGATCTGAAACCGAAATCTATCTATCTATCTATCTATCTATCTATCTATCTATCTATCTATCTATTTCATGCCCAGTCGGCAGGGGTTGTAGAATACACAACAACGAGTGTCCGAGATATGACACTAAACAATCTGGTTTCAGCAATGCTGGAGCTTTGGGGAATGCAGAGTACACACTCATTGCTATCGCTCCCATGTGCACTCTGACCCGGAGTGGTAGTAATTGAATGGGTCCTATCTATGGGGAAAATATGAATAAACGGTGTCCTAATGCTGAACTGAATTCATTGAAATAGGACTGTTTTGACATATAACTGAACTGTTTTGACTGTAAACAAAAACTATATTTATACTAAACTGAATTATATGAAATTTCATACGGCATTAAATGTCCCGAAAAGGGTTGATACGCCGTAAAACAATCAAACCAACCAACCAACCAACTATCTATTTCAGTCTGTCCGTATCTATCTATCTATCTATCTCTGTCTAAATTTGTCTGTATATATATATATATATATATATACAGACAAATTTAGACAGTGATATATATATATATATATATATATATATATATATATATATATATCTTTTCTTATATAGACAGTGATATATATATATATATATATATATATATCACTGTCTATATAAGAAAAGATATATATATATATATATATATATACAGACAAATTTAGACAGAGATAGATAGATAGATAGATACGGACAGACTGAAATAGATAGTTGGTTGGTTGGTTGGTTTGGTCAACCAACCAACTATCTATTTCAGTCTGTCCGTATCTATCTATCTATCTATCTATCTATCTATCTATCTCTGTGTAAATTTGTCTGTATATATATATATATATATATATACAGACAAATTTAGACAGTGATATATATATATATATATATATATATATATATATATATCTTTTCTTATATAGACAGTGATATATATATATATATATATATATATATATATATATCTTTTTTTACTTTTACTTATCCTTAATTTTCAGTACCCCCTCCTTGTTTAAGTCCTACCCATACAACTGTACCATGACGCTTTGGCCTCTTCTCTTTTCCTTTTTTTCTTTTCTCTCTTTTTTTTCTTCGAGTCCTTTTCATTTCACAGCAATTGTCTTAAATGGTACGGAAGCAGACCCCCGGCCTTTGCACGGACAGGATTAGGAGATCCTAAGAGACACTAATTCTCTTTTCGTTTTAGCCGATTTGCTTCTAATTGGGCGCGTCCAGTTGCCGCAAGGAGTCAAACGTCTCCTCTACCCGTCCACCACTTAATAGAAACGCGAGATCTTGCAATTCTCGTCGTACTCCCACCCACCCCGCCTTACGTTCAGCAGCAGCAACACTACCACCACCACTGACTATTCGGCCATTGCCCCGGTCCCCACCGATTCGGATTTTTCAACTTCGGCTTAGCATCGATTTACATTCAAGCTAGTGAATTTCTCCTTTTTGGATGCCACATTTGTAAATGTCTTTCTTTCTTTCTTTCTTTCTTTCCTATTTTTCTTTCTTTCTTTCTTTCTTTCTTTCTTTCTTTCCTTCCGATTTTTCTTTCTTTATTTCATTCTTTCTTTCTTTCCGATTTTCACTCTTTCTTTCTTTCTTTCCGATTTTTCTTTCTTTCTTTCTCTCTTTCTTTCTTTCTTTCTTATTTTTCTTTCTTTCTTTCTTGCCGATTTTCTTTCTTTCTTGCCGATTTTCTTTCTTTCTTTCTTTCTTTTCTTTTCTTTCTTTCTTTCTTTCTTTCTTTCTTATTTTTCTTTCTTTCTTTCTTTCTATCCGATTTTCTCTCTTTTTTTATTCTTCTCGATTTTCTTTCTTTCTTTCTTTCTTTCTTTCTTTCTTTCCGATTTTCTCTCTTTCTTTCTTTCTTTCTTTCTTTCTTTCTTTCCGATTTTTGCTCTTTCTTTCTTTCTTTCTTTCTTTCTTTCTTTCTTTCTTTCTTTCTTTTCGATTTTCTTTCTTTCTTTCTTTCTTTCTTTCTTTCCGATTTTCTCTCTTTTTTCATTCTTCTCGATTTTCTTTCTTTCTTTCTTTCTTCTCGATTTTCTTTCTTTCTTTCTTTCTTTCTTTCTTTCTTTCTTTCTTTCTTTTGAGATGAGAAGATTGTTTTACTCCAGTTCTCTAAAACGGAGACGTTATACCCTTTTGAAGATTCATATTTGAAATCATGATTTTTATTATGGGTTTGAAAATTGATCTCTTGCTCAAATTATATATATATATATATATATATGTATATGTATGTGTGTGTGTGTGTGTGTGTGTCCTTAGAGTGATATTCTGACATTTAATTGTTGTAAGTTCGATCTCCAGTGAGTGCACCAAATATCTCACCTTGCGCCAGATAAAGTTTTACTTAGTAAATAAACATGTTAGACTAACTTTCAAAGTTTCAACAATAATAATAATAACGATAATGAAAATGATGATGATGATGATAACGAGACTGATTACAGCGACCAGAAACAACACTGGCAACATAAAGATCAACTGAACCACAATGAGTAGGAAAGAGAAATAGGAAGAAAAAACAACTGTACATATATTTCAAGCGACAAACTGATGATTAGATCTGGACATAGATAAGTTAGAGAAACCTTTAGAGAGGAACAGAATTGCTTTAAATAGCAGTGCAAAATTATGCCTTAAGGACCAACTATGTCAAAATAAAAATAGATAAGACGCAACGGTTGAAAGAGACGCATAATCACATAATAACCGAATACAGCAAACTAGCATAAAAGGAGTATCCGACTAGACACGACTGGGTAGGAAAGGTGATCCACTGGGAATTGTGCAAGAAATTGAAATTTGACCATACCACCAGATATTTTTTGCACAAATCGGAATCCGTCTTGGAGAATGAAACGCATAGAATTCTCAGGGATCTTAAGATAGAAATAGATTACCTAACCTCGGCTAGACAACCAGACCTAGTGATAGTCAACCAAAACAGACAACCTACCTAATAATGGACTTTGCTGTCCCGGCTGACTTGGGAGTGAAAACCAAAGAAGGCAAAAAGAGCATTTAGTACTTAGACCTTTCAAAAAACTAAAAAAAGTTATGGAACAGGTAGGCGACAGTGGTACCAATAGTTATTGGTGCACTTGAAACAATCCACAAAGGATTAGTAAAGAGAAATCGGAGGGGATACCATCCAAACTACGGCAGTATTAAAATCGGCCAGAATACTGAGATGAGTCCTGGAGACTTGGGGAGACTTGCTGTCACTCAGACTCCAGTGAAAGAACATCAGCTATTACTGGTGTGAAAAACTCTCATTGAAGTAAAAAAATATGTTCTTTTTTTGCACAGTTGGCTAGGGCTGTAGAATACACTGACTGCACCTCTGCAGAGGGGTAAGACCCCCACCAATGAGTGTCCTGGATATGACACAAAACAATCTGGTGGTGAGGTTCCTGTAAGGCTGAAGCTTTGGGGAATACAGAGCACCCCTTCATTGCCATTGCTCCCAGGTCCACTCTGTCCCGGCGTGGTAGCACCTGATAGGGCCCTATCTATGGGTTAAATAGAACTAATGGCATACCTCTGGTAAACTGAACTGTTTGACTATACTGAATAGCTTGAAATAGAAATGTTTTTGACAATTAAACCGTACTTACATTTAAACTACGTGCTTATGCTAAAGTGAATTATTTGAAATTGAAATGTTTTTGACTTTGAAACTGTATTTACACTAAACTGAATTGTTTGTTTAACATAAAACTGTTTTGACATTTAGCTGTGTGTAAACAAAATCTGTATTTTACTAAACTGAATTGGCTGAATTAGAACTGCTTGACTAAACAAAATAGCTAGAAATAGAAATATTTTTGACAATTAAACTATACTAACATTAAAACACTTCCGATGCTGACTACGCCGATGATATAGCGCTTCTGGCAAGTGCATCCGCGCAAGCTGAAACCATGCTACATAGTCTGGAACGAGCTACTTCAGGCATCGGCCTCCATGTCAACGCACACAAGACGGAATATATGTGCTTCAATCAAACAGGCTACATCTCCACACTAAACGTTTGCGCTCTGAAACTAGTTGACATGTTCACCTATCTGGGAAGCAGTGTCTCATCAACCGAGACAGACATCGACACGCGACTAGCAAAGGCATGGACAGCTATCGGTCATATAGAAGTCAGACCTGACCGATAAAATGAAGCGCAGTTTCTTCCAAGCAGCAGTAGTATCGATACTGCTATATGGATGCACCACGTGGACGCTAACAAAACTGAGGGAGAAAGAGTTTGACGTCAATTACACAAGAATGCTGCAAGCAACACTGAACAAGTCCTAGAAACAGCAACCCAGAAAACAGCAACTGTACGGCCACCTACCACCCGTCACGAAAACTATCAAAGTTAGACGAACCAGACATGCGGGACACTGCTGGAGAAGTCGGGGTGAGCTCGTAAACGATGTACTCCTTTGGACCCCTCCACAGGGACGAGCAAAGGCTCAAACATACATACAGCAGCTATGTGCAGATACTGGATGTAGCTCGGAAGTCCAGCCGGAAGCAATGGACGATAGGGAAGGATGGCGAAAGCGGTCAGAAATATCCGTGCAAATAGCGTGGCATGATGATGATGATATTTATCCTGCGTGCTTACACTAAACTGAATTGTTTAACATAGAACTGTTTTGACATTTTACTGCGTAAAAAAAAATCTGTACCTACGCTAAACTGAATTAGCTGAATTAGAACTGTTTGAATAAACTGTATAGTTTTAAATTGAAATGTTTTTGACAATTAAACTGTACTCATGCTAAACAGAATTGAAATAGAAATAGAATTGGTTATTTACATAAAAATGGGTTTGGCGTTAAATAACCAACAAAGGTTGATATGCCATCAAACCTAACCAACCAACCAACCAACCAACCATATGTTCCTTTTCAAGCTAAAATAAACCGTGAGAGAAATTTGTCTAAGCTGAGAGAATCTTTTCGCGAACTTCTTCCCATGCTCGATCTCACAATGTAGAAAAGATCTAAAACAATTCTGAATGCCATTTTCTTTGATTCTTTAACTAAATACGCAAGTTCAGTTTGGAATATTATAGATAAGTTTCTGAACAAAATGATTGGCTAGAAGTTTGCCATGAAGATACCTCACTGCAAAACGACGTGACTCTTATTCATGAATATTTATAATATTGCTTAAGGCCAAAGTTGGGATTATCAGGTGTTAATCAAAGATTAAGTGGTATTGGTTAGTATCTGGAATCAGATAGAGAATTCCTTGTTGATCTGATTCTTGGAAAATTTAAGTTCAATTGCTTAGCGACATCAAATGTAAAGATTCTTTAAAATTCTTATGAGTTGAGCGTAGAATGATGATTCAAGAACTCACACGAGACTCATTTAGTGAATAAGCGGAGTCTTTGCGAAAAAAACAAATCCTTTTTAACGGAAAAGTACAAACCGCGCGAAATTTACAGAAAAATCTATGATGCTTACGAAAAAGTTTTAGTAAGAAAAAACATCTTGTCCAGTCGTCTGGAGTTGGGACTGTAGAATACAACGATTGCTTCTCTACAAAGGATTAATACTCCGACCCACCAATGATTGGTTTGGTTTCTTTGTTTAATGGCATATCAACCTTTGTAGGTTATTTAATGCCAAAACCATTCTCCTAGAAGAACAGTAGTGTTACTATTTAACCTATAGCTGGGAGGATAAGCGAGTTTCATACCTTTCCCAAGAGTATTTGCCCGAAAGTGAACGTAATAGCGTGACTGGAGTGCGAACTCACTAGCTACGATTCCGCAGTCCATCGTTTTAACCATTACACCACGAGGACACCCCCACCCATGAGCGTCCTGAGTATGACACTAGACAATCTGATGGTAAGGCACCAGTAATAATGGAGCTTTGGGGAATGCGGAGTACCAATTCATTACCATTGCTCTTAGATCTACCTGGCCCAGTCGACAAGTGTTATGGAATACACCGACTGCTTTTCTGCAAAGGAGTAATACCATACGAGTGTCCTGGATATGACACTAAACAATTTGATGATTAGGTTCCAGTAATGCTGGAGCTTTGGGGAATGCGGGGTACCCCTTCATTGCCATCGCTCCCAGGTCCACTCTGGCCAGGAATGGTAGTACCTGAGAAGGTCCTATCTCTGGGTCAAACAGAATTAAACTGTGTCGAGATGCTTAACTAAATTACTTGAAATAAGACTGTTTTTTGACACTGAAACTACGTACTTATGCGTAACTGAATTGTTTCAAATAAAACTATTTGACATTGAAACTGCGTACATATACTAAATTGAATTGCTTGAAATAGAACTGTTTTTGAAATTTAAACTGCGTACTTTATTTAAACCGCGTACTTATGCTAAATTCAGTTGTTTAGAATAGAACTGTTTTGGTATTTAAATTGTGTACTTATACTAAACTGAATTGCTCGAAATAGAACTATTTTGACATTCAAACTATACTTATGGTAAACTGAATTACTTGAAATAGAACTGGTTTTGTACGCTTAACCTACAAAGGTTTATATGCCATAAAACCCAAACAAACCAAATCAAACTATGTAATTGTGTGCAAATTAAAGGACTCAGGTTCGTTTATAAATGTTATCAACAAAATGTGTTTTTCTAATCATATATTTAATATAAATGTTGAGAGGATTTGGCATTATATAACCAACAAGGGTTAATGTATCATAAAACCCAACCCAACCAAATATTCATATTTAATATATATGTAAAAAGAGGATTCGGCATTAAATAACGTACAAGGGTTGATATGGCACAAAACCCAAACAAACCAAATCATATATATTTAATATATATGTATAAAGAAGATTTGGCATTAAATTACCTGCAAGGGTTGATATGCCATAAACTCCAACCCAACCAAATCCTATATATTGAATATATACGTATAAAGAGGGTTAATATGTCATAAAACCCAACCAACCACCCTATAATATAACAAGAGATTGGTAATACTGCATAATTTGAGTGTTCTGGATAAGAATCCAGTGGTGAGGCTCCAGTTCTGGAGCTTTGTTTAATGGCATATCAACCATTGTGAATTATTTAGTGCCAAAGCCATTCCCGTAGAAGAGCAATGAACCTTCTTAGTTTCTACTCGTTTCTCGACTTTCGTGAGTCTCATCAGGACCATCTCAAGGCACTGAACCATCTTAGATTCGCCTCGCTTTTCCGTTTTTGCGAGTCTCGTACTGCTAAAGCTTTTCTCTACCTAACAAACGTTGGCAGACTGATGCAAGGCCAGCGCTCAGAGCGGTACAACATCTTCTGTCGGTCTTCTTCGTTCTCCGCTCGTCTCTGCAATTATTGAAATCTTTTCTGGTTATATAATTTCTCTGACACCCATGTCATCCTCCTGGCCACACCTCTCGCCTTCTCGACACACCTCCTGTCCAGCATGCCACCCACGTAACTTCTGCGGCGCTCGGCTGTGGAAGAAGCGTCGTGGTTACTATAGGAAACAGATGTACATCCTGTTATACCACCCACGCAACTTACGTGGCATTTCTGCCAGGGCATCGTCCCGTTTACCCGTTTACTTAAGGGAACAGGTGTACATCCTGCTATGCCATCCGTGCAATTTATGTCACATGTCAAAGGGATGTTTCTGGTCAATCTTCAATACGAACAAGACATGCTGGAAAATGATGGGGAAGTAAGCCTCATTCTCTGATGAACCTCTATATATGGACACACCAACAAGGTTGACCAATAAGGACTTACATACAGCAGATTGGTGCGGACATTGGTTACAGTCTAGAGGACCTGCCAGGAGCGATGGATAATAGGGACAGAATGAGGTAACTCTGTGCTATCAGAATGAATATTTTGAACTCAACACAAATGTAAGTAAACATATTCGTCCAATTTTGAGATTGGCGGTGTTGAAATTAAACTCAATCTTAAAAGAGAAGAATGTTAGATTTTCTTTCATAAGAAATAAAACCGTGGCGAAAACTACGTTCCAAAAATTATTTTGTGAAAAAATATCCACGCGACGAATGTCGTCCTACTCAGCCATTAAAAGCAGGAAAATAAAAAGACCGTTTTCCTTTCCCTTACAATGAGTTGGATTTTCACCGACCTTAATTATATAAATTTGTGTCGTTTTGATTTTTGGTCGGGGAAATTTCAGAGATTCATAGTATTTTTCAGTTAAGTATTTTTATTTTACTCAATTTAATGCAAGAAGCAGACGATACCCAGCACGAACTATTATTGATACGGACTACGCTGATGACATTGCGCTTTTGGCAAATATACCTACACATGCTGAATCCCTGCTGCATAGTCTGGAGCGGGCCGCAGACGGAATAGGCCTCCATGTGAACGCAGATAAAATAAGATAAGCGGGACACTGCTGGAAGAGCAAGGACGAACCCATAAGCGACGTCCTTCGAAGAAGCCCTTCACACAGATGTGCAAGTGTAGGACGACCTGCTAGAACTTATCGACAAAAGCTCTGTACGGACACAGGATGGGATTTGCTTTTCATATCAACACTCTGGGAGGATACATTCTTCATAATTACTAGCCTTGTTAACTGGGGCTGTAGAATACTCCAACTGCATCTCTGCACAGGAGTAAGACCCCCACAAAACGACTGTCCTGGATATGATACCAAACAATCTGATGGTGAGGCTCTACTTTAAGAAGTATGCAGAAGCTGGTTGGTTGGTTGGATTTTATGGCATATCAACCTTTGTCGGTTATTTAACGCCAAATCCATTTTTATGTAAGTAATCAGTACTATTTAAAACAATTCAGTTTAGCCTGAGTACACAGTTTTATTGTCAAAAACATTTCTATTTCAAACTATTCACTTTATTCAAAAAGTTATATATAACAATTTAGTTTTGTGTAAGTACAGTTTCAATGTCAAAAACAGTTCAATTTCAAACAATTCAGTTTAGCATAAGCACGTAGTTTAAATGTAAGTACAGTTTAATTGAAAAACATTCTATTTTGTAGCTATTTAGTTTAATCAAGCAGTTCTAATTCAGCTTATTCATTTTAGTATACGTACAGATTTTCTTTACACACAGTTAGATGTCAAAACAGTTTTATGTTAAACAATTCAGTTTAGTTTAGATACAGTTTCAATGTCAAAAAACAGTTATATTTCAAATAATTCAGTTTAGCATAAGCACGTAGTTTAAATATAAGTATGGTTTAATTGTGAAAAACATTTCTATTTTAAGCTATTCAGTTTAGTCAAACAATTCAGTTTAGAAAAAGTATGCCGTCAGTTCTATTAAACCTATAGATCAGGTGCCACCACGCCGGGCCAGAGACGACCTGGGAGCGATGGCAATAAAGGGGTACTCCGCATTCCCCAAAACTCCAACATCACTGGAACCTCACCATCTGATTGTTTAGTGGCATGTACAAGACAAGCTGGAATACCCCTTAATTACTATTGCTCCCAGGTCCACTCTGACCTGGAGTGGTCGTACCTGTAAGCGTCGGATCTATGCGTGAAATAAAAATGTTTAATCATTTAACTGTGTGCAAACAAATGACTATTAAATCAAATTTTGATGTTACAAAAAAATTGATGAAACTATTTTACTGTTGGAAAACTGAATTATTGGTATTACATAGCAATACTTTGAACGATTTAACTATGTACAAATAAAATTATTCGTATGAGCAATACTGTGTGCAAACAAATAATAAATGTTCAATAAGATTATTTGTGTTTGATAGCAATACGTAAAACCATTTAACTGTGTGCAAACAAATGAGCTCGAATTGATTTAAAAAGAAAATTACTTATAATCTTGTAAATTATAAATATATCCCTTTAAACTTTGTACATCAAATAACTCTAAAATTAAATTGTTACTGTTACATAGCAATACCTGAAACCATTTAACTGTGTGCAAACAAATAAACACTTGGCTGGTTTGAAATTCTTATCTAAAAAGTATTTGTTTACTAAGCATGTATTTAATATATCAGTATAAATAGGATTTGGGTTTAAATAACCTGCAAGGGTTGATATGCATAAAATCCAACCAAAGAAATAAACACACACACACACACACACACACACACATTTATATATATATATATATATATATATATATATATATATAAGTGAACTATATATATATATATATATATATATATAAGTGAACTATATATATATATATATATAAGTGAACTATATATATATATAAGTGAACTATATATGTATATATATATATAAGTGAACTATATATATATATATATATATATATATATATATATATATATATAAGTGAACTATATATATATATATATATATATAAGTGAACTATACCAAATTACGCACACTGACCATTACGATCATATAGCATGAATTAATTTTATCTTTTAAAAAAGTTTTGAAATAAAACCAACTTTGAATCTTCAGGGGTGAAAAAGAATAGTTCTAAATTTCTCCGTGGACGTTTCGTCTCACGGACAAGAATAAAAGTTGTTAACATTTAAATTACGGAGACCACTTTCTCGAAGACTGAATTCCCTGGACTTTTCGGCATTGTGATTTCACGAAACAGTTCTTAAGAGAAGTCTACACTTTTTTGGATTTAAATTTTTTCAAATGATTTACTGTCGCCTGTCTAAATCACAGGAGTTAAGATCAATTCTTTGTATTAATAAATATCTCTTTCTTTCTTTCATTCTTTCTTTCTTTTTTCGTTCTTTCTTTCTTTCTTTCTTTCTTTCTTTCTTTCTTTCTTCGGTTCTTTTTCTATTTCTTTTTTATTCTTTCCGTTTCTTTCTTTCATCCTTTTCGTTTCGTTTCGTTTCGTTCCATTTCTTTCTTTCTTTCTTTCTTTCTTTCTTTCTTTCTTTCTTTCTTTCTTTCTTTCTTTCTTTCTTTCTTCGGTACTTTTTCTATTTCTTTTTCTTTCATTCTGTTTCTTTCTTTCATCCGTTTCGTTTCGTTTTGTCTGTCTGTTTGTTTGTTTGTTTTTTTTTTTTGTTTGTTTGTTTCTTTCTTTCTACGGTACTTTTTCTTTTTCTTTTTCAATCTTTCCGTTTCTTTCTTTCATCCTTTTTTCGTTTCGTTTCGTTTCGTTTCGTTTCGTTTCGTTTCTTTCCGTTTCTTTCCGTTTCTTTCTTTCTTTCTTTCTTTCTTTCTTTCTTTCTTTCTTTCTTTCTTCTTCATATTTTTCTTTTCCTATTTTTGTTTCACCAATTTCTTTCGCTTTTCCTTCCTTTTTTTAAATAGTTCTTTTTTTTGTCATTGTTTTATTCGTCTTTTTCTCTTTTTCTTTTATATTGTATCATTTCTTTTTTTCTTTTTTCTTTTTTTATTTTCATTTTTCTTTCTCTTTTTCTTTCTTTCTTTCTTTCTTTCTTTCTTTCTTTATTCTCTTCCTCCTTCATATTTTTCTTGTCCTCTTTATGTTTCACGAATTTTTTTCGTTTTTCCTTCCTTTTTTTCAATAGTTTTATTTTATTTCGCTGTTTTGTTCGTATTTTTTCTCTTTTTCTTTTATGTTTTGTCGTTTCTTTTTGCCTCTTTTTTCTTTTTTTGATTTCATTTTTATTTCTCTTATTCTTTTTTTCCTTCTTTCTTTCTTTTTTCTTTCTTTCTTTCTCTTCCTTCTACATATTTTTCTTTCCCTCTTTATATTTCACCAATTTCTTTCGCTTTTAATTCTCTTTTTTTTTCAATTGTTTTATTTTTTTCATTGTTGTATTCGTCTTTTTTCTCTTTTTTTTATATTGTATCATTTCAAATTTTTGTCTCTCTTATTCTTTCTTTCTTTCTTTCTTTCTTTCTTTCATCATTGATTCATTTTTCCTTCCTTCCTTCCTTTCTTCCTTCTTTCTTTCTTTCAGTCAAGTCAAACCGGGCTTAATTAAACTGTTGAGTACACCCCTTAAAAAAAAAGAAGAAAAAAGAAACCCCTCCAAAAAAAAAACAAACCCGAAAACAAAGCAAAATAAAATACAACCAGACACACACAATAAACAAACAAACCAAAAAAAAAATACAAACAAACACCTCCCCCCCAGCCAAAACGTGAATTTAAGAGAAATGTAAAGGAGAGGGGCGCACAAAGTTAAATTTATTGTTGATGCGTGTGGATTAGCTTGAAAAAGGGTAGTGTACCCCGGGTGGCTTTTAAAGATCTAGGTTAGAAGGTGTAAGGTAACAAAAAGGGGGTATACTGAGCCGAGCAAGTAGTGTGTGGGTGGGGAAGGGAATTTTATAGTGTGAATAGGCGAAAAAAAACAACAACTTCAAAGCAGAAAGAGACAGCGAGATGAAAGTGGGTGGTCGGTAGAAGAAATACGTGGGTAGAAAGAAAGAAAGAAAGAAAGAAGGAAAGAAGAAAAGAAGGAGAAAAACGGTAAGGATTAAATGAAAGAGAAAAGAAAATAACAAAGAAAGAGAAAAAGAAAAAAAGAAAATGTAAACAAAGCCGAAGGACTGGAAAAGATATCAGTAAGGTGAAAGAAGAAGAAGAAGAAGAAGAAGAAGAAGAAGAAGAAGAAGAAGAAGAAGAAGAAGGGGGAGGAGGAGGAGGAAATTTATGAGAGAAAAACCCAAAATAAGAGATTATGAAGAAGAGGAAAGAGAAGAAAAAATAGAAAAAGAAGAAAAAGTTAGAAGAAAAAGCAGTGAATATAAAGAAGGAAAAGAAATGAATGAAAAAAGACTGAGAGAAGAAGAAGAAGAAGAAGAAGCAGAAGAAGAAGAAAAGGAGAAAAAGAAGAAGAGTATAAAGGAAGATAAACAAAGAGAATAATAATAATAATAATAATAATAATAATAATAATAATAATAAGAAGAAGAAGAAGAAGATAGGAAAAAGTATAAGAGATGAAGAAGAAAAGGAGAATAATAATAATAAGAAGAGTGTAAAGAAAGATGAAAAAGAAGATTTCGGAAAAGAAGAAGAAGAAGAAGGAAGATAAAGAAATATATTAATAATAATAATAATAATAATAATAATATATGTTGCTTTTAGTACTAAAGGGTTATTAGAGGGACTGGAGGACTTGGAAGTTGGCAGACGAGTGGATACCATCAAAAATACTGCATTATTGAGAACGGCCAGAATACTGAGAAGAGTTCTGGAGACTTGAGGGAACTTGCTGTTACTCAAACTCCGGTGAAATTACAATTTGTATCACTGTCACTCTCATGTTCCATTCCAGAGAAAAACCATCAAACGAGTAAAATAATAATAATAATAATGAAGCAAATTAGCCCAAAGAGAGTACAAGAGTAGGCATCATTGGGTTGGGAAGGCCATCCACTGGGAATTGTGCAAGAAGTTCAAATTTGACCATACGAAAAAGTGATATATGCACAACCCGGAATCCGTCCTAGAAGATGAGACGCCGAAAATTCTCTGGCATTTTGAGATACTAGCGGATCACCTAACCTCGGCCAGACGACCAGACCTAGTGAGTGTCAACAAAAAACTGAGAACTTGCCGATTTGTGAATTTTGCCGTCTCGTCAGACCATAGAGTAAGGCGAAAGAGAGATGTGTATCTTGACCTCTTTAGGAAACTATGAAAAACTATGAAACTAAAAACATGACGGTGATACCAATCGTAATTAGCTTACTCAGTATAGTCACCAAAAGGATTAGCAAAGGGACCAGAGGATTTTGAAATAAGAGGACTAGCGATGAGCAAGAAAACTGCAGCATTGTTGAGATAGGCCAGGATACTGAGAAGAGTCCTGGAGACTCAAGAAGGCTTACTGTCACTCAATCCCCAGTGGAAAACCATCAGTTGACGCTGGTGAGAAGAACTCTCTCCCCGTAATATTAATAATAAAGAAAATGAGGAAGAAGGAGAAGGAGAAAAAGAAAAAAGAAGAAAGAAATTCAAAATAAAGAAGACAAAGAAAGAAAAACGAAAAAGTGAAAGAAAGAAAGAAAATAAATAAATAAATAAATAAATGTCATCATGATTTTATACAAAACCCTATCGCAGTCGACACGGAAATTTTGAGCAAGAGCACAAACGAGGTTGTCGTTGAGTCGCCTCAATTGTGGTCGAAATATTCAACTTTAATCCTTTCACAAGAGGAATCCATTTATCTCTTTGATGGACAAAAATAAAGTCCTTGTTGGTCCGATGATCTTAGAGATTATGTTTTAAACCCGACGTTTCCTTCCTGGACAAGAACTGTTATTTAGCAGGGTCAATCTGTCTCTCGAAGTAATATTGAACGGACTATATTATGTTACACATAAGAAGCGCTTGGCGTAACATTTATCGACTAAAGAATTGGACTCGATGCCTCTCGTTCAAATCTTGGACAAGGCTACTGGTGTTTCGTATTTGTTTTTAGGAATTGTATACACCTCTCACTTCTCCCACTTTCCAGCTTTAGTTTGCTTTGTTTTAGTTAATGCTGTAACAACCAGTGTAGGCTATTTAATGCCAAATCCCGTTTAGACATATATATTAGATGCTGGTTGGTTGTTTGGGTTTTATGGCATATCAACCTTTGTAGGTTATTTACACCAAATCCATTTTTATGCAAATAGTTCATTTTCAAACAATTCAGTTTAGCATGAGTACACAGTTTAATTGTCAAAAACATTTCTATTTCAAGCTATTTAGTTTATTCAAACAATTCTAATTCAGCTAATTTTGTTTACACGCAGCTAAATGTCAAAACACTTCTATATCAAGCAAATCAGTTTAGTGTAAGTATAGTTTCAATGCCAAAAACAGTTCAATTTCAAACACTTCAGTTTAGCTTAAGCATGCTGTTTAAATGTAAGTAGAGTTTTATTGCCAAAAACATTTCTATTTCAAGCTATTCAATTTATTCAAACATTTCTAATTAAAACAATTCAGTTTAGCATAAGTATGCAGTTAGTATGAAGGGGAGCTCCGCATTCCCCAAAGCTCCAGCATCACTGGAACCTCACCATAGATATATACGATTTGTTAACACAAATCAACGACGTTAGATAGTTCTAAGTATTGCTATGTATTACAAACAATTCAATTAAACTTCAATCATTTATTTGCACATAGTTAATAGATCAAACAGTTCTATTTCTAACAATTGCCCAGTCGCCTGGGGCAGAAGAATACACCGACTGTACCTCTGCAGAGGGGTAAGACCCCTCACCCTAATGAGTGTCCTGATATGACACTAAACAATCTGATGATGAGGTTCCAGTGATGCTGGGGCTTTGGGGAACGCAGAGCACTCCTTCATTTCCATTGCTCCCAGGTCCACTCTGGCCCGGAATGATAGCACCTGATAGGGCCCTATCTATGGGTTAAATAGAACTTATGGCATACTTATGCTAAACTGAATTGCTTGAATTAGAACTGTTTGACTAAATTGAATAGCATGAAATAGAAATGCGGCCCGATACGATCAATCGGCTGGTCATGTCGCCCTAACACTTAAACGGCGGTTCCAGTCGTATTCTTTGAATTGTTCTTGTGGCAAACAAGTTAGTAAAGTTGTCTCCCTTTAGTCGAGGGTGACCCAAAGGCTCCCTTTTCAATAGCTACTACACCGAGGTGTAGGGGAGGGCGCTACTCCATTCCCTGGATTGTCCACTTTACCCTTGATCCTTACCTTATAATGCGGCATTAAGTACCATTTTTTTCTAGTCTTTATTATGACTCGACCATTGGTGAACACTCTACTCATAGGCCAATGGACCGACCCTATTTTATCTTAAAGAGGTTAGAATGCAAAGGCTGAGACAAAAGAAAAAGAAAGAAGAAAAAAAAAGAGAGAACGAGGAAGAAAAATAAATGAAAATAAGAAGCAAAGAAATTAATAAAAGGAAATATTGATTTCATCATCATCATCATCATGTCGTGCTAGTAGCACGGATATCCCTGACCCTCTCTTGCCACTTTTCCCTATCGTTCATCGCCTCCGGCAGGTCTTCAGGACAACATCCTGTATCCTCACATAGTTGCTGAATGTATGTTCGTGCTGGTCGTCCTGCTTTTGCACGGCCATGTGTGGGGGCCCATAAGAGTACATCACTTATGAGTTCGTCCCTGCTTCTCCAGCAGTGTCCTGCATGTCTGGTTCGTCTAACTTGAAGTTTTCGTGATAGGAGGCAGGTAGCCGTACAGTTGGTGTCTTGTGGGGTGTTGCAGCCAGGACTTGTTCAAGATTGCTCGCAGCATTCTTGTGTAATTGCCATCTGGCTTCTTCTCCAGCCGCTGTTTTAGAGTCCATGTAGTGCATCCATGTAGCAGTATCGATGTGACCGCTGCCTGGAAGGAACTGCTTTTCATTTTATCTGTTAGCAGGAGTACTACAAGGGGACACACTAGCTCCATACCTCTTTATCATTTGTCTAGACAACGTACTTAGAACATAGATTGATAAAATCAGAGAGAACGGCTTCGAGCTGACAAAGAAAAGAAGCAGAAGATACCCAGCAAAAACAATTACCGACGCCGACTACGCCGATGACATAGCGATACTGGCAAATACACCCGACCAAGCCGAAACACTATTGCATAGTTTGGAACGAGCAGCCGTAGGCATAGGCCTCTATGTCAATGCACACAAAACGGAATATATGTGCTATAATCAAACGGGGGACATCTCCAGTATAGACGGAACCCCTCTTAAACTAGTAGACAAATTCACTTGCCTAGGAAGCAGCGTCGCATCAACCGAAAAGGACATCGACACGAGGTTAACGAAAGCATGGACAGCTATCAATAGGCTATCGATTATATGGAAAATTTTGATTTAAAGAAGATAAAAAAGAAAAAAGATAAAAAAAAAACAGTGAAGAAAAAAAGATTGGGAGATAAAAATTATTAAAAGATCAAAATTGAAAAATGAAAAAAAAAAAAAAAAAACGAAAAAGAAAAAAAAAAAGAAAGAATGTGGAAGAAAAACTAATGAAATAAGGAAATAGAGGTATAAATGAAATTAAAAAAGAAGAAAAAATGAAAAACTAGGAAGAAAAAAAGAAGAAAATAAGAAACAAAGAAATTGAGAAAAGAAGAAAAAACAGATATGCAGAAGATAAAATAGATACAAATATTGAATGAAAAAAGAAAAAAGAAAGAAAAAGAAAGTAAACAAAATATTAAAATTGAAAAAAAAAGCAGAAAAGAAGAGAAAGAAGGAAGAGTAAAAGAAAGATTAAGAAAGAAATAAATTATTGACAGGAAGAACGAGAATTATAAAGAAAATAGAAAAAAGCCAAAAAAAGAAAAAGAAAAAAAAAGAAAAAAGTAAAGAAGATAGAAAAAAAGAAAAAAATGAATAAAAAAGATCGAATGAAAGCAAAAGAAAAAAAAAGGGAAATAATAAGAAAGAAGGAAATTAATAAAGAAAGAACGAGGGATATAGGAATTAGAAAAAAGAAAAAGAATAAGAAAACAGTGAATGAAAAAAGAAAGAAAAAGGATAGAAAAAGGAAAAAAAGGAAGATGAAGAAACAAGGAAATTAACGAAAGAAGGAGGGAAGGATATTAAAAATAGAAAAAGAAAAAGAAAATAGTGAATGAAAAAAGATAAATAAAGAAGAAAAAGAACAGAAAAAGAAAAGAAAAAGGAAGAATTAAGAAACAAGGAAAAGAATGAAAGAAAGAACGAAGAATATAAAAAGTAGAAAAAAAGAATAAAAAAGAGAATTGGAAAAAAAAGGAACGAAATAGAAAAAGAAAGAATGAAAAACAAAGAAGTTAATGAAAGAAGGAACAAAGGATATAGAATAAGTAGAAAAAAGAAAAAGAAACTAGTGAAGGTAAAAGATAAAAAGGAAAAAAAAAAAGGAAAAAAAGGAGAGAATAAGAAGCAAGAAAATTTATGAAAAAAGAAACGGGGCATATGAAAAAAAGAAAAAAGAAAAACAAATAAAAAACAATGAATGAAAAACGATAAAAAAGAAAGAAAAAGATTAAGAAAAAGAAAAAGAAAATAACGAACGAAAAAAGATAAAAAGGAAAGAAAAAGAAAAGAATAAGAAGCAAGAAAAGTAATGAAAAAAAAAAAAAGAAATGGGGCATATAAAAAAGTCGAAAAAATAAAAACAAATAAAAAAACAATGAATGAAAAACGATAAAATAGAAAGAAAACAATTAAGAAAAAGAAAAAGAAAATAACGAACGAAAAACGATAAAAAGTAAAGAAAAAGAAAAGAATAAGAAGCAAGAAAAGTAATGGAAAAAAAAAGAAATGGGGCATATAAAAAAGTCGAAAAAATAAAAACAAATAAAAAAACAATGAATGAAAAACGATAAAATAGAAAGAAAACAATTAAGAAAAAGAAAAAGAAAATAACGAACGAAAAACGATAAAAAGGAAAGAAAAAGGAAAGAATAAGAAGCAAGAAAAGTAATGAAAAAAAAAAAAGAAATGGGGCATATAAAAAAGTCGAAAAAATAAAACAAATATAAAAGAACAATGAATGGAAAACGATAAAAAAGAAAGAAAAAGATTAAGAAATAGAAAAAGAAAATAACGAACGAAAAAAAGATTCAAAGGAAAGAAAAAAGAAAGAATAAGAAGCAAGAAAAGTAATGAAAAAAAAAAAAGAAATGGGGCATATAAAAAAGTCGAAAAAATAAAACAAATATAAAAGAACAATGAATGGAAAACGATAAAAAAAAGAAAGAAAACGATTAAGAAATAGAAAAAGAAAATAACGAACGAAAAAAAGATTCAAAGGAAAGAAAAAAGAAAGAATAAGAAGCTAGAAAAGTAATGAAAAAAGAAACGGGGCATATAAAAAGGTAGAAAAAAGAAAAACAAATATAAAAAAAAAATGAATGCAAAACGATAAAGAAGAACGAAAAAGATTAAAATTAAAAGAAAAAGGAGAGAATAAGACCCAACGAAATTAATGAAAGAGTGAACGAAGGATATTAAAAAATAGAAAAAGAAATAGAAATAAAAAATAAAGTAAAGAAAAAGAAAGATACATAATAGGAAAAATAAGATAAAAGAAATCAATGAACGAAGGAATTAAAGATATGAAGAATGAAAAAAGAAAAGAAAAAGAAAAAATACATGAAAGAGATCAAAACGAGAATGAAATTTCATAGAAAAGGCGCACCTGGCCCTCTGAACTAAAGGAAAACATTAATTCTGCGTTTAATCGCAATTAGCAAGGACATTTACTCTTCAACCGGTCAGCCCAGTCGGCTGGGGTTGGGTATACTCCGATTGCTTCTCTACAGAGAGGTAAGACACCCCGCCACCCTCTACAAACGTCCTGATCATATGACACTAAACTAAACTGCATCTGATGGTGAAACTCCAGTAATACTGGAACTTTGGGAGATGCAGAGTACCTTTTTATTGCCATTGCTCCCCGGTCCACTCTTGCCCGGAGTAGTAGCCCCTGAAAGGGTCCTATCTATGGGTCAAATGGAATTGTTTGGTATTCGTTATATCGTGGCATGGAACCGATACACAGTCAAACAGCTAATTATTTATAAACTCAAGTGGTACAGTTCGACTAGTATAATAAGTCTCTCGCTGTGGGTGTTACGTCCGAAGTTGGTCTTACTACTGACCGTTGCCTTCAAAGCTCTTCTGACTCTCCTCCCGCTTCTCTCTCGCTTCTGCTTTAGCTTCTTAAGACACGGCGTCTTTTATACTTCCACGATACCGGAAATCACCTGGTACAAGCCACTATATAACAGTATTTAAACTCTGAGTAAACAAATGACTTATACTAAATTGAATTGTTTGAAATAGAACTGTTTGAGCATCTAACTGAGTGTAAACAAAAGACTGAGTTGTTAGTGATACATAGCAATACTTGAAACAATTTAACTTTGTTGACTTATGCCAAATTGAATTTTTAGAAATAGAACTGTTCGATCTTTTAGCTGAGTGCAAACGAATGAGTAATTTTGAATTGAATTATTAGTGTTGGATAGCAAAACCTGTAACCACTTTACTTTGTGCAAACATATCATTAATATTGAATCATATGTATATCCATTTAAATGTGCGAAGATGAATCAATTATGTTACATTGTTTCTGTTACATTGTAATATATTCAAGACAGGACCACAAGATCGACTAAGATATGAATATATAAAATAGACAGAATGTTCATAAAATATTCATAATGTTCATAATAATAGGAATCCGCGAAACACTCGAAATTGGTTCAGGTACGACACTTTTATTCACCTTTTTGAGTTTAAAGGTGTTTCGACATGAGGAGAGAGAGACACAATTTCTTTCTATGCTGACTTTTCCATCTGAACCCCAACCACGTGCAACACCCCCGCCGCAAACTACTGGTCTGGTCTCGGCGAGCTCCAAAAATCAACTTGCCCCGTCTAAGTCCGAAACTCAACTAACTGCTTTTTTTTCAAATCCCCAAAATCTTCAGCGCTTCCGGGCATGACGTCATTCACGTCCCCACTCATATTTTCTATCTGGTTTATTTTTATTGTGACATCTCTGATTTTCACATCCTCCCCCCGCGTGCATGAACACCCGCGCTCAATGTGTGCGCCTAACTAACCCATGCGCTAAGCGAAAGGTTCTCAGCCTAACTAAACCGAAAGGCAAGATATATAAAACGAAATCCCTCCGCAATTATATTACAACATAACAATATCTGAAACCATTTAACTGTGTACAAACAGCAGACCTGGCCAATAAAAGGAAACACAGTTTCTTCCAGGCAGCGGTCGTATCGATACTGCTGTATGGATGCACTACTTGGACGCTAACTAAACGGCTGGAGAAGAAGCTAGACGGCAATTACACAAGAATGCTGCCAGCAATATTGAACAAGTCCAGGCGGCGACACCCCACAAGGCACCAACTATACGGCCACCTGCCTCCCATCACGAAAACTATCCAAGTTAGACGAACCAGACACTCAGGACACTGCTCATAAGTGATGTACTCCTATGGACCCCACATATGGCCGAGCAAAAGCAGGACTACCCGCTCGAACATACATACAGCAGCTCTTTGTAGATACGGGTGTAGCCCTGAAGACCTGCCAGAGGCGATGAACGATAGGGAGAAGTGGCGAGAGAGAGTCAGGGATATCTGTGCTAGCGGCACAACATGATGATGATGAAAATAATTCCTGTCAGATAGAAATACTTAAAACCCTTTAACTGCATGCAAAAAAAAAAAGAAAATGAGCACAGGCTTGTTTTGAAATGTAATCAACAAAATGGAAACTAAAACAAAACAATCGACTTACAAATCATACAAACTTATATTCGTACAGGGTGGAACGATAAAATTGTCGCCCTAGAAAAGACGACATGATTCCATTTCCGTTTAATGAAAACCGGTTTTCTTTTTTTGTTGCAGACCATCTACTAGTTGGCCAGTTGTATACAAATCCAAAGAGCGATAGGAGCCTTCTATCATGTCTAAAAGTGACACAATGTTCAACTAGCAAGATCGGAGATGTGCTGCTGTACAACTTATTCTCTCTACCGATCCAAGTTATGACAGCCAGAACCATCGCTGGAGTGCCACGAATAACAAGGACGTGCCCAGGGTGATGAAAACAAAGTTTCCGGCTACGGTTATGGTCTTTGGTGTGGTTTCAAGTGAGGGCCACATCATACCACCTCACATCTTTGAAGTCGCCATGAAAGTCAACACCAAAGTGTACCTGGATGTGCTGAAGAGTGTGGTGATCCCTGATGCAATAAAGTGGCCGGTGGCAGACCCAGGGTGTGGCAGCAGGATTCGGTGCCGGCCCACAAGTCCAAAGAGACCCAGGCTTGGCTTCAGAAGGAGTGCTACGACCTTGTACCCTTCTTTCACTGCCCTCTCCTCCCCCGACCTGAACCCGCTGGACTACTTCGTTTGGTCACACGTCGAGAACACCACCAACATTACCTCCCACAACACCAAAGCCAGCCTGATTGCCGCCATCCGCCGAGTATTCGCCAAGCTCCCGCGGGCGCTTGTGGAAAAGGCATGCTACCAGTTCCGGATCCGTATCGAGGTGGTGATTGAGGCTTAAGGCGGTTACATTGAATAGATGTCAGCTCTACTAAATAATCAAGTTACCTGAATTGATTTTTTCAATAAAAGTTTAAAGATAAAGCTGTAGTGTTGTGTTTTTTTTGGACAACAATTTTATCGTTCCACCCTGTATAAGCAGGATTTGGCATTAATTAACCTACCAAGTTTGATATGCCATTAAACAAAGAAACCTTAGGTTGTACATCTACTGTTCTTTGACAAGGATGGATTTGGCATTAGATTACCTACGAAGGTTGTTATACCATTGAACAAAGAAACCACAATTACTACCATACTGTTTTTATACAAGGATGGCTCTGGCTTTAAATAACCCATGAAGGTTAATATGCCGTTAAACAAAGAAACCTAAGTAAACCGTCTTATCTCCTCCGGAACGGCGCTGGATTTGGAAATATTTCCGAAGCTTTTCTCGTTGGGCCATTTTGTGTACGGAGGACCCGCCCGAACAGATCCCCTACCCACAGGCTAGAGTTTTTATGACCACAGACGAACGCTGATAGCGACTTAATCTGTCAAATTTTGTTCTCGTTCTACTGATTCGAAAATGTCTGCTACAAAATCTGAGAAAGAGAAAAGTTTCATGGTCGTTGAAGTGTGAGTGTGGGTGTCAGTGTGTCAGTGCGTCTGGGTGTATGAGGGCGTGGTGGATTAAAGTTTTCACGGGTGGGGTGGGAGGCGGACAAGGTCAAAGCTTTAGAAATCCCTGGAGATGCGTCCGTTCTCTCCACTACGGACAGTTAGGATATCCGTACTTTGTTTTTATGAGGTTCCTTTTATGTAGTTAAGGGTCGCTTGACGAAGGTTGAATGCCAATCGACCGAATGGTCCGGTGCGCATAAAAAAAGACAGAAATCGTCAGTTTGCTTATCTGACGTTTGTCATAAACATTCCATATTTTCCACGAAGATACTTTCACTTTCAGGAAAGAGGTTTGGGCTGATTGATACGCAAATCTATCTATCTATCTATCTATCTATCTATCTATCTATCTAAGCAATTGTCTGTCTGTCGGTCTGTCTTTCTCTCTCTATATATGTATTATATGTATATATAAATTAATTTCTTTTTCTTTTGTCCTTCTATCTATCTATCTATCTATCTGAAATTGTTCTTATCTATCACAGTCAGTTTATTCTTCTTTCTCTCTGTCTGTCTGTCTGTCTTTCTCTATCTCTATCTCTCTCTTTATATATACATGTATAAATTTCAATCTATCTATCTATCTATCTAACTATCTATCTATCTATCTATCTAAACTTGTTCATATCTATCACAGTCAGTTTCTTTCTTTCTTTCTTTCTTATATATATATATATATATACCTTGTCGGTTGAAGCTATGAAATACGCCGAATGCAACAGCATCCCTCCCCCAACGAGTCCACCTTTTTTTGTGGTCACCCCTAATGCTTAAGGACAGGAGCTTGATGGTTGAGCTGAGAGTCACCAATATAACTTGTCACCCTCCACTTTGGCCTATATTGGGTTATATGGGTAGTCGGAGAGGTCGAACCCGATCAATTGGCTGGTCATGGTCAAGCTCTAACACCTAAGTGGTCAAGTGGGTTGCAACACTTCATTTTGGTTTTTACTGGTCTTGGTGGTTAGTTGGAGAGGTTCAACCTGATCAACCGCGTCGTCATATCAAACTTTGACACCTATATGATTGTCCCTCCCGTATTCTTCAAGTTGATCTGGTGGTAAATCATCATCATCATCATCATATCGTGCTGGCAGCACGGATATCCCTGACCCTCTCTCGCCACTCCTCCCTATCGTTCATCGCCCTAGGCAGGTCTTCAGGACAACAACCTGTATCCTCACATAGCTGCTGAATGTACGTTCGTGCTGGTCGTCCTGCTTTTGCGCGGCCATGTGTGGGGATCCATAAGAGTACATCTCTTATGAGTTCATCTCTGCTTCTCCAGCAATGTCCTGCATGTCTGGTTCGCCTAACTTGAATAGTTTTCGTGATAGGGGGCAGGTGGCCGTACAGTTGGTGTCTTGTGGGGTGTTGCTGCCAGGACTTGTTCAGGATTGCACGCAGCATTCTTGTGTAATTGCCATCTAGCTTCTTTTCCAGCCGTTTTGTTAGCGTCCATGTAGTGCATCCATATAGCAGTATCGGTGTGACCGCTGCCTGGAAGAAACTGCGTTTCATTTTATCGGTTAGGTCTGATTTCCATATAGTCGATAGCCTATTGATAGCTGTCCATGCTTTCGTTAACCTCGTTTCGATGTCCTTTTCGGTTGATTCGACGCTGCTTCCTAGGTACGTGAATTTGTCTACTAGTTTAAGAGGGGTTCCTTTTAGAGTGGAGATGTCTCCCGTTTGGTTATAGCACATATATTCCGTTTTGTGTGCATTAACATGGAGGCCTATGCTTGCTGCTGCTCGTTCCAAACTATGCAGAAGTGTTTCGGCTTGGTCAGGTGTATTTGCCAGTATCGCTATGTCATCGGCGTAGTCGGCGTCGGTAATTGTTGTTGCGGGGTATCTTCTGCTTCTTTTCTTCGTCAGTTCGAAGCCATTCTCTTTGATTTTGTCAATCGATGTTCTAAGTACGTAGTCTAGACAAATGATAAAGAGGTACGGAGCCAGCGTGTCCCCTTGTAGTACTCCTGCTACAATGTCAAAGTATTCTGTGTCTCCATCCGGTGATCGTACTTTTACTTTAGTGTTTCTATAGAGAATCGTTATTGCCGCTACGGTTTCTTTAGGTATGCAGTACGCTAGTAGGATTTGTTCCATCTTTCCTCTGTGAATGGAGTCGAAAGCCTTGGTAAAGTCGACAAATATTAATGTCGCTTGTAGGTTCTTTGCCCGTACACCTTCAAGGATTCTGCGGATGGTTAATATCATAATGGTACTAGATGGCGGTTGCTGAGGGTCATATGATTTGAGATAACAATATTTTAACCATTTAAGCTGTGTGCAAACAAATGAATGATATTAAATATACGAGGATCATTAAATAAGTTTCCAGAGTATTTTCGTATAGGCACCTTTATTGATAGTACAGGCATGAAACTCTAGTCCCCTTTCAATTAATCTCCTCCAGCTGCAATGCACTTGTTGTACCGTTCCAACAACTTCTGGAAGGACCCATGGAAGTCCTCTTGTGTGAGCGTGTCAATGATCTTCGTCACAGCCTCTTTCATCTCCTCAGTTGTCTCATAACGAAATTCTCCGAGCTTAGGGAATAACCAAATGTCACAGGGAACAATGTCTGGACTATAGGGAGAGTGACGAACTGTCTTGATGCCCATCTTGGTCAAATAGTCTGTGACAAGGATGGAATTGTGGACTGGTGCATTGTCCAGCTGGAAATGCCACTGACCCGATTTGAAGAGTGCTGGCGTCTTCCCAAGGAATCTCTTCCTGAACTCTCTTAAGACCTCAACATAGTAACCCTAACCCTAACCCTTTGGCCAATCAACTGTGATGTATTGACTTCCTTACTCCTCCCACACCCCTCATCATCCCTCAAAGACTCCCTGCCTTCCTTGAATCTCTTATGCTACTCAAAAACCGATGCTCGATTCATGCAAGATGGTCGAAAAGCAGTCAGAAGCATTCCATACGTTTCTGTGGCATTTTTTCCAAGTTTAAAACAGAATTATATTGTATATCGTTCTTCTAAAGTGTCAGATTGCATTTTTGAAATGGACCAACTGTGACAATCAGGCTTAAGTAGGGTGTATTCCAATTCCTGATGTAGCTGTTCATTTGAACGTGAAATCATAAAAATTGGTCAGTCATCTCATAACATGTATGGCAATAACGTACCGAATTTTAAAGAGTTTATGACAATTTTAAATGTCTATACAAAAAAGACTGGAAACTTATTGAATGACCTATGTAATTATTAGTATTAGCTCGGAATACTTAAAGTAATTTAGTCGAACGTGACCAGTGCAAATAAAGGATTAATACTAAAGGATTAATACTGAAGAATATACGCATCTCCGCGGAGGGATAAGACCCCCCCCCACCAACGAGTGCCCTGGATATGACACTAAACAATCTGAGGGTGAGGCACCAATATCGGAGCTTTGGGGAATGTGGAATACCCCTTCATTGCCATTACTCCCAGGTTTACTCTGATCCCGGAGTGGTAGCACCTGATAGGGTCCTATCTATGTGTCAAATAGAACTGTTTGGTATTAAAATTCTGAACAAACAAGTGACTCATGCTAAATTGAATTGTTAGTAATAGAACTAATTGATTATTTCACTGTGTGTAAACAAATGACTGACGATTAATTGAATTGTTAGTAATATATAGCAGTACCTGGAAACATTTAACTGCGTACAAACAAAGGAGTAATGTTGAATAGAATTATTTGTATTTAAAAGTAATACTTAAAATTCTTCTGTAGTGGTTCAAATGCCATAAAACCCAACCAAACCAAATCCTATACATTTACTATATATGTATAAAGAGGATTTGGCATTAAATAACCAACAATGGTTCATATGCCATAAAATCCAACCAAAACAAACCAAATCATATATATTTAGTATATATATATAAAGAGGATTTGGCATTAAATAACCTGTAGTGGTTGATATGCCATAAAACCCAACCAAACCAAATCCTATATATTTACTATATATGTATAAAGAGGATTTGGCATTCAATAACCAACAATGGTTCATATGCCATAAAATCCAACCAAAACAAACCAAATCATATATATTTAATATATATATATAAAGAGGATTTGGTATGAAATAACCTACAATGGTTGATATGCCATAAAAGCCAACCAAACAAAATCATATATATTTAATATATATGTATAAAGATGATTGGAGAATGGCTTTGGCATTAAATAACCTATAAAGGTTGATATGCTATTAAACAAATAAACCAAACCAAACCAAAATAGAATTATTTTCGTAAACACGCCTTCGAATATTAGTATATGCTGGATTTTCACTCAATGAATAATAGATAAAAACGAATTAGAGTTTCAATTCGATAGCATTTGGTAAATAACAATGCTTAATAATATTCGTTTCATTGCTAGAAGGTTCCACGAGAAATAATAGAATCCAATCATTTTGGTTTTGTAGAAAATTGGCAATTCAGCACATATTCAGACAATTTTTTAAAATAAAAAAAATGATTTATTGTTGTTTAAGGAAGGCGCTCGTGGAGTCAACTGCTACTCTCGCCCGAAGTGGACATAAAAATTCCAGTTCAAATCCTTGACAAGGTCGTTTTTATTTCACCTAGCACTAATAACCATTTGAAAAGGTATGAATTGCCCAGTCGGTTGGGGCTGTAGAATACACTGACTACACCTCTGCAGAGGGGTAAGACACCTCCCATGAGTGTCCTGGATATGACACTTTACTATCTGATAGTGAGTTCCCAGTAATGCTGGGGCCTTGGGGGATACGGAGCACTCCTTCATTGCCATTGCTCCTAGGTCCACTCTGGCCCGGAGTGGTAGCACCTGATAGGGCCCTATCTATGGGTTAAATAGAACTAACTGCATACTTATGCTAGACTGAACTGTTTGATTAAACTGAATAGCTTGAAATAGAAATGTTTTTGAAAATTAAACTTTACTTACATTTAAACTACGTGCTTTTGCTAAACTGAATTGTTTGAAATTGAACCGTTTTTGACATTGAAACTGTACTTACACTAAACTGAATTTTTATAAATGACTGCTTGAATAAACTGAATAGATTGAAATAAAAATGTTTTTGACAATTAAACTGTGTACTCATGCTAAACTGAATTGTTTTAAATAGAACTGATTATTTACATAAAAATGAATTTGGCATTGAATAACCTACAACGGTTGATATGCCATAAAAACCAACCAACCAAACCAAACAAACAAAAGGTATAAATCGAGGTATTCTATCTTTATTTATAGGTAAATAGTAGGGCAGACTGTGATCTTTAACCATGGTATGGCAACCGGTCTAGTAGAAGGAAGACTCTGAAGTCAAATCAGTTGTAGACTTTGAGAGGGATGGGCCTCGTCTGTTTATTTTTGTCCAAGACACACAACACGAGTAGCTCCCCCATGATCAGAATTTACTAGTTTTTTTTTTTTTTTACAGAACAGAAGTCATTACGTCATATATACTACTTAGTGGATATCGTACACTTCATTGGGTATGATGAACATAAGTTATGTGGCATTAAAAAAAAAACAGAAAAAAAACTTTGACATGTGTCGCGAGCCTCCATCAAAATGCTCACAAACTGTATCGATGAAGTGGTCCAGTCGGCCGGGGCTGTAGAATACACCGACTGCCTCTCTGCAGAAGAGTAAGACCCTTCCCCCACAACGAATGTTCTCTGGCCCAGTCGGCTGGGGCTGTAGAATACACCGACTGCTTCTCTGCAGAGGGGTAAGAATTCCATACTGAGTGCTCTGGATAATACCCACAACAATCTGGTGATAAAACTTCGGTAATGCTGTAACTTTGGGGAATGCGGAGTACACCTTTATTGCGATCGCTGCCAGGTCCACTCTGGAAACACCCGATCGGGTCCTATCTATGGATCAAATAGAGCTAAACTGTATTGCTTTAAATCTAGAATTCTTTGACATTTATACTACGTACTTTTGCTAAACTGAATTACTTGAAAGAAAACTGTTTATACGTATAAAGATGAATTTGGTATTAAATAATCTACAACGTTTGAGATGCCATAAAACCAAACCAAAGCATAAATGTATAGACGAGGCCGATACAATATTGGAGGTATTCAATGAAGCCTAGAAGACATTAGAGGTATAAGACAAGGCTTAGAATACATTGGAAGTATTCGATAAAATTTAGAATATATTGGAGATATTGGATGATGCTTAGGATACATTAGGGGGGTTCGACGAGGCCTTGAATACATTGGAGGTATCCGATGAAGCTTAGAAGACATTGGAGGTATTCGACAAAGTTTGGAATAGAGTAGAGGTATTCGATAAAGTCTGGAATACATTGTAGGTATACGACGAATCTTAGAATTCACTGGAGATGTTCGACGAAGTCTGGAATACATTGAAGGGTTCGACGAGATCTTGAATACATTGGAGGTATTCTATGAAGGTTAGCAGACATTGGACGTATTCGATGAAGCTAAAAATATATTGGAGGTATTCGACGAGGCCTAGAATATTTTGGAGGTATTCGATGAAGTTTAGAATACATTGTAGGTATCCAACGAATCTTAGAATACATTGGAGATGTTCGACGAAGTTTGGAATACATTGAAGGGTTCGACGAGACCTTGAATACATTGGAGGTATTCTATGAAGGTTAACAGATATTGGAGGTATTCAATGAAGCTTAGAATACATTGGTGGCATTCGAAGAGGTTTAGAATATACTGAAGCGTTTGACGAGGCCTAGAACACATTAGAGGTATACGATGAATCTTAGAAGACATTGGATGTGTTGCACACATGGGAGTTTTTGTAAGTATTGCTATTTAACATTAATAATTCTATCTAACACAATTCATTCAATTGTCTGAATTTCTGAGACGAAGCTTGATGATTCTCATCATTCAGGTTTTTCGGACTATTGTCTTTATCTTTATTGTTATATTCCCAACGTTTCGGCCGATATGTCCGCCGAGTTTCTTCAGGTGTTTCGTGTCGAACTCGGGAGCCTACATGGAACTTCGAGCCACGTCCTTTAATTAATCCACGGGGCGATACACAGTTAAATGGTTCCAAGTATACCAATGAAATAGCTATAATCCAATTTGTTTCTCCCAGCTAAGCGTTTTGAAGTATTCCATACAAATAGTTTTATTTGCACACAGTTAAAGGTTTTCAAGTGTTGCTATTAAGCTCTAAGAATGCTATTCAACATCACTCATTCGTTTGCACACAGTTAAATGATTCCAATTATTGCTATATAACACAAACAATTCAATTTGATGTCAGTCATTTGTTTGCACATAGTTGAAAGATTGAACAATTCTATTTCAAAGAATTTAATTCAGCATGAGTCATTTGTTTGCCCAAAGTTTAAATGCCAAGCAGTTCTGTTTGACCCATTGATAGGATCCTATCAGGTACTTCGACTCCGGATCAGAGTGGACCTGGGAGTAATGACAATGAAGACGTACTCCACATTTCCTGAAGCTCTAGGACTGGATCCTCACCATCAGATAGTTTCGTGTCATATACGGGACACACATTGGGAGGAGTATCTTACCTTTCTGTAGAGATGCAGTCTTGCCGGAAGCAACTGGAGTTGAGACATATAAAGACCCATAACTATTGATTTCCACATAGCACTAATACCCTCGGGAAAGGTATGAATCCAGTTAATTTCCCTCCAGCTATGGGTAAATAGTAGGGTAGACTATGTTCCTCAGCCTTGGTGAGACAACTAGTCTAGGAGAAGGAAAACTCTGAATTCAAACCTGTTAAACTCCGGTAAAAAATTGACCTTGTGTCATATCCTGCCCGAGCGGAGGCGTTGGTAAATATGATAACTATTGATTTCCTTAAAAAGGTGCTGAGGGGGTGTCCTCGTGTTGTAGTGGTTAAAGCGATGGACTGCAGAATCGTAATAAGTGAGTTCGTACTCCAGTCGCGCTATTACATTCACTTTCGGGCAAATACCCTTGGGAAAGGTATGAATCACCTTATCCTTCCACCTATGGGTTAAATAGTACCACTACTGTTCTTCTAGGGGAATAGATTTAGCATTAGATAATCTACAAAGGTTGATATGCCATTAAACAAAGAAACGAAACCAAGAACGTGTCATTGTAAACATTACTTCTTATTGCCAACAATTTAGGCAATATTTCACCTTATTTATTGAACGACACAAGAAGAACATCAATCGTTTTATTAAGAGAAAATCCCCATTGAAAATGAGTATTATCTTTTTTTGTCTCTATTGTATACCCAACATAATTAAACTCTATTTTGTCTGTTGTCGGTAACTTCACAATTTATAGATACTCGCTTTCTGCATGCCTCCTCATTTACTCCCTCTTGTTGCTATAACGTATAGCAAAATATATGTTATTTATCTGTATAAACTTGTAAATGCCGAGTAATCAATACCACCTGTTTAGCGCGAAAAGGTTTGATCGATATCAGCTGTTATATAAAATTGAAACGAGCGCGCTGAATAGAAAATAAGATTTATTTGTCATCTAGTGAAGATACATTCAATACAGGGTTCTTTCTTTCTTTATTTATTTTTAGTATGGAGTGTGTATATACGAGTCAAGGTCACGTAATGTTCTAATTCTTTTTTTTTTCACCTACAGAATCAGGGAGTGCCCTTGACTTCAGTTTTCCTTAGTGCAGTATAAAGGTGGGGAATGCTCTTGGGAAGGACTGATTAGGCATATTATTTAAAGACCCACCAACTGGGTGAGCTAATTTCCGGGTAGAAAGCATTAATTTTCAGCATAGCTTGGTTGATTGCTGGTGTTTTACGGCATATCAACCCTTGTAGTTTATTTAATGCCAAATCGTGTTTATGCATATATAAGTTGGCGACCATAGTCGAGGGTGACCCGAAGGCTCCCTTTTAGATAGATACTACACCAAGGGCGCTACTTCCCTGGATTACTCCACTTTACCCTTGATCCGTATAATGCTGAGGGTTAAGCAACGAGGCATCAAGTACCATTTTTGAGTCTTTGGTATGACTCGACCTGGGATTGAACCCAGGTCTCTCGGGCCATTGGCGAACACTCTAACCGCTAGGCCAATGTCCGGTTATGCATATATATTAAATCAATACGATTTGTAAACGAAGAGTTTGTAGGTAAGAACTTTCAAACGAGCCAGAGCTCATTTATTTGCACACAGTTAAATGATTTGCGAGCAATATTGAACAATTCCTGGCGGCAACACCCCACAAGGCACCAACTATACGGACACCTGCCTCCCATCACGAAAACTATCCAAGTTAGACGAACCAGACATGCAGGACACTGCTGGAGAAGCAGGGGCGAGCTCATAAGTGATGTACTTCTATGGACCCCCACATATGGCCGAGCAAAAGCAGGACTACCAGCTCGAACATATATACAGCAGCTATATAAGGATACGGGATGTAGCCCTGAAGACCTGTCGGAGGCGATGAACGATAGGGAGAAGTGGCGAGAGAGAGTCAGGGATATCCGTGCTAGCGGCACGACATGATGATGATGATGATGATGATGAAATGATTTCAAGTATTGCTATCAGTTGTTTTTATTTGCACACAGTTAAATGGCTCTAGGTAATTCTATTAGCATTAATAGTTTTATTTACAGACAGTTAGTTTCAAGTGTTGTTATTTAACACTAATAATTTTACATGGTACAGTGGATGAAAGCGGTGGTTAGATCCAGTGACATACCCAAAGAGTGTGAGTTCAATACCCGGTGAAGGCAGTTGAGAACTTTCAGAGGGGAAATTAACAGAAGATAACTGATAACTGACATGCATTAAACATGGCTCGTGGAACTAGAACAGTCTACTCCGGTAAGCGAAATAAAGGGCGAAGTTCGACATTCCAACCACCTGAAGAAGGCCGGAGCGTACAACAGCCAAAACATCGTGATAAGCATAGCGACAAAGATGAGGACAATAGTCCGAAAATTGTAAATAATGAACGAATAATTTTATTCAACTTTATTTATTCGCTCGCACACAGTTAAATGGTTCCAAGCATAGATCATTAAATAGTTTTATTTGACCAATAGGATAGGACCCCAACAGCTAATAGCAATTTTGGTCAGTGTGGATCTGGAAGTAAAAGCAAATAAAAGCGTACCCCACACTCCCCCAAAACACCTGGACTGGATTCTCACCATCAGACGCAAATTAGTGTCAGATATCCAGGACATTCGTTGAGGGTGTATTTTACCCCAACGCAGAGATGCAATTAGCGTATTCTACATCCTCCTGCCAAGCTAGTCGGGCTTCAGTGATGGTTTTTCATTGAGCCGATGACGTCATAGATAAAAAATGGCGTTAGCATATTCCAAATTATATCGGCCCTTTTGACTCGAGATATTTGCTATCGACTGCTCACCTTGAAATGACTGAAAACTAAAATACTACAATATTAAATAACAGCTTGAGTCACTGTGAGATACACACGAGTGTGTGGCTTTTGAAATTGGAAAACCACCCACTGGTGGAAAATGGTCACATATGGAAAAGAGTTTCAAAAAGAGAAAGTAATAGAAAAAAAGAAAGAAAAAACAGCCTGTAAAACACACACACACACATACACACACACACACACACACATATATATATATATATATATATATAAAGTTAGCGACCGTAGTCGAGGTTGACCCGAAGGCTCCCTTTTTAATAGTTACTATAACGAGGTGCAGGGGAGGTCGCTACTTCTTTCCTGGGATCGCTCCACTTTACCCTTGATATAATATTAAGCAAGGCAGCATCAAGTACCATTTTTTAAATCTTTAGTATGATTCGACCTGGGATTGAACTCCATTCTCCAGGATCATTGGCGAACACTTTACCCTTCAGATAGAGGTTAATAGTCGGGCAGACTGAGCTCTTTAATCTTGGTATTGCAATCGTTCTCAGAGAAGGAAAACTCTGAATTCAAACTTTTTTTTGAGTTATTAACGAAGCGAAAAAGATAATTAAAAAAAAAAAAAATTCTATTTCTCTGGATAATATTTTATTTCCGTTGATAGCGTTCTGTATTAAATTCGTTCGATGTTATCAGCATCTCAGTTTCATCCAAATATATACGTTAACGTAATTTTTGAAATGTTATAAAAAAAACTTATAAACCTGACGAAAAAAAAAAAAAAAAAAGATAAAGAACAATCTTTAAACTTGCAAAACAACCCCTGATGATGGCCTATGAAAGGTCCGAAAGCGCTCGGGACAATTTCGGTAAATTTATCAACCAACTCCAACCTAAAACCAAAACGCTTGTCAGGAAACTTGAAAGGGGCCTAGAAAATTATATAGACAAAATTTGTCTTTATCATTTAATTAAACATGCTTAAATGAAAGACTGCAGCCCCCCCCATATATATATATATATATATATATATATATATATATATATGCGTGTTTAATTTAAGTTTTAACTTCATCTTTCAGTTTAAATTCTACGATAAAATTCTTCATTTAGAGAAATAAAACAAGTCGGTAGAAAATTAACTTTATATAATAACATATTTTCGCCAATGGTCAGGGAGACTTAGGTTCAATCCCAGGTCGCGTCATACCAAAGACTTTAAAAATGGCACTTGATACCTCCTTGCTTAACGCCCAGCACTATAAGGTACGTATCAAGGGTAAAGTGGAGCAATCCAGGGAAAGGAGTAGCCCCCTCCCCTACACTTCGGTGTAATAGTTATTGAAAAGGGAGCCTTCGCGTCGCCCTCGACTACGGTTTCCAACTACTTAGGGCTGTGTTTGCTTATTGACTTAAATTACTCGTTTTTTATTGACTTTAACTTATTTGGCTGCATGAAAATTCCTCCCCATCAAAAAATAAAATTATTAATCTTATTTTAAAAAAATTATTTATACTTAATCAAACATTATTAATTATTTTTATTTGTCGTTCATCAATTTAGAGATATAAAATAATAACAAAGAATAATTGCAGAGTTCATATAAAAAATCTGGGCAAAAAACAAAAATATTTAAATCTCTTAAGAATCAATCTCTTAGTTTTAAAACTATTTTGCAAAAAACAAAAAAACAAACAGAAAGAATTTATTTTTTTACAGAACAATGCTTGCTCCATAAGATAATATTAAAAATGTAAATCGGAAATCTCTTTTCTTTTAAGTGGATCAATTTTTCCATGAGATAAATTATCGTTTCTAACTGTTTGATGTATATTTCTACAGGTAACTAACATTGTAAAATAGACGTCAAGTGAAAAGAGTTTTTACAAAAAAAGTATTGGGAAATATTTTTTTATAAAATATATATTAGAAATGATTTTTACTATAAAAATGCATTAGAAATGATTTTTACTATAAAAATGCATTAGAAATGATTTTTACTATAAAAATGTATTAGAAATGATTTTTACTATAAAAATGCATTAGAAATGATTTTTACTATAAAAATGCATTGGAAATGATTTTTACTCTAAAAATGCATTGGAAATGATTTTTACTATAAAAATACATTGGAAATGATTTTTACTATAAAAATGCATTGGAAATGATTTTTACTATAAAAATGCATTATAAATGATTTTTACTATAAAAATGCATTGGAAATGATTTTTACTCTAAAAATGCATTGGAAATGATTTTTACTATAAAAATACATTGGAAATGATTTTTACTATAAAAATACATTGGAAATGATTTTTACTATAAAAATGCATTAGAAATGATTTTTACTATAAAAATGAATAGCAAAGGATTTTTACTATAAAAATAAATTGGAAATGATTTTTATGATAAAAATACATTGGAAATGATTTTACTATAAAAATGCATTAGAAATAATTTTACTATAAAAATGCATTAGAAATGATTTTTACTATAAAAATACATTGTAAATGATTTTTACTATAAAAATGCATTGGAAATGATTTTTACTATAAAAATGCATTAGAAAAGATTTTTACTATAAAAATGCATTGAAAATGATTTTTACTATAAAATGCATAGGAAATTATTTTTACTATAAAAATTGATTGGAAATGATTTTTACTATGAAAATACATTGGAAATGTTTTTTACTATAAAAATGCATTGCAAAGGATTTTTACTTTAAAAATACATTGGAAATGATTTTTACTATAAAAATGTATTAGAAATGATTTTTACTATAAAAATGCATTAGAAATGATTTTTACTATAAAAATGCATTGGAAATGATTTTTACTCTAAAAATGCATTGGAAATGATTTTTACTATAAAAATACATTGGAAATGATTTTTACTATAAAAATGCATTGGAAATGATTTTTACTATAAAAATGCATTATAAATGATTTTTACTATAAAAATGCATTGGAAATGATTTTTACTCTAAAAATGCATTGGAAATGATTTTTACTATAAAAATACATTGGAAATGATTTTTACTATAAAAATACATTGGAAATGATTTTTACTATAAAAATGCATTAGAAATGATTTTTACTATAAAAATGAATAGCAAAGGATTTTTACTATAAAAATAAATTGGAAATGATTTTTATGATAAAAATACATTGGAAATGATTTTACTATAAAAATGCATTAGAAATAATTTTACTATAAAAATGCATTAGAAATGATTTTTACTATAAAAATACATTGTAAATGATTTTTACTATAAAAATGCATTGGAAATGATTTTTACTATAAAAATGCATTAGAAAAGATTTTTACTATAAAAATGCATTGAAAATGATTTTTACTATAAAATGCATAGGAAATTATTTTTACTATAAAAATTGATTGGAAATGATTTTTACTATGAAAATACATTGGAAATGTTTTTTACTATAAAAATGCATTGCAAAGGATTTTTACTTTAAAAATACATTGGAAATGATTTTTACTATAAAAATAAATTGGAAATGATTTTTACTATAAAAATGCATTATAAATGATTTTTACTATAAAAATGCATTGGAAATGATTTTTACTATAAAAATGCATTAGAAATGATTTTTACTATAAAAATACATTGGAAATGATTTTTACTATAAAAATACATTGGAAATGATTTTTACTATAAAAATGCATTAGAAATGATTTTTACTATAAAAATGAATAGCAAAGGATTTTTACTATAAAAATGCATTGGAAATGATTTTTACTCTAAAAATGCATTGGAAATGATTTTTACTATAAAAATACATTGGAAATGATTTTTACTATAAAAATGCATTGGAAATGATTTTTACTATAAAAATGCATTATAAATGATTTTTACTATAAAAATGCATTAGAAATGATTTTTACTATAAAAATGCATTAGAAATGATTTTTACTATAAAAATGCATTGGAAATGATTTTTTACTTTAAAAATACATTAGAAATGATTTTACTATAAAAATTTATTTAAAATGATTTTTACTCTAAAAAATTCAAAAGAGAGGATTTTCTCTATAAAAATGTACAGGAAATAATTTTTACTATAAAAATGCATTTTATTATGAAAGGGACATTTGGATTCATGCATTTTCCAAGGACATTATCGTGAAGCACAAACAATTCGGGATTCCATTTTCTCCACCCCCGACATCTGTTACAGTAAGGACACACACACACACACACACACACATATATATATATATATATATAAATATATATATATATGTGCGTATATATTAGTATATATATGTGTGTGTATCCTATTTTAACCCGATAGATGTTACATTTTCATTAAACCAACACAAATGAAATATTTAAGAATAAAGGAATTTCTCTTCCAATTTGCAAACGAATGATAATCATGTGGGGTCTGCGTCGCACAGAACATTTTTTTTAATAATCCTTCGGTGCAAATTTGAAGCGTCCACTTCTTAAATAGCACCATCAATATTATTCGGGATCGCTATGACAACGAGAGCCCAAAAGATTTGCGAGTCGTCCGTTCAGTATTATGGGATCATTCTATTGTTATTACAAGCAAGTGACTGATGACTCGGTGTAGATAGGTACGTCAGCTAACCCCTTCAAAAATTGTCTCGGCCTTTTCCTCTCTTCTTTGGGGGTTATACGGACGAATTTTAATTGAATGATTTTCTCTGAATTTTTTCTTTGGGCGATTGTTAAATCATTAAGAATTAATGGGATTCTTTTCTTTCTTTCTTTCTTTCTTTCTTTCTTTTCAAGACTTTTTCGAATAACGTGGGTCGAGGCCACTTTAACATAAAATAGGGGTCTACCCGTCAAGAACAATTTTCGTGATAAATATTTTCCTAAATCTTGGTAATTTCTCCCTCGCTGCAGACCATCTTTCTTTCTTTCTTTCTTTAACTATCTATCTATCTATCTATCTTTACCAACCCCTCCGCTTGAGCAGGATATGACACAAGGTCAATTTTTTAGCGGAGTTTAACAGGTTTGAATTTAGAGTTTTCCTTCTCCAAGACTAGTTGCCTTACCAAGGCTGAAGAACCTAGTCTGCCCTACTATTTATCCATAGCTGGAGGGAGAATAACTGGATTCATACCTTTCCCGAGGGTATTAGTGCTATGTGAAAAGCAATCAGTCTCGTCCAGGATTTGAACTCATGTCGCCGTGTTCATTTCCTACGACGATAACCATTATATCATGGGCACCTCCATAACACCACGGGCACCTCGTTCTTATCTATCTATCAATCTATCTATCTATCTATCTATCTTAGTCAATTCACATATACTCAGACTGTTTCTATCTATCTATGCTTATATGTATAAATATATCTATTTGGTCAAGTATATTACGTATATATATTTGTACACCCCCATATATATATATATATATATATATATATATATATTTGCGTAAGAACATTGTTGTAGAATGATTTTTTGAGAGTGTAAAAGGTAGAAACAATCTCTTCTTTGTGGTAAGGATGTTTTATTAAATCTGTCAATTAATAATAATAAAAATAATAATATTTTGGAAAGGGGAATTCTTTCTTTTTCAAACGGCCATCTTTTATCTGATGAGATTCGTTAAAAATCCACCTCGAAATAATTACAAGGGCAGCAAAAATGTCCACTGTTTTTTTCTTTTCCCCACTTTCTTTGTTTCTTCGATTTTTTTTTTGTTCGTTCCTTGTTATTTGATGTGATCGTTTCTTTTTATTATAAAAGTCATTTTCTTTCGCTTCGATTTTGTCACTTTGTTGTGTCGTCTGTTCTTGCGACTATTTCCCGCCCTTTTTAACGCCTTTCTTCATTCTTGTTGGATTTTTTTTTGTTATTGTAGTAAATTTCTCTTTGTTTTTACTGTTTCTTTCTTTCGTTTCTGTTAATTTTCGTTTTTTTTTTTCCTCTTTCTTTTTGCTTTTTTCATGGAATCTTTTCTTTTAACTCTTGCTTTTTATGTCTTTTCTTTCTTATTTTTCCCTCTTGGAGATTTTCCCTTTTCTTTCTTTCTTCCCTTCTTTTCTTCTTTCTTTCTTTCTTTCTTTCTTTCCGATTTTTCTTTCTTTCTTTCGATCGTTTACTTTGTTCTTTCTTTCTTTTGCTTTTTTCATTTTTTTCTTTAGATTTAACTCAATATTATCTTTCTTTCTTTCTTTCTTTCTTTCTTTCTTTCTTTCTTTCTTTCTTTCTTTTGTTTTTCATCTTCCGATTTTCTTTCTTTCCTTCTTTCTTTCTTTCTTTCTTTCTTTCTTTCGTTTACTTCGTTCTTTGTTTCTTTTGCTTTTTTCATTTTTTTTTCTTTAGATTTAACTCAATATTTTCTTTCTTTCTTTCTTTCTTTTTTTTTCTTTCTTACTTTCTTTCTTTCTTTCGTTTACTTCGTTCTTTCTTTCTTTTGCTTTTTTCATTTTTTTCTTTAGATTTAACTCAATATTTTCTTTCTTTCTTTCTTTCTTTCTTTCTTTCTTTCTTTTGTTTTTCATCTTCCGATTTTCTTACTTTCTTTCTTTTTTTCTTCCTTCCTTTCTTTCTTTCTTTCTTTCTTTTGTTTTTTATCTTCAGATTTCCTTTCTTTCTTTTGTTTTTTATCTTCAGGTTTTCTTTCTTTCTTTCTTCGAATGTCCACTTTGTAAATAATCTATCACTTTTTTCAGAATTTGATTTTAAAGGTTATATGTCCCTAATCATGAACATGAATAAAGTGAAGAATTAGTTTTTTGAATAAGTTCAAGCTTAGTCCTAATTTTGCTTCACGACAATTCTCGGCCACATGTTGCCAGAATGACACCGCAGAATCTCACTGACTTTGGATGAGAGTCTTTTCTACACCAACCAAATTCTCCTGATTAATAACCCACTGACTACCATTTGTTTTAGGGGGGTGTCATCGTGGTGTAATGGTTAAAGCGATGAACTGCGGAATCGTAGTACGCGAGTTCGTACTCCAGTCGCGCTATTACGTTCACTTTCGGGCAAATACCCTTGGGAAAGGTATGAACCCCCTTATTCTGCCTCCAGCTATGGATAAATAGTAGGTGAGGCAACTAGTCTAGGAGAAGGAAAACTCTGAAATCAAACCTGTTTAACTCCGTTTAAAAATTGACCTTGTGTCATATCCTGCCCGAGCGGAGGGGTTGGTAAATAGTACCATTTGTTTTAGCACCTGGATATTTTTTTACACTAAAAAATATTCCATTCCAAATAAATAGAAGTTATATTTAAAGATTTTCTTGACATCAAAACCTTTATGTTGTATAGCCGTGATACAACAATACGTATACATATATATGCGGAAACATAATCAACAATAATGACGAACGAACACACTTCTTTAGAAAAAATATACCTCTCACAATTTATTGTCGAAAGGGTTGCGAAAGGGTTGATATTGGTTATGCGTGAGAGGTGAGTTGGAGAAGGAACAGACTGCAACATATTGACCCTAAGTTCCTCTGACTAAGCAGCACTTCTTTCTCATTCAGTTGGGCTGCTCAACCGGGGGTCACTGAGAGCCGCAAGCCTTCTGTCTGGAGCTGGTTCTCACTGCCTCGAACTGCAACTCGAACTCCAACTAACTGACTCCAACTAACTCAAGCCGTCTGTAACACCTGGTTATATAATTGTTTGACACCCACCTGCTTCCTGTGGGCGTCGCAATTGCACCGAATTCAACCCGTCCACAGATCAAGGTGATACCCCGATATCTTCGACCGGATGCACCTGTTTCTTGATTGACGGCTGGGTCGAGGGCCAATATGTTACATTTAGAGTTTTCTGTATGTGTATAAATAAACTTGGCAGAAATACAAGATTTTCAAGGAATATATTTTGACAGATGAAAACATTGTTTCGATTCATTAATTAAGGAATAAAATCTTATTTCTAAAAACGTACATTATTTTCCGTATAATCTGATTATAACTTCATTGTTGTTTACAAAATTGGGTTATAATAGCCGTTTCAGAGTTCGCTAATGATCCAGGAGACATGGGTCCAATCCCAGGTCGTGTCATTTAGAAGACTATAAAAATGGTACTTGATACTTCCTTGCTTAACACTCCGCAATATAAGGTATGTGTCAAGGGTAAAGTGGAGCAATCCAAGGAAAGGAGTAGCGCCCTTCCCTACACCTCGGCGTAGTAGCTATTGAAAAGGGAGCTTTCTGGTCACCCTCTCCGACTTTACTTACTTTTAAATTTTTAATTTGAAATTTTAACCCACTTTTTAATATGGTATAATTTCAGTATTAGAAAGATTTGAATCACGAATTAACTCCCTATCCAAGCCCGACATAATAAGCTCATTAACCATGACTTTATTTTAGATATCTGTGTCTAAATATAAAGATTTCTGACTTTTTGTGGAATAAACACAATAAAAGACAAGATGAAAAATGAATAATTAAACAATTGTCACAATTTGATCTTTTAGGCTGGGCAATTACACAAGAATGCTGCGTGCAATCCTCAACAAGTCCTGGCAGCAACACCCCACAAGACACCAACTGTACGGCCACCTGCCCCCTATCACGAAAACTATTCAAGTTAGGCGAACCAGACATGCAGGACATTGCTGGAGAAGCAGAGATGAACTCATAAGAGATGTACTCTTATGGATCCCCACACACGGCCGCGCAAAAGCAGGACGACCAGCACGAACGTACATTCAGCAGCTATGTGAGGATACAGGTTGTTGTCCTGAAGACCTGCCTAGGGCGATGAACGATAGGGAGGAGTGGCGAGAGAGGGTCAGGGATATCCGTGCTGCCAGCACGATATGATGATGATGAAATGAGCTGTGGAACTGTTTGTTTTGCGTCGAGATAGGAGACAATGATGTCTGAATTTAGAAAGGAGGGAAAAATGCTAATTTGTAAGTCTTTGTTTTTTTTTCTGTGAAGAATCATGTAAATGAGAAATAAGACGATAAAAAAATTGTCTCTGCTGAAAACAAAATTTTAATTCAATTGTAAATTAGACTGTAAATTTCTTTATTCTCTAAGTTTGAGCAATCTAAGTGTATTAATTAGATATAATACTACTTGAAGAAAGAAAAATATTTGCCATTTTGCTTTCTTATTGTCATCACTCTGTTTTAAAGAATATATCGTCCAAAGGCTTTGCCCTCACCAGCTATACACTTCAAAAGTCTCTCTCTAAAGTTCGGCCATGTTGTTCAAGGAGATATAAAATCAAACAATGTGTAATTCGTGAATAACACATCGTTTTTACAATGCATTAGGTTATCTCAAAGAGAGTAAGTAACCCAACAAATTATTCGGCAGGAAACAGAACAAGTCAGTTAATATGATACGAAGTTTAATTGTACTTCCATTGGCAATAAAAGAGTCACATGTGTTCAAAAAACCAACAAAAAAGTCTATACAGTTAAAAAATGGAAACCACTTACTCTTCTCAAGTCTGGAATATTAAGGATTGGACCCCTTCCTGAGCTCGTCAGTTGGAACGAACAACCACTTTTGCTCAACTCAAAGACCTGTTTGTGAAAAACACGGATTCCACTCGGTTCAACTTGTCACGTGATCGAAATAACGTCGGAGGGTTCTTCAAACATTTGGACAAGGGGACCACTCCGTTTAGTCTTCCCCAATAGTGGGATTATAAAGTATCCAGCTGAATGATTGCTTGGGTCTGGAACGTAAATAAAAAGGCAAAAAAGATTCTATTCAGAATTTAACTGTACAATAAGAAAGAATTATATTTGTCATTTTGTTTTCTGATTGTCATCACTTTATTCTGAAGATAATATCATCCAAATGCTTTGCTCACACCAGACATACACTCCTCTTGTCTCAGTCTGAAATTATGCAATGCAAACAACAGGGAAATGTAAAGTTAACGGCAATACTAATTTGATGCTTTTGGAGGAACGGTCCCCAAAGACGGGAAAAATGAAATTGGGGCACTAAAGATCAGCGAAAGAATTCAGGTTGGCAAAAATACAGAAGAACCCTGAAGAACTGAAGAGATTTGACGTCATTCTTAGTTCCGGATATATATATATATATATTCTTATGAATTTGGACCCTGGGTATAGTCAAATTAATATTTCATGCATAAATATAGACCCCCTCTCTCTCTTTTTCTCCCCCTCCCTCTTTTTATTTCCCTCGCAAACCACCAGAAGTCTGTGAGTTGAATTCGGGTCAAGGGTACGTGCTGACCAATTGACAGTCAAGTTTCCCTAATATGGGTGTATGAACTGGCAAGCTGCCCCTAGCAACAAGGAAGCTCTTTGAAGGCTGAATGCCGATTGGCAAAGAAGCCCACGTAATACGAAGCGGTGGGAAGGTCGAAACTGCAAAGAGGAAAAATCAGACAAATCAGGCAAACGTGTCTGTGATGCAAAGAGTGAACAGTCTTCCCAGGCCAGCTCATATAGGAAGATTACAATGCTGCCTGAAAAGGGATGAAAAACAAATGACTATTTTGTTCATCGACTAACCCCAACCCTAACTAAGAAAGAAAAAAAGGAAAAAAACAAAGAGAAATTAACGGTCGGCGAAACGCGACGACAGAAAGAGAGAGAGAGAGAGAGAGAGAAGGAGAGAAATATATGTTTTAAAAAATAAAAGAAAAAGAGAGGGATATTTAAGATAAGATCTCATTTTAATGTTGTCTTATCTTTGCTTATCCCGTTCCCACCGCACGCAAAACACATCAAAATATTTTTGTGCACATCATAACAAGAAAACTACTAAGTGAATTGTCCCCAAATTGTTAAACTATAAACATTTTTATTTTCGTCGCTAGGACTATTTTACTTCCCATACATGACTTGTTTGGGGGTTGATTATAAAATTATTTGTATTTTAAATTGTACATTTCGTGTTGTCTTCATTTTTGGCTCGTTCGAAATCTCTGTCATAGTTTTCCCTATTCGTTTGTGGTTGAATGACATCCCGAAATAAAATATTGTCCTACCTAATACCAACAATACAATTTGCGTTGTCCGGGTGATAGGCGTAGGTAAAAGGGTCAAGACTAAAAGCTTTTCACCTTTGCCGACAGTAAACCAGTCGGAGAAGTTTCATGACAATATATGTATGCAAGATCCAGCAGAATGTGTTTTCCTTTGGCTTAGTTTTATGTCATATCAACCATTGTTGGTTATTTAATGCTGTGTATGGAGTTAAATGCCTTGGAGAATTCGACAAATTATATATATAAAACACAGTCGTTCAAAAAGCTCTTAGTCTGCCCTGAAAGAAAAGCCAGGAGTGAACATTTTTTTGTGGAAACACGATACTACTTTTTAGAAAGTTAGAAAAATTAATTAAATAGTAATACTATTGTTCTTCGAGAAGGGTGGCTTTAGCATTAAGTAAACCATAAAGGTTGATGTTCCATTCAACAAAGAAACCTTAGATAGTACCACTACTGTTCTTCTAGAAGGGTAGCTATGGCATTAAATATCCTACGAAGGTGGATATGCCATTAAACAAAGAAACCAAACCAAACCAAATCAGTTTAAAAAGCAAAAACAAACAGCAAAAAACAAAGAATGCAATAGTTGTATAAAAGGTTTTCCTTTACGCCATCTTTTATAGTCGTTTGGTATTTTTGGGAATTCTACCCTTTTTTTCGTTCTTCCAACACTCCACAGATCTTTCTTTCTTTCTTTCTTTCTTTCTTTCTTTCATGTATGTACGTATATATGTATGTAGCAGTATATTATTATGCAAATGAACTCCGGGAACCTATCTTGATGACGCTCTAATTGGCATATATTTTGATCGCGTGTTGGACAAGCTCATTGCCCAGACAGACTGATAGCGACGGATGAACCCCACCTCCTACCAATTAGAGGGATTTTTATATCTTTCACATTATTATTATTATTATTATTATTATTATTATTATTATTATTATCTTCTTCCAAAAAGAAAGAAAAACAAAACAAAACAAAAAAGCTGTTACGCCTCTTCGTTTTCACACCCGTTTTATTTTATGTGCTTCTCTGTCCGTCTGTCTGTCTGTCTGTCTCTCTCTCTCTCTCCTGTAGAGAGTCAAATCAGTTTCGGGGGCAACAGACTGTAACGTCTTGAATGTTTGATTTCGTGGCGAAGAAAAGCGATAAAAAGCAACGATTTGTAAAATCGAAGATCAAAAGGAAACTGATTCCTCTTGTCTTCGATCGGCTAATCGATTGGAAACATACGTCAAAGAAGGAAAACAATCACAACACCTAGATACATCTTCTGTATAAGTATTTCCCCCCAAAGCAACATACACACACAGACACTCACACATACACAAAGACACAAGAATACATGCACATACACACACACACGCAAACACGCACCCAAACACAAACGCACATGCGTCAACACGCACTCACGCGCAAACACACACACACATACACACACCCACGCACAAGCACACGCACAAACACACACGCAAACAGATACACACTGACACACAAACACAAACACACACGCACACACATACGCGCATACACACAAACACACACACACACACACACTCACAAACACACACACATATACCGACATACAGATACACACACGCACCCACGGGCACACATACACTCGCACACATACATACACACCCATACACACGGACGCATACACACAACCACACACAAAGCACACATACCCACACACAGACATACCCACACGTACATGCAACCCTACACACACTTAACACAAACCATCCACACACATACACACCCACACACAAACATACACATCCACACGCACACACACATACACATCCACACGCACACACACGCATACACAGCAACATGCACACACAAGAACACACATACACACTCACATGCACAGCCATACACAAACACACACACACACACGTACACATCACATATACACATATTCACCCACATGCACCCGCACACATACACACCGACGCCCAAACACACACATACGTACGCACACATATACGCTCTTATAGACACTCACACATACATACGCGCCCACATAAACACACACGCACATAATCTCCACGCACACACTCCCGTACATATACACAAACGCACATATATGTATATTATCTTTCTATCTCTTACACTATGTAAAGTCAGTGTTTTGAAATATTTTTTATAACGTAGGGCCCAAGTCAGCGGATCTTTTGCCGAGGTTGTGATGGTGACGAAACACGTTGGTCTGTGAGATGTCGAGCTCACCTGATACTCTCCAAGTATTACGAGCACGCCAGCGTAATCCACGGTTTTAGGCCTCCCTAGACTCGCCTGATCGACGAGGTTCTTGTGTTGTATAATCACGATTTACGCAATCCAATGAACGAACGAACACATATGTATCTCTTACACTTTATTCTCGAAAGGGTTGATGTTTCTGTGGTGTGTGAGAGATGGGTGCAGACACGGACAGACTGCTATATTGACCCAACTTCTTTTCATGACCATAGCACGCTGTGTTATCTTCAAGAACCCACTTAAGACTTCTTCCGCATCTTGGCTGGAGTTGCTCAACTGGGAGTCGTTGAGGGCCACAGCCCTCAGGGTGCGTTCTCAGGCTGCGAGCTGGTTCTCACTCTGGCTTTCCTGTCTCCAACTAACTCAACAGCCGCCGGCATTTGCCTATATTCTTCCATAACGTCCACTTGCTTCTGTTTCTTCTTCTTACGCTTATTCACACAGGTGCATCTCTGATTGACGGCTCGGACAAGGGTCAATATATAACACTTGCAACCCGAACAAAATTTCTTCAACCATCTGCTTATTGTACTGGGGTCAACCACACCTTCCCCTTTCGTACAGCAAATGTTTTTGATTGCTTTTGCAATCTTTCACGTTCATCTCTGCGGCTTTCAAATCACACATGGAGTGAAATAATGTAGAACGTGTTAGCGCACCAACTACCACGATACTACAAAAGCATAAGTTCCCGAATTAGTCAACATTGCTCGTTTATCTGTATGACTTTCAAATCACATGCGGAGTGAAACAATGCACAACGTGTCAGCGCACTAACTTCCATGATACTATCAACCACAGCGGCTACGTTTACACGGCTTGAACTGCTTCGCTTACGTTATATACAAGTCGCAAACTAGCACGTACTTAAATATCTCAAAAAACACTTGTCTTACCCTTGTATATACAAGTGATTTCGCCGCGTGTAGTGCAGCTTTGAACTTGGCTCTGTAGGAGGCTTGGTCGCTTCGTGATATGCTCACTACGCTCACATCATTGGCCACTTTGTAAAGAAATCGATGCGCTCGTAACCTCACTATATATTATATGAAACATCACAATACATTATCCCATCACAAAAAGTGGTAAGGTCTATCTGGTATTATCCCTAACGTCTAAAGTAAGTTATTTTTTCTAAATTGTCTTTATTTGATCCATATAAAACAAAGGTTTGGCGAAACACAGCTCAATAAAAAAACATTCCTTGTAGCTTGAGATGTTTCTTGTGTGACGATACCCCCTCGGCCCCATGAATACATCAACCTCTTCGAAACCATTTCACTTCTTGGCCGGTGATCAACTAGTGGTTCCGATAGGGGCATCGCGCATTTCTTCAGAGCTACTAGAAATACAATCAAGGGAGTGGGAGGAAAGAACAAAGAACAAACGAACAATATGAGCTTGGGTTAACTCAAAGTGCAAAAAGAGGAGTTATGTAACATTGCATTCCCTATATGCATATGTAGACTAACGCTAGCGTGAATTTCTAGCGAAAATTCTACAACCCACGAAGAGTGCTGACTCATCTTGACTGGTCTTCCCTCACTGCGGCTGAATCCTATCTCATCCGATTGGTCTCTCTGCTGTCTGGTGTCGACTAGCCACTTGCGTCACCCTTTGCCAACTGCCTTCTCTGTGTTCCCTTGTCCACCTCCTCTCGCGTTCCCTTACCCACTTCCGGTCACGTCGAGATCACGGGCTCGGGGCTTTGTTTGGTTTCGCGCCTAAACAGACAAAGGGATCGTCTGCTTGGCGGACTACCTACATAGTGTTACAATTGCTGGCTTAAAGAACCTTTGATTTGACTACTGTTTACTGACTGCCAATGTTTGATTTCCCGAGGTGTGTTTAATTGTAAGTTTTGGATCAGTCAGATTTTACCATTTACACCTTATTCGTCTTTTATTTTAGAAAACTATATTCCATCTTACATATTTCTTTCCTATTATATATTGCGTCATTGTTACGAGGCCCCGTTTCCTGCAAATTTTTTACGCCTTATTCTATTAAGTACAAAATCTAGCTTAAATGCTGAGCCAAATCTGTAGCTATAAGATCCCTTTTTAGGATTAAAAAAAGTCCCCTTCACCAAACACTTTAGATTTTGTAAAAATAGAGTGGAACTTTCTAGAAGTCTCTAGAAACTTTTACAGGGTTCTAGAGGGTCCAAAAAACATACGAAAAAGTCCCCTTCACCTAACCCTTTATATTTTGTAAAAATAGAGTGGAACTTTCTAGAAGTCTCTAGAAACTTCTACAGTGTTCTAGAGGGGCCAAAAAACTCTCAAAAAGTCCCCTTCACCAAACCCTTTAGATTTTGTGAAAATAGAGTGGAACTTTCTAGAAGTCTCTAGAAACTTTTACAGGGTTCTTGAGGGTCCAAAAAACATACGAAAAAGTCCCCTTCACCAAACCCATTAGATTTTGTAAAAATAGAGAGGAACTTTCTAGAAGTCTCTAGAAATTTCTACAGTGTTCTAGAGTGTCCAAAAAACATAAGAAAAAGTCCCCTTCACCTAACCCTTTAGATTTTGTGAAAATAGAGTGGAACTTTCTAGAAGTCTCTCGAAACTTTTACAGGGTTCTAGAGGGTCCTAAAAACATACGAAAAAGTTCTCTTCACCTAACCCTTTAGATTTTGTGAAAATAGAGTGGAACTTTCTAGAAGTCTCTTAAAACTTTTACAGGGTTCTAGAGGGGCCAAAAAAAAACATATATATAAACAGGAATCAGTACTGACTAATCAGTTGTCTCCGGAACCCAGAGTCGAATACAATTGAGGTCAATTCCGGTTATACTTGGTTCAAGAACAAAGCTTCGACTTAAAGAATTTAAATTCCTACAGTTCTTGAAGGAACTTTTTTTGATATTCTTGACCAAATTCTATTATTTTATCTGTATGAATTAATCAAACTATCTTTAAGAAGAAAATAGTATAGTTCTTGTACGAGCGACAACTCAGCTTATTGCCTAGTTGGTGAGTGTTCGCCAATGGTCAGTGAGACCTAGGTTCAATCCCAGGTCGCGTCATACCAAAGACTTTAAAAATGGTACTTGATACCTCCTTGTTTAACACTCAGTAATATAAGGTACGTATCAAGGGTAAAGTGGAGCAATTCAGAGAAAGGAGTAGCGCCTTTCCCTACACCTAGGTGTAGTAGCTATTGAAAAGGGAGCCTTCTGGTCGCTCTCAACTAAAGGGAGACAACTTTACTTTTATGAGCGACAAATTCCCATCCGTCACTTTATTCTTAATTACAGTGGATTTCCTCTTCTCCTTTTGTAACAACACGTCAACCAAACGACTTTCTAGGTTCTCACACGCTTGTATTAAGTTGTTAGCATTTTCCTAACTTGTTTTTTTATATTTATAATCTCATCCCAACTGGTCTAAACTATATTGTATAATATGCAAAATATTGTATAATATGTAAAATAAACTCTGTATTTTGTTATTTGATGTAATCTCATTTCTTCACCCTTATTTTCTACGGGGGTGTCCTAGTGGCGTAATTGTTAAAGTGGTGGACTACGGAATCGTAGTAAGGGAGTTCGAATTCCCGCCGCTCTATAATGTTCACTTTCGGGTAAATACTCTTGGGAAAGGTATGAACCACCTTATCCTCCCAGCTATGGGTTAAACATTACCGCTACTGTTCTTCTGGGAGAATGGCTTTAGCATTAAATAACAAACAAAGGTTGATATGCCATTAAGCAAAGAAACCAAACCAAACCAAACCAAACCAAATGAACGTTCACTTTCGGGCAAAATATCCTTGAGAAAGGTATGAACCCCATTACCCTCCCAGCTATGGGTTAAATAGTACCACTACTGTCCTTCTAGAAGAATGGCTTTGGCATTAAATAACCTACAAAGGTTGATATGCCATTAAACAAAGGAACCTAAAACTTAATTTCAACGAATCTGGTTCTTTTTTTTATGTTGCAAAAGCCGTAATGATGTACGTGGTGCCTTCAAAAAGTTTCCAGACTTTTTTGTACATTCATTTAAAATTGTCGTAGACTCTTGAAAATTCAGTATCTTATTGCTATACATCTTATGAGATGACTGACCTATTATTATGATTCCAGGTTCGAATGAACAGCTACAGCAAGAATTGGAATACACCTTACTAAAGCTTGATTGTCACAGCTGCTGAATTTCAAAAATGCAATCTGGACGTGAGGACACTTTAGAAGAACGATATGCAATAAAATTCTGTTTTAAGCTTGGAAAAAAAATGCCACAGAATCGTATGGAATGCTTCAGACTGCTTTTCGACCATCTTGCATGAATCGAGAATCGGTTTTTGAGTGGCATATGAGATTCAAGGAAGGCAAGGAGTCTGTGAGGGATGATGAGAGGCGTGGGAAGAGAAAATAAGTCAATACACCAGAGTTTATTGGCCAAAGGGTTAGGGTTACTATGTTGAGGTTTTAAGGGAGTTCAGGAAGAGAGTCCGTCAATGGCATTTCGAGCTGGACAATGCACCAGTCCACAACTCCATCCTTGTCACTGACTATTTGTCCAAGATGGTTATCAAGACAGTTTCTCAGCCTCCCTATAGTCCAGATGTTGGTCCCTGTGACTTTTGGTTATTCCCTAAGCTCAGAGGCTGTCGTTATGAGACAATTGAGGAGATTAAAGAGGCTGTGACGAACTTCATTGACACGCTCACACAAGAGGACTTCCATGGGGCCTTTCAGAAGTTACTGGAGCGGTACAGCAATTGCATTGCAGCCGGAGGAGATTACTTCGAAGAAGACTAGAGTTTCATGTGTGTACTATCAATAAAAGTGCCCATACGAAAAAAAGTCTGGGAACTTATTTAAGGATCCTCTTATATTACTTTTCATAACCTACTGATGTAAACCTTTTATAGCCAGGTCGGCTGGGGCTGTAGAATACACCGACTGCGTCTCTGCAGAGAGGTAAGCCTTCCCTAACGAATGTCCTGATAAGACATTAAATTATATGATGGTGAGGCTCCAGTCTTGAAGCTTTGGGGAATGTACCCATTCATTACCGTTGCTCCAAGTTCCACTCTGGCTGGTAGTGGTAGCACTTGAAAAGGTCCTATCTATGAATCGAATAGAACAGTTTGACATTTAACCTGAGAGCAAATAAATGAGTGATGTTTAATTGAATTGTTAGGGATACATGGCAATACCAGGAAAAATTTCAATTTGTTGACTTATGCTAAATTGAATTATTAGAAATAGAACTGTTTGATTATTTGACTGGGTAAGTGATGTTTAGTTGAATTATTAGTGACACATAGCAATGCTTGGAACCACTTAAATGTGTGCAAACAAATGAAAAATGTTGAAGAAAATTAACGTTTCATTCAATGTTCATTTCTGTCTAGGTAAATACAGCTTCAGTCTCGATACTTTTTCAACACATTCCGTATTTTGAAGAAAATTAACGTTTCATTCAATGTTCATTTCTGTCTAGGTAAATACAGCTTCAGTCTCGATACTTTTTCAACACATTCCGTATTTTGAAGAAAATCAACGTTTCGCTCATGTTCACTTCTCTCTTGGTAAATACAGCTTCAGTCTCGATACTTTTTCAACAGAGCTTGTATTTTGAAGAAAATGAACGTTTCATTCAATGTTCATTTCAGTTTTGCCAAATACAGCTTCAGTCTAGATTTTTTTCAATACAGCTCGTATTTGGAAGAAAATCAATGTTTCATTCAATGCTCATTTCTGTCTTGGTAAATACAGCTCCAGTCTCGATACTTTTTAAGTGCAGAACAATATAATATACATTTCCGAATGCAAAAAAGAACTCTAGACAAACATGGCGGATCAGCGCTTCAACAAAATTTCCAAGAATTCAGATCATCCATTTTTCATATTTATCTACTAAACGACTCGTTTTGAATTTATTTTTGTTTTTGCTCACTTAAAAAAAATTGTATGAGATAAAAACACAAACAAACAAAAAAGAAAAATGGGTTACAGAAGAGGGAGTGGGAGCGAGAAAAAAGACGCAGGAGGAGAAGGGAAGTTCGAGAAAATGCAAAACTGGGGTTGGAGGAAGAAGAGTTTAAGTTTTTTGGGAAATAGGTTGAAAGAATAATTTAGCGGGAAACAAATTGCCAGAAATAAATCGACAACGATTAAGAAAGACATGTTGGATGGAAAAAAGTGAAATACGATGAAAGGTAATCTCGCGAGAATCGTCGAGATTTACGAAGAAAGATTTGGAAGTAAAAAATGGTGGATAGTAATACTGATAACTTGTTTCAAAATAGAGAAATCATACGTATATATATATATATATATATATATATATATATGAAGAGAGAGAGAGATACAGATAGATACAGATAGAGAGAAAAAGAAAATTAGATAGAAAGAGAGAATAAGAGAGAGCGAGACAGACAGAGAGACAGACAGAAATAGAGAGAGAAAGTGCGAGATAGATAGAAAGAAAGAGAGGAAGATAAAGATGGAGAGTTTGATTGATGATTAGTGATGGATATATATATATATATATATATTTAGAAAGAAAGAGAGAGAGAGAGAGAGAGAGTTAGAGACAGAAAATGATAGAGAGTGTTTGTGTGTGAGTGTGTGAAAAGACAGAGAGAGAGAGAGAGAGAGAGAGAGAGAAAATGATCGACAGTGTTTGTGTGTGAGAGTGTGTGAAAAAAGACAGAGAGAGAGAGAGAGAGAGAGAGAGAGAGAGAGAGAGAGAAAATGATCGAGAGTGTTTGTGTGTGAGAGTGTGTGAAAAAAGACAGAGAGAGAGAGAGAGAGAGAGAGAGAGAGAGAGAAGGAAGCAGACTGTCTCTATATGTGTCTGTCTGCCTGTCGGTCTGTCTATGCTTCTCTAAATATTTAACTACTTCTTTCCATTCTCTCTCTCGCTCTCTCTCTCTTAGTTAAAAATAAGAAGACCTAAATATCAGTGATAGAGCTTATACATTTAAGTTCGAATAACGTTCACACACACACACACACATACACACACACACACACACACGTATATATATATATATATATATATATATATGATTTTTTTACCTAAAGATTCTTAAATAAGTGCCCAAAATTTCATACAACTTATTGTCTCTGTAGGGGGAAAAGACCATTAAATTTGAAGAGACAGACCATTTCTATCTTTGACATAATAATAATGATAACAATATATATATATATATATAAAATTAAAAACATAAAAATATAGAAATAAATAGTGAAACCAGGAAAAAAAACGTATCCAACATATGCACATAAAAAATAGGTAGCTAATTAAATGGTATCGAAATTGATATAAGCATTAATATTTCTCTTAAAAGTTAATCATCGAATTTAACATGAAAAGAAAATAAACTAAACGTATAAATAAAAAAGTTAAATTACCGTAATTATAACTGACAGAAGAAATTTGAAAAATTAAAATAAAAACGGAAATTCAATAAAACGAGGAGGTAACTCCTTAATCTCGTCCCCACTACACCCCACGTGTTTATTCTGGTTTTAAATTTAAATTTAAATTTAGATTTAAATTTGAATTTAATTAATTATCCATTTGGTCTGAAGAAGTCCTGTATTAATTTTTTTTCTTCATGTTTTTGGTTCACACCAGAAACTGAAAATACGGGACCGAAATAAATTTATAATCATGAATTAACCGGTCTTTGGTTTTTTTCTTAAAGATATATATATATGTATATATATTGACACACACTCACGCACACATATATATATATATATATACAAATATATAGAGCCCCATCTGACAGGGCTATCATCTTTGGTTTGAGTGTTCGCCAATGGCCCGGGAGACCTGGGTTCAGTCCCAGATCGAGTCATACCAAAGACTAAAAAAATGGTACTTGATGCCTCATTGCTTAACACTCAGCATTATAAGGTATGTATCAAGGGTAAAGTGGAGCAATCCAGGGAAAGAAGTAGCGCCCTCCCCTACACCTTGGTGTAGTAGCTATCGAAAAGGGAGCTTTCCGGTTACCCTCGACTACGGTCGCCAACTTTACTTTATATATTTAAAAAGATGATAGCCCTGTTGGATGGGGCTTTAGAATAGACCGACTGAATTTGTGCCGAGGGGTAAGACTTCACCTATTGATTGGCCCATATATAACATCAATGTGTGTTGTATAGCCATGACCAACAATACAAACACATAATACATATACATCTACATATGCATGCAGAATCATAACGACGACACAATAAAGATGAGCGACACAGTTCTTAGAAAATATACCTCTCACTTTATTTGAAAGTGTTGTGTGTGAGAGGGAGTTGGAGGCCGAACAGAACTGTAACATATTGATCCCCACTCTATTGGCCATAACCGCCTTTCTTTTCCGTTCTCTTGGGCTGCACAACCGGGGGCCTAGGGCCCAGCCTTTCTGGAACATGTTCCTCAATCCAGCATCTTATCTCTCACTCGTCTGATCCCCAACTTTCAATCGGGGGCCTGAGAGCTTCCTCTGCTGGGTGTTGGCTTTCTCTACTGCATCTTGTCTCTAACTGATTGAATTTCCTGTGCACTGAGTTATATAATAGTTCCACGTCCACCTTCTTCTTGTGGGCGTCACAATTTCGCACTCATTCAACCTCGACCGGATGCACCTGTTATTTACATAGGTGCATTTCGTATTTTGACAGCTTGGCTGGGTCAGAGGTCAATATACAACATGTGTATCTGATGGTAAGGCTCCAGTCCTTGAACTTCAGGGAACGTGGAGTACTCTTTCATTGCAGTTACTCCCTGGTCCATTCTGACCCAGAGTGGTAATACCAGTTAGGGACCCATCTGTGCGTCAAATAGAATATCTTTTATCATTTTCTCTCTCATTCAACTATGGTTAAACAAATGGTTAATGTTATATTGAATTATTCATATTACTCTGCAGCGCTAGGAACCATTAAACTCTGTGCAAATAAATAATTATGTTGAACTACTGGTGTTAGATAGCAATACCTGAAACCATTTAACTATGGGCAAATAAAACTATTAGATGAATATTTTCTATTTTAAGTAGAGACATTATATTGTAAATTGAATTACCATTACTAGGAAATTCGGCAAACACTTGCGACGTGGACCAATAGCTCAAAGGTAGAATTTCAGTTCTGTATTCTGTGATCTGCAGTGGAGGAGATTGCAGTATACGCTGCTGCTGAGACCTAATAAGGTCAAGACAGCCGTCCAGTGGTTCCGTATGTCATGTGCATTTTTAAAGTCTTTGGTATGACTCAACCAGGGATTGAACCCAGTTGTCCCGTACCATTGGCGAACACTCTATCCACTAGACCAATCGTCTAAGATAGCAAACGACTTAAATGCATGCACATAAAATTATTTATCTTAGATGGCAATACTTAAAACAATTCAACTGTGTGCAAATAAAATAATTTGTGTTAGATATCAATACTTGAAACCATTTAACTGTATGCAAATAAATGAACTCTGACTCGTTTAAAGATAATATTACCTACAAACAAAGATTAATGTTTTCAAGTATTGTTATGTATCACTAACAATTCAATTAAACATCAGTCATTTGTTTTCACACTGGTAAATAGTCAAACAGGTCTACTTCTGACAATTCAATTTAGCATAAGTAAGGATGTGCCCGTGGTGTAATGGATATCGTCGTAGGAAATGGACACGGCGACACGCGTTCAAATCCTGGACGAGACTGATTGCATTTCACATAGCACTTATACCCTTGGGAAAAGTATGAATCCAATAATTCTCCCTCCAGCTATGGGTAAATAGTAGGGCAGACTAGGTTCTTCAGCCTTGGTGTGGCAACTATTCTAGGAGAAGGAAAACTCTGAATTCAAACCAGTTAAACTCCGATTAAAAAATTGACCTTGTGTCTTATCCTGCCCGAGCGGAGGAGTTGGTAAATATGAATTTAGCATAAGTTTGAATAGTCATTCAGTTCTATTTAACCCATCGATAGAACCTTATCAGGTGCTACCACTCCGGGACAGAGTGGACTTGGGAGTAAGAGCAATGAATAGGTACTCCACATTCCTCAAATCTCCAGCATTACTGGAGCTTCAGCATGAGAACTCTCATTTGAAGTGATGCAGTCGGTGTATTCTACAGCCCCAGCCGACTTGGCTTGTAAAAATAGGAATGTTATTTCTTTTTATATTGTTCTTAAGTTGTTTCGACGTTAAATCATCGAGAAAAAAAAATCGAGGAAAGAAAGAAAGCTTTTAAAAAAAATACTTTTAAAGATCTAAAAAAGAAGCTTTTAAAAGAAATTAATATGCAATGTGAAAAACGATATAAAATGTACTGTTGGCGTAGTATATGAATTGTCTATATATATATATATATATATATATATATATATATATATATATAAGTTGGTTGATCGTTTGGTTTAATGGCATATGAACATTTGTAGGTTATTTAATGCTAAATCCGTTTTTATACAAATAAACTGTTCCATTTCAAACAATTCAGTTTGGTATTAGTACACATTTTAATTGTCAAAATCATTTCTATTCTAAACCATTCAGTTTAGTCAAACAGTTCTGATTCAAACAATTTAGTTTAGTATAAGTATAGTTTTTGTTTACAAGCAGTTGAATGTCAAAACAGTTCTATTTCAAGCAATTCAGTTAGCGTAGTATTGTTTTAACGCCAAAAACAGATTTATTTCAAACAATTCAGTTTAGCATAAGTATGCAGTTTAATTCTATTTGACCCATAGATAGGGCTCTATAAGGTGCTACCACTCCGGGGCAGAGTGAATCTGGGAGCGATGGCAATGAAGGGGTAGTCCACATTTCCTAATGCTCTAGCATCACTGGAACCTCACCATTAGATTGTTTAGTGTCATATATGGATCACTCGTTGTCGGGGGCGGTTTTACCCCCCTGCAGAGAAGCATCCGGTGTACTCTACAGCCCAAACCGACTGGGTAATATATATATGAATATATAATTTGGTGACCGTAGTCTATGCTGACCAGAAGGCTTCCTTTTCATTAGCTACAACACAGAGGTGTAGGGGAGGGTGCTACTCCTTTCACTGGATTGCTCCACTTCACCCTTGATCCATGCCTTTATAATGCTAAGTGTTAAGCAAGGTGGTATCAAGTACCATTTTTTGAGTTTTTGGTATGACTCGACCTGGAATTGAACCCAGGTCTCCAACACTCTACCCACAAAGCCAGTCTATGTGTGTGTGTGTGTGTGTGTGTATGAGTATGTGTGCGTGTGTGTATCTATGTATGTGTATCTGTGTGTGTGTATTTGTGTATGTCTTTGTGTGGTGTGTGTGTGTGTCTTCGTGTTGTGTTGTGTTTTGTCGTGTGTGTGTGTGTGTGTGTGTGTGTGTGTGTGCGTCTTTGTGTGTGTGTGTGTGTGTGTGTGTGTGTGTGTGTGTGTGTGTGTGTGTGTGTGTTAATCTCTCTAGCTTATTGCAGTTTATAATCGAGGTTCCTTTCACTCCCAACATACGCTTAAATGCTTTGCAAACGTACGTGTGTTGATAGACAAATAGAATATCTCTCCTCTCAATTAACAGTCGTCGTCAATCAAAGCCCTAAAAATATACACGAGCTTCGGCTTAAATATACGGCAATACAAATTTACTGAATAAAATTGTATAAATTAGTCTTGTCTGCCTTTTGTAAGTTAGGGGGTTGGTCTTGTCGGTTGAACCGGGTGCTGTTGATGGGGAAGACTGAAAAGGACCAATGTTCTCCACGTCACTACGATGGCTGCCAGTAATCGTAATGAAATTTTCACCATTATTGCGTCTAAGGACAAGAAACAACGCGTCAGAAATCGCTTTTTTTTTCCTTGCTAAGCGGAAAGATTCGAATAAGGATTTTTACTTCTGCTTTCTTTTGGCCTTTTCTCTTGGATTCTTACTCCACAAAATGGTACATTCGAAATGCAGCTTAAAAAATATCAGAAGAATTGAAAAGGAAGAGCATGTTTTGGTTCCTATGAAGGTTGATGGTGGGTGTAAGAGATATTTAGGGTATAACTGTCGGGTGAATAGGGTAGTATTAGGAGAAAAGTGAATAGATATGAATAGTCTGAGAAAGATAAACACACACATATATATATGAACAGACATGAATAGACTGAGAAAAAATTAAAGTGATATATATATATATATATATATATATATATATAAGAGAGAGAGAGAGAGAGAGAGTGATAAAAGATAGATTGATCGAAGAAATAGACTGTGATAGATTAAAAGTTAGATAAACACACACACACACACACACACACACACACACACACACACACACATATATATATATATATATTTGAATAAACTGAATAGACATGAACAGACTGAGATACAGTGACATAAATAGACTAATATATATATATATATATATATATATATATATAAAGAGAGAGAGAGAGAGAGAGAGACAGAGACAGAGACAGACAGACAGAGAGAAAGCGAGATAGATAGATAGATACGAATAGACTGATCAGATAGATAGATAGATAGATAGAGGGAGAGGGAGAGAAAGAGAGATGAGTACATATGAATATATATATATATATATATATATATATAGATAGATAGATAGATAGATAGATATGAATTAATATATTTATAACGGAAGTAAATAGATTTTTTGTAAAAAATTTTTACAAGTTTTCCCAAAATTTAAAAATATAATAAGCAAATCTCCTTCTGTTGAAAGGATTTAACTTTCTCTGGAATAATCAAAGTTTGTTATAAATTTTAATTTAAAAAAAATTCATAGTTAGTTTTTCGAGTTGGAAACCTATCTATCTGTCTACCTGCTCAGTTTATTCATATCTATCTATCTATCTATCTATCTATCTATCTGCTCAGTCTATTCATATCTATTTATCTATCTGCCTATCTATCTATCTATCTATCTATCTATCTATCTGCTCAGTCTATTCATATCTATCTATCTATCTACCTATCTATCTATCTATCTATCTGCCTATCTATCTATCTATCTATTTTCCACTCCTTCTCTGTGTCTCTATCACTTCTCTTTTTCTTCCAAATATATTGATATATTCAATGTACTCTTTCACGCTCATACCTGATTATAAGGTCAAAATACACCAACATACACATTATATTTGCTTACATAAATAATACATAAGTGAATGTATATGCACACATATAAATGTACATTTGCAAATAGCTGTACGCATACATCATGCAAAACTACAACGACCCATAAACCAGATATGTGTAAGTTGAATTATAAATATATGGAGTCATAAATATATATACATAATTTTACTTCTTCGCCACGCACATGACGAGCCTCGTACTTCTATTCATAAATCTCATCGATATATAAATAAGTATCTATGTTACATTTTTTTATTGTAGCAGTAGATTTCTATTATCATTTGGGGTATCACATTTTGCTTTCCATAAATTGGCAGACAAGTACAGTTATCTACCACACGATCGCCAACATTTGAACACGTACCGTTGTCATACAAGCAAGTATTTGCAATGGGAGTTCATACCAGACACTTTGTGCCTATTTATTTTTAAGAAAGAAAAAAAAAAGGATTTTAATATTGGAACAACACCGTGAAGATATGCATTGGTTGATACAAAGATTTAAAAAAACAAAAAAAGACAACAGCAAAACAAAACAAAGAAGATAAAGGATTATCGAATTAAAATTTGGCGTATCATCTACCTCAAAGAATGCCTTGAGGTTGACCCATATCGATGTCTCTTTGTTTTAGATTTCAAATATCTAAAACGTTACATCCTGTAACCCCCACCCAAAAAGACCAAAAAAACAAAAACAAAAAACAACAACAATAACAACAAACAAAACAAAAGACAAAAACCGCCCCCCCAAAAAAAGACAAAAAAGAAGTTAAAAGAATTATCGAATTAAAATTTGATCTCTCTTATACCTCACAGAATGTATTGAGGTTGACGCAAAGCGATGCCTTTTTAATTCAAATTTGAAATATCTAAAACGTTTCCGGTTCGAACGTCAGGTTATTCCGCAGAAAAAAAGAAAAAAAGAAAATACAAAACAAAAAAAAAAACCCCCAAAAAAAACAAAACAAAAACGAAAAACTACCCACCCAAAGCCCAAACAAACAAAAATGAACAAAGGATTATCGAATTAAAATTTGCTCTCACTACCTCACAAAATATTTGGGAATTGACCCTGAGTAATCCCTTTTCGATTCAGATTTGGAATATCTAAAAACTTTCAGGTTCAATCGTCAGGTTATTCCGCAAAAAAAAAAAGATATATTGAATTAAAATTTGCTATATCTTCAACCTCAAAAAATGTTTAGGAGTTGGCCTAGAGTGATATCACTTCGTTTCAGATTTGGAATATCTAAAACGTTTCAGCTTCAATCGTCCAGTTATCCTGAAAAAAAAAAGAAAAACAAACAGAAAAACCCAAAAGAAGAAAGGATTATCCAATTAAAATTTGCTATATTTTCTACCTCAAAGAATATCTAGGAGTTGACCGAGAATGATATCTCTTTGTTTGAGATTTGCAATATCTAAATCGTTTCAGCTTCAATCGTCCGGTTATCCTGAAAAAAAAAAAAGCAAAACACACAAACAAACCCAAAAGAAGAAAGGATCATCCAATCAAAATTTGCTGTATCTTCTACCTCAAAGAATGTCTAGGATTGGACCTAGAGCGATATCTCTTCGTTTCAGATTTGAAATATCTAAAACGTTTCAGTTTCGATCGTCCGGTTATCCTGTAAAAAAAAAGCAAAACAAACAAACACGAAAGAAGAAAGGATTATCCAATTAAAATTTACTATATGTTCTACCTCAAAGAATGTCTCGGAGTTGACCTAGAGCGATATCTCTTCGTTTCAGATTTGGAATATCTAAAACGTTTCAGCTTTGATCGTCCGGTTACCCTTAAAAAAACCAAAAAAAAAAAAACCCAAAAAACAAACAAACCCCCAAAAAGAAAGGATCATCCAATTAAAATTTGCTATATATTCTCCCTCAAAGAATGTCTAGGAGTTGACCTAGAGTGATATCACTTCGTTTCAGATTTGGAATATCTAAAACGTTTCAGCTTCGATCGTCCGGTTATCCTGTAAAAGAACACAAAAACCACAAAAAAAAAAAAAAACCCCACCAAAAACAAACAAAAACAATAACAACAAACAAACAAATAAACAGGCAAACAAAAAAGAATAAAGGATTATCCAATTAAATTTTGATATATCTTCTACCGCACAGGATGTCTGGGAGTTGATCCAGTGCGATACCTCTTAGATTCACATTTGGAATATCTAAAAAGTTTGTTTTGATCATCAAGGTACCCTGTAAAAAAACAAAAAAAACAGAAAAAAACTTTAAAATTTAGTCTCCATCTTTTCAGAATTTCCTGGAAAATAAAAAAAATGAATATAGATTTAAAATTCTGTGGGATTACTATTTTTGTTGTGAATTGAATTACCATGATACCCCCGCCCCAAAAAAAAACGGTGAACACCTACACGCGACATACGGAAACACTAGACAGCTGTTTCGACCTTATTAGGCCTCATCAGCAGTGTATACCGTGATCGCCAGATTTTCTGATCATGGTTATTCAATTCGCCAGATAATTTCTTTACAAAAAAAAAAAAAAAGAAAACAAATAAAGACGAAAAATATACTCTTTTGGTATACGCTAGAACTACTTCCTGTCTGATATAATTAGCCACTGACATTGCATTTTGGGAAAAAATGTGTTTTCTATTTATCATTGAATAAACGATAATTATTTTTTATCGCTCAGGGTTTTTGGAATACTGTCTTCATCTTTATATTCACCACGTTTCGGCAAATATGTCCTTTGGTTTTCTTCAGGTGTTTCTTATCAAACTCGGGAGTCCACATAGAACTTCAAACCACGTCCTTTATTTAAACCACTGGGATAGCTTGTTATGTTAATTATAATCGGGTGCAAGTGGTAAGTATTCCTGTTTTGTTACTCACCTACAGCCAGGATTGAACATACAACCTCCTGATTACTGTCACTTTGAAGATTAGGGAACCAACGCCTA
>OY757938.1:19788633-19811133 GCA_963585895.1 Sepioteuthis lessoniana
GGAACCAACGCCTATAACCGTTACGTTAAGTGTCCCGATGGACAGAGCAGAGCGAATTCTTAGGACTTATAATCTTAATGTTCTTACATCAGTATGAATGTTTTTTTTACCTGAGCTCATATTACGATTTTTTAAATCTAAAAAACGTTTTGAATATAAAAATAAAGATGAAGAAAATAGTTCGAAAACATGAAATGATAAAAATCATCAAGCTTCGTCTCAGAAATTCTGACAACTAAACTATAATTAATCAAAACCATTTAATACGACATCTCCTGCCAGGAAAGAACCTTTTGCCGAGGTTGGATTTACATATTTTGGACTTTACCCTATTTACCAACCCCTTCGCTCGGGCATGTTATGACACAAGGTCAATTTTTAAGCGGAGTTTAACTGGTTTGAATTCAGAGTTTTTTTCCTTCTCCTAGACTAGTTGCCTCACCAAGGCTGAAGAACACAGTCTGCCCTACTATTTACCCATAGCTGGAGGGAGAATTATTGGATTCATACTTTTCCCAAGAGTATTAGTGCTATGTGAAATGCAATCAGTCTTGTCTAGGATTTGAACTCGTATTGCCGTGTCCATTTCCTACGACGATAACCATTACACCACGGGCGCCTCCATTTGAACTTTACTCTTTATGGATTTATTGCTTAACTGAAGTGTACCATCTTCATCATCTTCATCATCATCATCATCATCATCATCGACACGAGATTTGCGACCAATCATTTGCGACCACCTTGTCAGATGGGCAGTGGTATACACCTGCAGAGAGGTAAGACCTTGCTTACAAACTAGTGTCCTGGATATGATATTAAACCATCTCGGCCCAGTCGGCTAGGGCTGTCGAATACACCGACTGCATCTCTTCAAGGGGTAAAGCCCTCCTCTCGCCAACGAGTGTCCTGGATATGACATTAAGCAATCTGATAGTGAAGCTCCAGGCTTGGTGATTTGGGGAATGTGGAGTAACTCTTCATTGCCATTGCTCCTAGGTCCTTTCTGACCCAAAGTGGTAGCACCTGATAAGGTCCTATCTATGAGTCAAATAGAAAAAACTGTGTGCAAAAAATGACTGATGTTAAATTGTGACTGTTACGTAGCAATACTTGAAATAATTTGACCGTGTGCAAAAGAGAGCTCAGGCTTGTTTACGAATGTTATCAACAAAATGTGTTTACAAATCAGATGTATATTTAATGTGTATATCTATAAAGAGTATTTGACATTAAATAACCTACAATGGTTGATATGCCATAAAACCCAACCAAACCAAATCATATATATTTAATATATATGTATAAAGAGGATTTGGCATTAAATAACCTACAATGGTTGATATGCCATAAAACCCAACCAAACCAAATCATATATATTTAATATATATGTATAAAGAGGATTTGGCATTAAATAACCTACAATGGTTGATATGCCATAAAACCCAACCAAACCAAATCATATATATTTAATATATATGTATAAAGAGGATTTGGCATTAAATAACCTACAATGGTTGATATGCCATAAAACCCAACCAAACCAAATCATATATATTTAATATATATGTATAAAGAGGATTTGGTATTAAATAACAAACAATGGTTGATATGCCATAAAACGAAACGAAACCAAATCATATATATTTAATATATATGTATAAAGAGAGCTTGGCATTGAATAACCTACAATGGTTGATATGCCATAAAACCCAAACAAATCAAATCATATATATTTAATATATATGTATAAATACAGTTTGGCATTGAATATCCTACAATGGTTGATATGCCATAAAACCCAAACAAATCAAATCATATATATTTAATATATATATGTATAAATACAGTTTGGCATTGAATAACCTACAATGGTTGATATGCCATAAAACCCAAACAAATCAAATCATATATATTTAATATATATGTATAAATAGGGTTTGGCATTGAATAACATACAGTGGTTGATATGCCATAAAACCCCAATCAAACCAAACGAAACCAATAATTTGTGAGGTAACGAGAACTAAACTTTTTCCCAAACTTATTATATGCATTAACATATATGTGACTTCTTCCATCACATTTTTTACAAAAAGAAAGCTGCTTTTGTGTTTGGTTTGATTTGGCTGTGTTTTATGAGTATATCAACCATTATATGTTATTTGATGCCAAATCCTCTTTATACATATATATCAATTATATATGATTTGGTTTGGTTGGCTTTTAGAGCATATCAACCAGTGTAGGTTATTTAATACCAAATCCTCTTTATACATATATATCAAATATATATGATTTGGTTTGGTTGGGTTTTATGGCATATCAACCATTGTACGTTATTTAATGCCAAATCCTCTTTATACATATATATCAAATATATATGATTTGGTTTGGTTGGCTTTTAGAGCATATCAACCAGTGTAGGTTATTTAATACCAAATCCTCTTTATACATACATATCAAATATATATGATTTGGTTTGGTTGGGTTTTATGGCATATCAACCATTGTATGTTATTTGATGCCAAATCCTCTTTATACATATATATCAAATATATATGATTTGGTTTGGTTGGCTTTTAGAGCATATCAACCAGTGTAGGTTATTTAATACCAAATCCTCTTTATACATATATATCAAATATATATGATTTTGTTTGGTTGGGTTTTATGGCATATCAACCATTGTACGTTATTTAATGCCAAATCCTCTTTATACATATATATTAAATATATATGATTTGCTTTGCGTGGGTTTTATGAGCATATCAACCATTATATGCTATTTAATGCCAAATCCTCTTTATACATGCATATTAAAAATATATGGTTTGGTTTGGTTGGGTTTTATGGCATATCAACCATTGTAGGTTATTTAATGCCAAATCCTCTTTATATATATATATATATATATATATATATATATATATATATATATATATATTGCAAATATATTTTGTTGATTAAATTTTTAAATGAGCCTGAGCTCATTCTTTTGCACACAGTTAAATGGTTCCATGTATTGCTGTGTATAACTAACAAATTAATTAAACATCAGTTTGCACTCAATTTTAATGTAAAATTAATTCTATTTCAAACAATTCAGTTGAGCATAAGTCCTTCGTTTGCACACAGTTTAAATATCAAACAGTTCTATTTAACCCGTAGATAGTACCTCATATGGTGATACCCCAAGTAGACCCGGGAGCGATGGCAGTGAAAGGGGACTCTGCATTCTTCTAAGCTCCAGAATTACTGAAGCCTCACCATCAGATTTTTTTAGTATCATTATCAGCACACTCGTTGAATTGGAGTCTTACCCCTCTGCAAAGATGCAGTTGGTGTATTCTACAAACCCAGTCGTCTTTTTTGCTCACATTTTTGTCTGTATTCTAAAAGGCCTACATTTTCCAAATCTTACGCTGAAAGGTGAAGCTCCTCCTCAATGCTCAACAATAAGAAAAAAAATCTAAAAACCTAGGTTTAAGTAAAATACATTTGTTGTGACTAAAACAACTAAGATGAGGATAATAGCTCGAAGACATAAGTGTATAGTAACTACAAAGTAATCCAGCAAATTATGAACTTATCAAATGAAACATACATCTTCAAAATCCGACGCCGAGCAAGTGAAGCTCCTTATCAATGCAAAAAGAGAGTAAAAATGTAAAGACAGTGAGGGGCGGGTGTCTTCGTGGTGTAATGGCTAAAGCGATTGACTGCGGAATCGTAGTACGCGAGTTCGTACTCCAGTCGCGCTATTACGTTCACTTTCGGGCAAATACCCTAGGGAAAGGTATGAAACCTCTTATCCTCCCAGCTATGGGTTAAATAGTACTACTACTGTTCTTCTAGGAGAATAGCTTTGGCATTAAATAGCCTAAAAAGAGTTGATATGCCATTAAACAAAAAAACAAACCTAAAAACCTTGCTTTAGTTTAAGTACATTTTTATACTGAATTTCTAAGATGAGAAATTATTGTCTAGGAGTTGACCTAGAGTGATATCACTTCGTTTCAGATTTGGAATATCTAAATTGTTTCAGTTTCAATCTTTCGGTTATCCTGAAAAAAAAGCAAAACAAACAAACAAACCCAAAAGAAGAAAGGATTATCCAATTAAAATTTGCTGTTTCTTCTACCTCAGAGCATGTCTAGGAGTTGACCTAGAGTGATATCTCTTCGTTTCAGATTTGGAATATCTAAAACGTTTCAGTTTTGATCGTCCGATTATCCTGTAAAAAAAAAAGCAAAACAAACAAACAAACCCCCAAAAAGAAAGGATCATCCAATTAAAATTTGCTGTATCTTCTACCTCAAAGAATGTCTAGGAGTTGACCGAGAGTGATATCTCTTCGTTTCAGATTTGGAATATCTAAAACGTTTCAGCTTCGATCGTCCGGTTATCCTGTAAAAGAACACAAAAACCACAAAAAAAAAAAAAAAAAAAAAAAAAAAAAAAAAAAAAACAAAACAAAAATAAGACAATAACAACAAACAAACAAATAAACAGGCAAACAAAAAAGAATAAAGGATTATCCAATTAAATTTTGATATATCTTCTACCGCACAGGATGTCTGGGGGTTGATCCAGTGCGATTTCTCTTAGATTCACTTTTGGAATATCTAAAAAGTTTGTTTTGATCGTCAAGGTATCCTGTAAAAAAACAGACATTGCGGGGGGGTCTTCGTGGTGTAATGATTAAAGCGATGGACTGCGCAATCGTAGTACGCGAGTTCGTACTCCAGTCGCGCTATTACGTTTACTTTCGGGCAAATACCCTTGGGAAAGGTATGAACCCCCTTATCCTCCCAGCTATGGGTTAAATAGTACCACTACTGTTCTTCTAGGAGAATGGCTAAATAACCTAAAAAGAGTTGATATGCCATTAAACAAAGAAACCAAACCTAAAAACCTCGCTTTTGTTTAAGTACATTTTTATTCTGAATTTCTAAGATGAGAAATTATTGTTCTGTATTCGTTGGGATTAAAAAAAAAAAGGGATAAGGATACTTTTTCGCGTACACAAGAAAATTGTATAGAAAGAAACAAGTATGAAATCAAACAAACAGCTTCAAAATCTGACGTCGAGCAAGCGAAGCTATTTGTCAACGAGGAAAATCTTAAGACCAAGCCGTACGAAAAATGTCTTTTTCTGAATCTCTTACTGGAGAAATTCGGATTGAAAATTGTTGCGACAAAAATAAAATAAAACAAGCAGCTTTGTAAGCCGATGCCGAGTAAGTGAAGCTCCTTAGCAATGCTTAACGAAAAGGAAAATCTAAAAAGCAAGTTTTAAATAAAATACCCACGATGGAACTGAAAAAACAATGAAGAGAACTATAGTTCGGGCACATCAGTGGATAACAGTTCAAAAGAAGACTAGCAAATCCTACACTTGTAAAATCAGCGGAGAGAAACGAAACAAAACAAAACAAAACAAAATAAAACAAATAAACAAACACAGTTTGAGAGATGAGCCTTCATTCTTGTGGTCAAGTTTTCTGTGGATTTTAAGTTCAACAAAGACGAATTTCTTTCGAAATCAGCGGATTTATTACGAAATGTGGATTATACCAATTTTTTTTTTATATATTCATGTGAATGTCGATAAAATGGATATTTGTATCGACAACGTCAAGAAGGAGAATTATAAGAGACAGCGATATATTCTCCATTAATACCGGAAGCTGTATTCGGATTTACCGGAACTCTGTACTGGAGCTCATTAGAATAATGTTGCGTATGACTGGATCCAGGAAATTATACCCCCCACAACTTACACCTACTAAATCACTCCCAACCATCCATTAAAAAAAAAAAAATAAATAAATAAACAAAAAACAAAAAACAAAAAAGAACATAAAATAAGAAAAAAGATACAAAAATAAAACAAAAAATTATTAAAAACAAAAACAAAGAATAAACATTGTTCGGGCAAAAATGAATGAATAAATAAATAAATAAATAAACATAAATAAATGAATAAATAAATAAAAATGGACACTGAGGGAATGAAACTACCCTCTTACCCATGAAAATAGTTGCTATAACACGCTAAGATGGCTGTAGACGGAAAATTTCTTTCAGAATATCTACGACAGGATGTTTTACAATTTTTGAAACAACATGATCAGGCCCGAATCAAGGACCACCAATCATAGACTAAAAAAAATTACATTTATCAAATTAAAAACAATAACATTTTAAAATCTACAATCATTTAATCTCAAACATGGACGAAAAATGTCAACAAGACCTCCGAGATAACATATTCCCGATGTCCGCTGTTCAGTTAAAGGCAATATTGAACGCTGCGTGTAAATAAAGCATGCACATTCCTTCTGGGTGACCTGAGGCCCAAATGGTAGAAGACCCTTTGCTCTACGATCTTCTCAAGTGCCATGAGCTTCATAGTTTTTGACCAACTTGAAAATCTGACCCCTATAAAAAATTTGTTTAAATTGAACTTCTTTCTGTATCTTCACTTGAACAATCTTAAAAGATGGCTTGGTTTAGTTTGGTTTTACGGCATATCAAACATCTTATTTAAAGGATATTTCATATCTTGGAAATAAAAGGATTGGGCATCAATCAAGGTCCACAAAAGACAAATGGAAATAACATTTATTGAAAAGTAAAAGAATGATATTTTCGGATTTGTTACCATTTAGTCTCAAACGTGAACCAAAAATGTCAAGTTGTAACATAGCCATACATGAATATGGGAAATGTACATAGAATGTTCATAACATATTTACATAGAACATAGGAATCCCGAAACACAAAAACACTTACGACTTCTTAGTTTAGATAGGAAACTTTTTATTACCTTTGAGTTTAAAGGTTCTTCGACTAAAGAGAGAGGCACAGTCTTTCTATGCTGGCTTTTCCATCTCCCCCAAACCACGTGCAACACCTGCCACAAGGCCTCGGCGAGTGAGAGAAAGTCAACCGTCTTCTTCCGAGGCAAAATCTCAACTCACTGACTTTTCTCAAAACTCCCAAAATCCTCCGCGTACGCTTCCGGTGCATGACGTCATTCACATCCCCAAGTCCTATAGGAGATCTTTATTTTGACATCTCTGAATGACACACCCTTCCCGTGCGCGTGCGTGAACACCTGCGCTCATGTTTGTACCTAACTAACCCATGCGCTAAGCGAAAGGTTCTCAGCCTAACTAAACCGAAAGGCAAGATATATTGTTGTATATTGACCTACGACCCAGCCTGGCTGTCAAAATAGAAAATGCACCTATGTAAATAACAGGTGCATCCAGTCGAGGAATATCAGAATTATAACCATGACCGTGGATGGGTTGAATGAGTGCAATTGTGACGCCCACAAGAAGAAGGGGGCGTTGAACTATTATATAACTCGGTGAAGACAGGAAGTCAGTTAGTTTGGAGACCAGACCCGTTGGTGACAAGATGCGGTAGAGAAAGCCAGCACTCATCAGAGTGGGCCCCCAGGCCTCCGGTTGAGCAGCACAGGAGAACAGGAAAGAAACGCGGTTATGGCCCATAGAGTGGGGGTCAATATATTGCAGTTCTGTTCGGTCTACAACTCCCTCTCACACACAACCCTTTCAAATAAAAGTGAGAGGTATATTTTTCTAGGAACTGTGTCGCTCGTCTTTTATTGTGTCGTCGTTATGATTCTGCATGCATATGTAGATGTATATGTATATGTATTATGTGTTTGTATAGTTGATCCTGGTCATGGCTATACAACAATATAAAACGAAATCCCTCGGCTATTATATTACAAAGTGGAGTTCAGGAATACGTGTTCCAGATGTCCGCTGTTAGGTTGAAGGCTGTGTTGAATGCAGCATGCAAGGTTGATAATAATGGGTGTGTTGTATATTGACCTTCGACCCGGTCAAATATGCCATTATAAAGTGATGCACCGGAAGGAAGTGACACATTCCAATGGCCAGTAACCGAAAGAAATCGCGTAGGCAGATTTAGCTGACGAAATGTGACAAGGTAAAAGCCCATGGTACACTCATAGACTGATGCACCGGAAGAGAGTGACCTTTGAACTGCATGACAGTTATGATAACGATCAAACATGCCATTCCAAAGATTGAGTGGGCGATTGAGTGGGCGATTGAACTATTATATAACTCGGTGAGACAGGAAGTCAGACGAGTTGGAGATCAGACGAGTTAGAGAAGAGATGTGGTAGGGAAAGCTACACCCGGTCGAAGGGGCCCCCGGGACCCCCGATGGAGTTTGGGGATCAGACCAGTTTGTGATAAGATGCAGTAGAGAAAGCCAGCAGAAAGCTGAGCCCCCGGGCCTCCGGTTGAGCCCTGGAGAACGAGAAAGACACAACGCTGATGGCCATAAGAGTGGGGTCAACATATTGCTGTCTGTTCAATCTCCAACTCCCTCTCACAGTAAAACCTTGAGTGACCATTTTCGAACCCTTACAATAAAGTGAGAGGTACATATTTTTTTAAAGAAGTCTTCGCTTGTCTGTTTATTTATTGAGTCGTTAAGATTCTGCATGTATGTAGATGAATATGCAGGTGTACATTCCTCCAGTGTGTGTGATGGTAAAAGACCCTTTGCCCTACGATCTTCACTAGTGCCAAGAGTTTCAAAGTTGTTGATCGACTTGAAAATCTGATTCATATTTGGAAATGTTTTGAAATTAAACTTGATTCTGTATTTTTACTTGACGAGTTTTGTCATTTATCTTAACTTAAAAGATCTCCATCGTCCAATGTATTTTACTCTATTTGTTTAAATATCTTAAAATGTTAGCTATTTTCCAGCAATAACCTGGAAAGAGAAAGAGAATAAAATCATCAAGGACGATCTAATAGAGGTCAATGTTTTGTTACAAAAATTTGAAGCACCCTTGGACTGCCTGTACTGTTCTCATGTTTAAATTGACATAATCCTTCAGATTATCAGATTTTTATTTTCTGTTATTCCGTATTAACTACAATCTAGCAGATTGTTTGGACGCTATCTAGAGTCATTAGCGATTAAAATTTCCCGCCATTTTCAGACCAAGTTTCATGGTAAGATACAATTTATTATTATTATTATTATTATTATATGAGTTCTTTATGGACCCTTACGTATTAATATTTTTTCCGCTGCATCTCTGCAGAGGAGTAACACTCCCCCAACAAATGTCTAGAATATGCCATGAAACAATCAGTTGGTGAGTCTCTTGTCTTGGAGTTTTAGGGAATGTGGAGTGCCCCTTTATTGCCATCACTCTCAGGTTCACTCAGGTCCGGAGCGGTAGCACCTGATAGGGCCCTATCTATGGGTTAAATAGATCTAAACTGTGCAATTATGCTAAACTGAATTGCTTGAAATAGAAGTTTCTTGGCATTTAACTGTGTGTAAAAAAAACTGTACTCATCCTAAACTGAATTATCTGAAATAGAACTGTTTTTTGACATTTAAACTGTGTACATATGCTAAACTGAATTGTTTAAAATAGAACTGTTAACATTTATAAAAATGTATTTGGCAATTAAAATAACCTACAGTGGTTAATATGCCATAAAACCAAACTAAAAAATTTCCAGGTATGAGAGTATTACAGACTCCTGTACCACCAGGCTGAAAACTATACTCTACATCCTTTGTATATCACAATATAACAAATATATTATTCAAAATCGTGAATAATTTAATAATTGTACAGTAAACCTCAATCTGAGAATTAATTTTTTTATATTTATTGTGGACTTTTTGTCCTCATCTCGGTAGATTTTTTTTCTTCCCTACGTTTCTGCCAAATTTCACCTCTGGCTTTCTTCCGGTGATTAACTGCGACCTCGGATAGGAATGCTGAGTCTTGTAACCGTATCCCCAGTAGTTACTGCCTTCCATAGTTGTTGTAACTCACACCACGTTTTTGACCAAGTAAACCTCTGGCCGGCTTGGGTAGGAATTGAAACCGCTATCTTCTGGCAATGCTCACCTGGAACCGTAGAGACCCAACGCCTCTATCCGCTGCGCCACGGGCCCCGAAGAAAGAGAAAGAAAGAAAGAAAGAAAGAAAAACTACCAAGATGAGAACAAAAATTCCACAATAAATAAAAAAAACATAATTCTCAGATTAAGAAGCCTCACCTCAAAATGATTCCAATTAAAGTCACTAAACCTCTAGTCACCAAAGTATGCATGAATGTTGTGTTGTTGTTAACGTGCAGTTACTGCAATATCGGAGTAAGCGAGTTCGAACTCCTCCGTTCCCTTTCTGATTAATACCCCAAAGAAAGATACGACCCCCTCAGGATAAGGGTTAAATAGTATCATAGCTATTCTTCTCCAAGGATGGCTTTGGCATTGAATAACCCACAACAGTTGATATGCCATTCAACAAAGAAACCTTGAATAGTACCACTATTGTTCTTCTACAACGATGGATTTGGCATTAAATAACCCATAAAGGTTATTATACCATTAAACAAAGAAACCTTAAATAGTACCACTGCTGTTTTTCTACAAGGATGGCTTTGGGATTAAACTACCCACAAACGTTGATACGCCATTAAACAAATGATAGCTTTGGCATTGAATAACCCACGGGGGTTGATAAGCAATTAAACAAAAAACCCAACAAAACCATTTTCTTCAAAATAATCATTCTCTTTCTCGTTCTGCCTCATACATTTCTTGTAAAAAAAAAAAAATGAGTGTATCAAGAAAAATCCATTCGCAGGATGTATTAAACAAAATCTTGAAATAATTCCTGTTGGTCTTCCTGACAGAACTAAGTTAACGGATTTTATTTTGAATTTTGAAATAAGAACGTACGTATTTACTAACCCCCACCCTCCGCGGGCGGGATTTAACACCGTGGTGAATGAAAAAGCTATAGAAAAATAATAATCACGAAAATAATTTTGTCATATACTGTAGAAAAGCAGTTTGCAGGCTGATTGCAACAACGTTTATGTAACCCCTGAGCTAGATGAATAAAAACTACCTGAGCAAGACGTAGAATCACTTACGAGACGGCCCAGCGATTTTTATTGAATAACCTCTTTCACTTTTCAAGTGGAACATAAACATAATTTTCTATTGAATTCTATTGTTATAATTTATTATTATACTCCTTTAGAGTATTTTACATCAACGTTAGCTAATGGTTTTTCACTGGAGTTTGAGTGACAGCAAGTCTCCTCAAGTCTCCGGGACTCTTCTCAGTATTCTGGCCGTTCTCGATAATGCTGTCGTTTGGATGGTCTCCACTCGTCCATGAAATTTCAAGTCCTCCATTCCCTTTAATAATCCTTTAGTTACTGTGCCAAAAGCACCACTCACTATTGGTATAATTGTCACTCGTATGTTCCATAGTTTTTTCAATTCTCTAGCAAGGTCGAGGTACGTATCCTTCTTTTCACATTCTTTCAGTTTTATATTATTATTATCATTATTATTATTATTATACTCACATCAGCGTTAGATGATGGTCTTTCACTGGAGATTAAGTGACAGCAAGTCTCCTCAAGTATCCAGGACTCTTCTCAGTATTCTGGCTATTCTCAATAATGCTGTCGTTTGGATAGTCTCCAGTCGTCCGCCAACTTTCAAGTCCCCCAGTCCCTTTAGTAATCCTTTAGTTACGCACCAATTACAATTGGTATAATTGTCACATTCATGTTGCATAGTTTTTTCAATTCTCTAGCAAGGTTGAGGTACTTATCCTTCTTTTCACATTCTTTCAGTTTTATTCTGTGGTCAGCCGGGACAGTAAAGTCGACAATTTTGCATATACTCTTTTTTTGTTGATTATTATCAGGTCTGGTCTTCTGGTCGAGATTAGGTGATCCGTGTGTATGTCAAAGTCCCATAGGAGTTTATGTGTGTCATTTTCTAGGACAGGTGCTGGGTTGTGCATATACCATTTGTTTGTATGGTCAAATTTACATTTTTTGCCCATTTCCCAAAGGATCACCTTGCCCACCCAGTCGTGTCTAGTCTTATACTCCTTCTGTGCTAATTTGCTGCATTCGCTTATTATGTGATTGATCGTTTCGTCTCTGTCACCACAAAGCCTTTTATTATTATAACCCTTTTGAGAGTGTTTCACAGCAACACTAGCTGATGGTTACTCACCGGAGTTCAAGTGACAGCAAGTCTTCTCGAGTCTCTTGGACTCTACTTAGTATTCTGGTTGATCTTATGAATGCTGTAGTTTGGATGATCTGCACTCCTCCTCTTTATTGTTATTACTCCATAGGAATTTTTCATATCAACGTTAGTTGATGGTCTTTCACTGGAGTTTTAGTGACAACAAGCCGCGTCAAGTCTCTAAGACTCTTCTCAATATTCTGGCTTATTCCCAAAATCCAGTAGTTTGGATGGTCTCCACTTGTCCTCTAGTCCTTGTACCAATCCTTTGTTGACTGGTTTGATTTGGTTTCCTTGTTTAATGGCATATCAACCTTTGTAGGTTATTTAATGCCAAAGCCATCCTTCTAGAACAGTAGTGGTTCTATTTAACCCATAGCTGGGAGGATAAGGGGGTTCATACCTTTTCACAGGGTATTTGCCCGAAAGTGAACATTATAGCGCGGCTGGAATTCGAACTCGCTTACAACGATTCCGGTCCATTGCTTTAACCATTTCACCACTAGGACCCCCCACTTTGTTGACTGTACCAAGAGAACCAATTACAATTGGTATCCTCTTCACTTTTATGTTCCACAGTTTCTTCAATACCCTAGCAAGGTCCTGGTACTTATTTCCCTTTCTTTCAATTTTACTCTGTGGTCAGCCGGGACAGCAAAGTCAACAATTCTGCTAGTTCTCTTTTTTTTGTAGATTATTATAAGGTCTGGTCGTCTGGCTGAGATTAGGTGATCCATTTGTATGTCAAAATATTATTATTATTATTATTATTATTATTATTATTATTATTTTACTCCTTTGCAAGTTTTTTCCTTCTAGTCGATGGTTTTCCCTCGGGAGTTTGAGAGACAGCAAATCTCCAGGAGTCTTCTCGGTATTCTAGCCGATCGTATCAACGTTGTTGTTTGGCTGGTCTCGATTCGTCCTCTTATTTTCAACTTTTCACGCACCATTTCCAAGCCACTGGGGACCGTTCCAGGCACGTCAATTTCAAGTGGTATCACTTATTATTATTATTATTATTATCATTATTATTATTATTATACTCTTTGTGAGTTTTTCACACCAGCGACATCTGATGGTTTTTCACTGGAGACTGAGAGGTAGCAGCAAGTCTCCTCATGTTTCCAGTCCAAAACTCTTCTCAGTATTCTGGCCGATTTCAACTATGCTATCGTCAGGATGGTCCCGATTCGAGAGTGTCGTCTGGATGGTATTATTACTTTTTTGAGAGTTTTTCACACCAGCGTTTTTCACTGGAGATGGAGTGACGGCAAATCACCACGAGTCTCCATGACTCTTCTCAGTATTATGGACATTCTTAATAATGTTGTTGTTTGGATGGACTCCACTTGTCCTCTGATTTCTAAGTCATCCAGTCCATTTGCCAATCTTTTGAGGATTGTTCCGAGCGCACCAATTAATATTTTACTCCTTTAGAGTTTTTCACATCAGTCATAACTGATGGTTTTTCACTGGAGTTTGAGTGACAGCAAGTCTCCTTAAGTCTCCAGGACTCTTCTCAGTCTCAGTATTCTGGCCGTTCTCAGTAATGCTAACATTTGGACAGTCTCTACCCCTCTGCCAACTTCCAAGTCCTCCAGGCCTTTTAATAACCCTTTAGTTATTGTGACAAAAGCTCCAATCACATCTGGTACAATCGTCACTTTCATGTTCCACAGCTTTTTCAATTCTCTAGCATGGTCGAGGTACTTATCCTTCTTTTTTTCATTCGTTCAGTTTTATTCTGTGGTCAGCTGGGACAGCAAAGTCGACAGTTTTCCAAATTCTCTTTTTTTTTTTTTTTTGTTAATTTTTATAAGGTCTGGTCTTCTGGCTGAGCATTATTATTATTATTAGTTCTCAATCATCTGACGCACTATATATGCGTTGGGTATTGTGTGATTAGTGATTTTTAAAAGAAGCGTTTGATAAAGAAAAGAAAGCAACTTTTTGCCGGCTGACGTTTTTCTGATAAATTGTGAATTCTGGCTAAGTTTTATCTTTTTGTCATATCCTTTTTCGCATTATTTCGGGATTTAGAATTCTTTGGGGAAAAGTTGAGATTAAAATTTCTCTCGACTCATCCCTCACCCATCAGCTGGCTACTTTTGCAACGAATCTTCTTATCTCAACAGAAATATATAATCATTGCCCCTAGAAAACTTTCGAAATATTTCAAAGTTGATAGTCCGATTGTCCGACCTTCTTGAGAACATTATTACATTAACTTCACATTTGTATTTCTATTCTAAAGGCAGGCCAAACGGCTGGAGATGAAGTATACGCCGACTGCATCTCTGCAAGGGGATAAGAACCCCAATGAATGTCTTGGATATAATGCTTAATCATCTGCTGGTGAAGTTCAATTGATGATGCTCAGGGAACGTGGAGTACCCCGTCATTGCCATTACTCCCAGGTCCACTCTGTCTAGGAGTGATTAGAACCTGTTAGATTGGTCGGTTAGGTTGGGTCTTATGGCATATTAACTATTTGATGCCAAATCCTCTTTATACGTATATATTAGATATATATGATTTGGTTTGGTTGGGTTTTATGGCATATCAACTATTGGAGGTTATTTAATGCCAATCTTCTTTATACGTATATGTTAAATATAAATGATTTGGTTTGGTTAGGTTTAATGGGATGTATATATTTAATATATATGTATTAAGAGGATTTGGCATATATATATCTAATGACATATATATTTGATATATATGTATAAAGAGCATTTGGCATCAAATAACCTACAATGGTTGATATTGTAGGTTATTTGATGCATATATATATTGTAGGTTATTTGAGGCATATATATATTTGATACATATGATTTGGTTTGGTTGGGTTTTATGGCATATCAACCATTGTAGATTATTTAATGCGAAATTCTCATCATCCATATATATTAAATATATATAATTTGGTTTGGTTGTGTTTTATGGCATATCAACCATTGTAGGTTATCTAATGCCAAATCCTCTTTATACATATATATTAAATATATATGATTTGGTTTGGTTGGGTTTTATGAAATATCAACCATTGTAGGTTATTTAATATCAAATCCTCTTTATACATATATATTAAATATATATGATTTGGTTTAGTTGGGTTTTATGGCGTATCAACCATTGAGGGTTATTTAATGCCAAATCCTCTTTGCATATATCAATTATATATGATTTATAAACACATTTTGTAGATAACATTTTTAAACGAACCTGAGCTCATTTTTTGCACACAGTTAAATGGTTTCACATATTTCACTCTAATACAAATGATTCTGTTTAGTATTAATCTTTTTTTGCACCCAGTAAAATTCTATCGATTTTTTTTTTTATTTAGCATTAACAATTCAATTGTGAAAGATCAAACAGTTCTATTTCAGACAAGCCCGTATTTACCCAAACCCTCTGCATTAGTTGTATATGATACAAGGTCAACTTTTTTAAACGGAGTTTAACAGGTTTGAATTCAGAGTTTTCCTTCTCCTAGAATGGTTGCCTAACCAAGGGTAAAGATACCAGTCTACCTTACTATTTACCCATAACTGGAGAGAGGATAATTGGATTCATATCTTTCCCAAGGGTATTAGTGCTATGTAACATTTAATCAACGTCGTTCATGGTTTGAACTCGCGTCGCCGTGTCCATTTCATACGACGATAACCATCACCCCACGAGCACCAATTTGACACAAATCATTTTTTTGCGTAGAGTTCTATTTGACCAATAGTTAGGACCCTTTTCAGGTGGTACCAATCCGGGTCAGAGTGGGCCTGGGAGCAATGTCAATGAAGGGGTACTCTGCATTCTCTAAAGCTCCAGCATTACTGAAGCATCACCATCAGATTGTTTAGTATCATATGCTAGGTGGGGTCTTACTCCTCTGCAGAGATGCAGTCGGTATATTCTACAGCCTCAGCCAACTCGGCATGAAAAGGGATGAATTGTGTTGAATAGAATAATTTGTGTTGAATAGCAATACTTGTTACCACTACACTGTGTACAAACAAATGATTAATATTGAATAGAATTATGATTGTTAGATAGCAATAACTCGTTGGCGGTGTGTGTGGGGGTCTAACTCCTCTGCAGAGAAGCAGTCGGTGTATTCTACAGCCTCAGTCAACTCGGCTGACAAGACGTAGATATGAACAAATTATTATAGGTACAAGTAACGGTGACATTGGAGACTAGTTGATATTAACAGTCTTCTGTCTATCCCGTTAAGTGTCCACTTCTGGGTCTCTTGGAAGGGGGAGTACCCCTTAATTATTCCCAGTTCCACTCTGACCTTGAGCGGTTACACCTGTTAGAGTCTCAGCTATGCATTCGTTAGATCTATTTAAGAATTATTCTTATCTGATAAAACCGTGTATAAAAAAATAAGAAGAAAACTCTTTTAGGAAACAACAACAACAAAAATGCAGATATGAACATATAATAAACGTAATTCCCTTACCTCAAAGCACAATAATAACCCTAGACAGTTTGACAACCCATTAAAATTAATCAATTAAACTTCTATTGATATATAGATTTATTTTCTAATATGTCTCTCTAAAACGAGAATTTTTCCAAGCGGTAGCCGTATCTGAACTACTGTATGGTTGCACTACTTAGACCTTCGTGAAATACTTTTAAAAAAGCTAGATAGGAACTATACAGGAATACTGATTGCTGTTTTGAATGAATCCTAGAAGCAGCACACAACAAAACAGCAACAGGAAGACAACCTACCTCCCATCTCACAAATCATCAAAATAAGACGAAGACATACTTTGCACTGCTGGTGAGGTTAAGACGAGCTCATAAGGTGGGTTCACCGGTGGACTCAGACGCACGGACACACCAGTGTTGGCCGACTCTCAAAAACCTTTATTGATCTGTGTGGATACTGGGTACTGTCTAGGGGATTTACCAAGAAAGATGGCCGATTGGAAGAGACAGAGAGAAGGAAATTCGTTGTGTCAGTAAGCTTTGATGATGATGATGATGTATATATGTTTACGTAACTTATTTTAATAAGAAATATTGCTTTCACTAGTATTTCAATAACCCCTCCATATATATATATTATATATATATAAAGAATAAAATATTCACAGAATGTATTATATATATATATATATATATATATATATATATAGTGTAAACATAAGATAAAAAATAAGATATTTACTGGATATATATATATATATATATATATATATATATATATATATATATATATATCCACATACCTCTGTTTGTCCCTCGACACCAAACAATTTACAATTCAATGTGGACGTCTAAATTCCGAATGGGGTTTTGAAAGAATTCCTTCGAGAGAAAAAAAAAATTCAATTGAGAATTTTAAAATCAAGACTTAAGTTGAAATTCCAATCTGCAGCCCAAGTTTGCAATTCAATGAGGAATAGTGAACTTAAAAGATAGTTCTCTATCAGAAAAACGACTTTTTTTGTTGTTGTCACTAACAAAAGTATCACCTTTGTCTTATTGAAAATTTTATTTTCAAACTTACCCTCTAGCTAAGAAAGTCTTCAACATATGTATGGAGCATTTTTCCATAGATAACATTATGCAAAATTTATTTTTCTGTTTAATTCTTTTTCTTTTTTCTTTACTTTTTTTCCCGTTTCTTTTCGTTTCTTTTATTCAACTTTTTTTTTTTTTTTTTTTTTTTGCATTACGATATTTTATGCGGGAAAAATTTTGCGTCAATTTGTTGATTAGAAAGTTAATTATCATTTTTCTTTTCTTTTTTTTTTTTTTTTTTGAAACTTTTTTTTTTTTTTTTTTCCCCGAAATCCACGCTTGTAACTGCAATCTCTTTGAGATCTTACTTGTGAAAATGTTTTCAGGCCCAAAATAAATAAACAGGTATAAATTAAGATATACATTTAAAAGCCTAAATAAAGTTTCATTGACTAGTAAAGTTTTCGAAAGTTTTGTATCAAAGTTTCCGTTAAATGATCAGGATATTTGGATACCTAGCTTTGCAAATTATTGGTACCCAACAATCACTTCGTTTACCCAATATAAATAAAATACGTTTATGTTCCTATTTTACCACTACACACACACACACACACACACACACACACATATATATATATATATATATATATATATATATATATATATATAAAAGTAAAGTTGGCGACCGTAGTCGAGGGTGACCAGAAGGCTCCCTTCTCAATAGCTACTACACCGAGGTATAGGGGAAGGCGCTACTCCTTTCCCTGGATTGCTTCACATTACCCTTGATACGTACCTTATATTGCTGAGTGTTAAGCAAGGAGGTATCGAGTACCAATTTTAAAGTCTTTGGTATGACGCAACCTGGATTGAACCCAGGTCTCCCGGACCCTTGGCGATATATTAGTTTTTATCAATATTTAATAGTATAGAAACTAATCTGCAACCAGTGTTTTCATGTGTGTTTTTTCGACAATCATCAGGCAGAAAAAAGCTTTTTATATATATTTATTTTTTATTAAATTATATAACAGTTCTTTCAGAGTTATTCAGCTCTCTCCAAATTATACAGCTTTTGGTCTGCCATAAACCCACCAAATGATTTAGTGACAACCATATATTGGTGTAATATATATATCATCATGTCGTGCCGCTAGCACGGATATCCCTGACCCTCTCTCGCCATTCCTCCCAATCGTTCATCGCCTCCGGCAGGTCTTCAGGGCTACATTCCGTATCCTCACATAGCTGCTGTATGTATGTTCGAGCTGGTCGTCCTGTTTTTGCTCGGCCATATGTGGAGGTCCATAAGAGTACATCACTTATGAACTCGTCCTTGCTTCTCCAGCAGTGTCCTGCATGTCTGGTTCGTCTAGCTTGGATGGAGGCAGGTGTCCGTATAGTTGGTGGCTTGTGGGGTGTTGCCGCCAGGACTTGTTCAATATTGCTCGCAACATTCTTGTGTAATTGCCGTCCAGCTTCTTCTCCAGCCGTTTAGTTAGCGTCCAAGTAGTGCATCCATACAGCAGTAGCGATACGACCGCTGCCTGGAAGAAACTACGTTTCATTTTATCGGTCAGGTCTGATTTCCATATGATCGATAGCCTATCGATTGCTGTCCATGCCTTCGTTAGCAGCGTGTCGATGTCTTTTTCGGTTGATAAGGCACTGAAGCTTCGAGCTTACAAATAAAAGAAGCAGAAGGTACACAACAAAAACAATTACCGACGCCGACTACGCCGATGACATCGCGATACTGGCAAATACGTCCAACCAGGCCGAAACACTACTGCATAGTTTGGAACGAGCCGCTGCAGGCATTGGCCTCCATGCCAATGTACACAAAACTGAATATATGTGCTATAATCAAACAGGCGACATTTCCGTACTAGACGGAACTTCTCCGAAACTGTTGACACACACACACACACACACACACACACACACACACACACACACACACACACACACATATATATATATATATATATATATATAAGCATCGTTCATGAAAGAGTTTTCTTAGATAACAGGATCAAACTGCAAAAACACTGTTATCTCACTTGCACATAATACTTAATTAAAGATCTACTTATAAAAATATAGTCATCAGATTGAACACAATTGTGAAATGAACAAAGAAAAGAATGTTTAAATAGTAAATATCCCCTGCACAATGTAAAAAAGGACTGCAGGGCGTAGGATCGGAAGTAGGACGAAGCGTAAAAGAAAAAAAGTATTCAATTGATCTGTTTCTATCCATCCATCTAACTATCTATCTATCTTATTTTGGTTTGGTTTGGTTTGGTCGGGTTGGGTTTTATGGCATATCAACCATTGTAGGTTATTTAATGCCAAATTCTCTTTAAACATGTATATTAAATATATATATATATGTAATATATATATTACATATATATCAAATTTAATGCCAAATTCTCTATATACATATATATAAAATATATAAGATATGGTTTGGTTGGGTTTTATAGCATATCAACCATTGAAGGTTATTTAATGCCAAATTCTCTTTATACTTATATATCAAATATATAGGATTTGGTTTGTTCGTGTTTTATGGCATATCAACCATGGTTGGTTATTTAATGCCAAATCCTCTTGATACAAATATATCATATATGTATATATATATATAATTATTAAACACCTTTTGTTTGTAATATTCTTAAACGAGTCTGAGCTCTTTTTGCACACATTTAAATGGTTTCAATTATTGCTGCATAGAAGTCCCAATTCAACACCATTCATTTGTTTGCACACAGTTTGTTCTATTTGATCCATAAATATGACTTAATCAGGTGCTACCACTCCAGGTCAGAGTGGACCTGGAAGCAATGGCATTGAAGAGGTACTCCACATTCCTCAAATTTCCAAGGCTAGAGCCTCGCCATCAGATTGTTTAATGTGGTATCCAGGACACTCGTTGGGGCGGGGGTTGCCTTAACCCTCTGCAGTTATACAGTCGGTGTATTCTACAGCCCCAGCCGACTGCACTATCTATCTATCTATCGATCTATCTATCTATGTGTACGATCTATTAAATGCATTCTATTGTGACATTAGGAAAGAAAAATTGCTGCATTTTCTGAAAAAATTCGTAAAAAGACAAGTCGTGTAAACAGACAATATGTCACTAAAAAAGAGGGAGGGAGAGGAAGAATTGTGAACTCTATCGATTCGGCAACTCAGGAACTCGAAGAATATACAAAAGACAGTAAATAGAGCTTAGTTGCAGGTTAATTTCAAAGGTTTCATAACTATTAAAAACTTAAGAACTTCTAAGGTCGGCTTGAATACTGAGAAAAGTTCTGGAGAGCCGAGGAACCTGCCGTCACTTGATCTTCAGAGAAAACCAGCGGTTACGACTTGTATGGAAGACTTGCAAAGATAAAATTGTCCCGGCGGACCACAGAATAAACCTGAAGGAAAGTGAAAAGAAGGATAAGTACCTCAACCTTGCTAGAGAATTGAAAAAGCTGTGGAACATGAAAGTAACGATTGTGACAATTGTGACTGGTGCTTTAGGCACAATAACTAAAGGATTATTAAAAGGCCTGGGGGACTTGGAAGTTGACGGACAGGTAGAGACTATCCAAACGACAGAATTGCTAAGAACGGCCAGAATCCTGAGACGAGTCCTGGAGACTTGAGGAGATTTGATGTCACTCAAACTCCAGTGAAAAACCATCAGCTAACACTGATGTGAAAAACTCTAAAGGAGTAAATAATAATAATAATAGAATTCAGCAAATTACCGCAAAAAGAGTGTAAGACTAGACACGACTGGGAGGAGAAAGTGATCCACAGGGAATTGTGCAAGAAATTGAAATTTGACCATACAACCAAATGGTATATGCACAAACTAGAATCCCTCCTTGAGAATAAGACACACAAAATTCTCTGGGATTTTGAGATACAAACAAATCACTTAATCACGGCCAGAGGACCAGACCTTGTGATAGTCGAGAAAAAAAGGGGAGAAAAAGAAAACCTTCTGAATAGTGTACTTTGCTCTTCCGACTGATCACAGGGTGATACTGAAAGAAATTGAAAAGAGAGTTAAGTACCAAGACTTTTAAAGTGACGATGATGCCAATGGTAATTGGCGCGTGCAGTACAGTCACCAAAAGATTGGTACAGGAACTGGAGGACTTGAAAATAAGAGGACGAGTGGAGACCATCCAAACTACAGATATTCCTAAGGTCAGCCAGAATACTGAGAAGAGTCCTGGAGACATGAGGAGACTTGCAGTCACACAAACTCCAGTGGAAGACTATCAGCTAACGGAGGAGTGGAAAACTCGTAAGTAGTAGTAGTAATAATAATAATAATAATAGCAACAATAATAATAATAGTAATGGTAGTAGTAATAATAATAATAATAATAATAGCAACAATAATAATAATAGTAATGGTAGTAGTAATAATAATAATAATAATAGCAACAATAATAATAATAGTAATGGTAGTAGTAATAATAATAATAATAATAGCAACAATAATAATAATAGTAATGGTAGTAGTAGTAATAATAATAATAATAGCAACAATAATAATAATAGTAATGGTAGTAGTAATAATAATAATAATAATAGCAACAATAATAATAATAGTAATGGTAGTAGTAATAATAATAATAATAATAGCAACAATAATAATAATAGTAATGGTAGTAGTAGTAATAATAATAATAATAGCAACAATAATAATAATAGTAATGGTAGTAGTAGTAATAATAATAATAATAGCAACAATAATAATAATAGTAATGGTAGTAGTAATAATAATAATAATAATAGCAACAATAATAATAATAGTAATGGTAGTAGTAGTAATAATAATAATAATAATAGCAACAATAATAA
>OY757938.1:19816133-19841133 GCA_963585895.1 Sepioteuthis lessoniana
GACTGATAGTACTACCAAGAGTCCAATCTAATGGTAAAATGGATCTGTTTAAAAAACATTTGTCCTGGGTATGACACAAAACTACATCTGATGGTTAGTGAGATTCCAGTTCTAGAGATCTTGGATGTGTAGAGTATCCCTTCATTGCCATTACTCCAATGTCCACTCAGACCCGGAGTGATAGTACTACTTAGGGTCTAATCTATGGGTAAAATGGACGTTTAAAAATATTCGTCCTGAGTATGATACTAAACTGCATCTGATGGTGGGTGAGACTCCAGTTCTAGACATCCAGGAAATGTAGAGTACACCTTCATTGCCATTACTCCCAGATCCACTCTGATTTGAAATCGTACTAAACGTTTAAAAATTATTAACAGTGGATAGAAATGCATAAAACAATGATTGTGAGCAAATTAATGCTTAATGAGTGTGAGAAACGTTGATGTAGTGGTTAACGTGTTGGACTGCGATATCATAGTAAGCGAGTTCGAACTCCAGTCTGGCTATTGCGTTTACTTTCGGATTAATATCTTAGGGAAAAGTATAAACCCCCTTTCCTCACAGGTATGGGTAGCCGAGGGATTTCGGTTCATGCCTTTGAGTTTAGTTAGGCTGAGAACCTTTCGGCTCAGCACATGGGTTAGTTAGGTGCAACATTAAGGCAGGTGTTAACGCGGGCGCGCGCGGGCGGATGGAAGTGTCACTCAGATGTCATAATAGTCCGAGACGAAACGCAGTGACAGGGTGCGGATGACGTCACGCACCGGAAGCATGCGGAGGTTTGTGTGAGAATTTGAAGAAAGTATGAGTTGAGAATTAGACGCCAAACGAGAAGGATCGACTTTTGGAGCTCGCAGACGCGAGGCGAACTTGCGCTCTATGGGTGGGTGGGGGCGCTCGAGACGGGGGCCAAATGAATAAGACAGCATAGAAGATTGTGTCTCTCCTCCTTACGTCGAAACCTTTAACTCAAAGTTAATGAAAAGGTTTCGTACCTGAACAAGAAGTCGTTACGTGTTTTCGAATTCCGAGATTCCTATGTTCAATCGTAATCAACATTCGATGTCCATTTCACCCATTTCGCACATGGCCATATTCGTGTATATGGCTATGTAACAATAACCCGCAAAAGTTGACATGCCATTAGACAATAGAATCTTAAATAGTACCACCGCTATTCTTCAATCAGGTTGACTTTGGCATTAAATAACCCCAGAAGGTTGATATGCCATTAAACAAAGACACATTAAATAATACCACTAGTGTTCTTCTACAAGGATTGCTTTAGCATTAGATAACACACGAAGGTTGATATGCCTTTAAACAAAGGAACCTTATTTAGTACTACTACTGTTCTTCTACAACGATGGATTAGGCTTTAAATAACCCACAAAGGTTGATATACCGTTAAACAAAGAAACCTTAAATAGTACCACTATTGTTTTTCAATAAGGATGGCTTTGGCATTTAATAACCCGCCAAGATTGATATGCCATCAAACAAAGAAACTTTAAATAGTACCACTACTGTTCTTCTACAAGGATGGCTTTGGCATTTAATAACTCACAAAGGTTGATATGCCATTAAACAAAGAAACCTTAGATAGAACCATTACTGTTCTTTTACTTGGATGTCTTTGGCATGAAATAACCTACCAAGGTTACTATGCCGTTAAACACAGGAACCTTAAATTGTACAACTACTGTTCTTCAACACGGATGGCTTTGGGGTTAAATATCCCATCAAGGTTGATATGCCATTAAACAAAGAAACCTCACATAATACCACTACTGTTCTTCAACAAGGATGGCTTTGACATTAATTAACCCCCTGAGGTTGATATGCCATCAAAAAAAGAAACCTTAAATAGTACCACCATCATTCTTTTAGAAGTATAGCTTTGGCATGAAATAACCCTCGAATGTTGATTTGTCATTAAACAAAGAAACTGAAACCAAATAGTATTATTAATGTTAGATAGGAATACTTGAAACCATAAAATGCGTACAATTTTTTGTGTTAGATAGGAATAATGAATATCACACAGGTTAGATAGAAATATATTTGAAACCATTAAACTGTGTGCAAATTATTTTTATTTGATAGGAATACTTGAAACCATACAACTGTGTGCAAATTATTTGTATTAGATAGGAATACTTGAAACCATACAACTGTGTGCAAATTATTTGTATTAGGTAGGAATACTAGAAACCATTAAACTGTGTGCAAATTATTTGTATTAGATAGGAATACTTGAAACCATAAAACAGTGAGCAAATTATTTGTATTTCGAATACTTTATTCTTTCTATCTGAGTGCAATTTTTTTTTCTAGATAAATAAATAAAAAAAGAGAATATAGTAATAACTGCGATCAACAATTTACAAATAAATCAAATTTCAACGGTAAATAATCCAGGAGGATTTGACATGCCGTAAAATAAAGAAGCCAGAACTGTTGACATGTAAAAATTCAATCAGTTGATACTGTTCCACTTTTAATTTATATTTTGGCTGCTCTCAAACAAGGTCTTGATATTTAGCTTGCTTTGGTTTGGTTTTATGGCATATCAACCATTGTTGGTTATTTAATGCCAAATCCTGTTTTTACATATATATTAGATATATGATTTCTTACCACGTTTTTTTAGACACACACTGTTAAAGGATCAAACAATTCTATTTCTAACAATTCAATTTAGCAAGATTCAACTAAGTTAGATAATTCCAAGTATTGCTATGTATCACTAACAATTCAATTAAACATCCGTCATTTATAACACAAACTTAAATGAGCAAACAGTTCTATTTCTAACAATTCACTTTAGCGTAAGTCAATAAAGTTAAATGATTAGAAGTATGGCTATTGTATTGCTAACAATTCAATTAAACATCAGTTATTTATTACACAAACTTAAATGAGCAAACAGTTCTATTTCAAATAATTCACTTTAGCATAAGTCAATAAAGTTAAATGATTCCAAGTATTCCTATGTATCAATAACAATTCAATTAAACATCAGTCGTTTGTTTACAAACAGTTAAATGATCAAACAGTTCTATTTCTAATAATTCAATTTAATAAAGTCATTTGCTTGTACAGAGTTGAAATGTAAAACAGTTTTATTTGACCCATAGATACGATCCTGTCAGTTGCTACTAACCCCTGGTCAGAGTGGACCCGGGAGCGATAGCAATTCGGGGGTATTCCGCATTCCCCAAAGCCCGAACATTAGTGAAGTGTCGCAATCAGATTATTTACTGTCATATTCAAGACTGTCGATGCGGGGATTCACCCCCACCCCAGCAAAGACGCTTTCGGTGTATCCTACAGCCCCAGCTGACTAAGCTGTGATATTTAGTTATTTACAATGTTTTGCTTAGTTGAGGCATAAGGACAGAAGTATAGAACCCCCAATGAGATTTAAACTAACAATGATCTGCAGAAACAACTTGTTAACCGTTGCATCAAGTTTGTTATTCTATTTCAACTTCTCCAAATAGCGAACCTTGACAGCTGTACTCATAAATTCTTGTTTACTTCATCGTGGACTATTCTGGTTTAGTTGGTTGGTTGGTTGGTTGGTTTTCAAAGAATATCAACCTTTGTAGGCTATTCAATACCAAATCCTCTTTATATATATATGTATATATATATATATTGGCGTTTGAGTCAGCCGGGTTTCGATCCCAGTGTCTAGCCACACTAAAAAGTTGTGATACAACGAAACAGTCTGTCTGTGGATGAATATATATATATATATATATATATATATATATATATATATATATATATATATATCCAGTCATTGTACAAGGACAGTAGGTGTGGATTATTCTTTACATAGAATTCTCCGCCGAAATAAATTTATTATGACGACTTAACCGAGTTTGAGTCTCCATTAAATAGTACTATATATATATATATATATATATCCAAAGAAGATGAATTGTGAATGATTCTATTTGAGAATATATAAGATTCTTATAAATCTCCAGGAGTGCTCAATGTATGATAATTAATGTATAAATCTATAAATGCCATACAACGCAAATCTTGACATAAACTTCTTATATATTATGGTCCTGTTTTCTTTTTTTTTTAACGAGTAAGAATCAATTGAACGAATGGCTCTCTGAAGAGGTTGGTTTCTTTTATGGAGTGGCCAGCTGAAATAGCAAAATGAATATTTGTTGGATGTTTTCCAATTATATATATATATATATATATATACATCCAGATGGTTGTTGTAGGTCCAAAGAAAGAATAAGGATATATTTTTAAATAGGAAGGTCCACGAAGAGATTTGTATTTTTTGAATTTATTTATCTTATTCTTACATACGTGTTATATATATGTTTCCAGCTGGTTGCTTTTGTCAAAGAACATGCATGGCACAAGGCCTTTTTAATGGGGTACTCAATGAGAATTGAACTCACTCTTGTTTCCAGTATAAATGACCCTTGGTTGGTCAAACTGGTTTATATAGGGGTCATTGTTCCTCTTTCCTGGGGTATGTTTACTTTGGTCTGCTTTACCCTTCTTTAATATTTGATATGTTTATAGTTGTGTGTGTGTGTGTTGGAGTGGTTTTGGGTTTCACTAACGGCTTTTTTGAGTGTGTATCATGGGGCGTTTTGTGGTTTTTAAATTTACAGGTAGTTCTTGATATATATATATATATATATATATATATATATATATAAAGAAGATGACTTGGGAATGATTCTAATTGAGAACTCTTAAGAGGATTCTTATAAATCTCCTGGGGCACTCAGTGAATGAGAGTTAATATATAAATTACTAATTGAGTATTAGTGATACAAGGATCTCTCTCTCTCTCTCTCTATATATATATATATATATATATATACGAGGGTCATTAGATAAGTTTCCAGGCTTTTTTCGTATGGGCACTTTTATTGTTAGTACACACATGAAGCTCTAGTCCCCTTCGAAGTAATCTTCTCCGGCTGCAATGCACTTGTTGTACCGTTCCAACAAATTCTGGAAGGCCTTATCGAAGTCCTCTTGTGTGAGCGTGTCAATGACCTTCGTCACAGTCTCATTCATTTACTCAATTGTCTCATAACGACAGCCTCTGAGATTAGGGAATAACCAAAAGTCACAGGGAACAAGGTCTGGACTATAGGAGGATGAGGAACTGTCTTGATGCCCATCTTGGTCAAATAGTCTGTGCCAAGGATGGAGTTGTGGACTGGTGTATTGTCCTGGTGGAAATTCCACTGACCCGATTTGAAGAGTGCTGGCCTCTTCCCTAGGAATCTCTTCCTGAACTCCCTTAAAACCTCAACATAGTAACCCTAACCGTAACCCTTTGACCAATCAACTCTGGTGTATTGACTTCCTTACTCCTCCCACACCTCTCATCATCCCTCACAGACTCCCTGCCTTCCTTGAATCTCTTATGCTACTCAAAAACTGATGCTCGATTCATGCAAGATGCTCCAAAAGCAGTCTGAAGCATTCCATACGTTTCTGTGGCATTTTTTTCCTAGTTTAAAACAGAATTTTATTGCATATCGTCCTTCTAAAGTGTCAGATTGCATGATTCTTGTAATTCACCAGCTGTGACAATCAGGCTTTAGTAGGGTGTAATCCAATTCTTGCTGTAGCTGTTCATTTGAACCTGAAATGATAAAAATTGGTCAGTCATCTCATAAGATGTATAGCAATAACATACTGAATTTTCAAGAGTCTACGACAATTCTAAATTCCTGTACAAAAAATGAAATATGCTTGAATAATAATCATGAAAATTTAGATTTATTACGTTTTTTTTTCAAAAATTGGACAAATCAGACTAAGAGAAAACGTTTTAAAAGTTATTCCATATTTTGCTTTCAGACCCTGCAGTAAAGGCATGAATCCAATCCTCCCTATTCCATATTTTGCTTCTGCACCATGTGGTTGTTAACGTTCTAGACTGTAACATCGTAGTACACGAGTTCGATTTCCAACCGTGCTCTTACGTTCACTTTCGGACTAATACCCTTAGGGAAAGCATGAGTCCCCTTATCCCTCAACTATGAGTTAAATAGTACCATTATTTTTCTTCTACAAGGATGTTGATATGCCATTAAACAAAGAAACCTTACATAGTACCACTACTGTTCTTTTACAAGGATGGCTTTGGCATCAAATAACCCACAAAGGTTGATATGCCATGAAACAAAGAAACCTTAAACATCATTACTACTGTTCTTCAGTAAGGATGGCTTTGGCATTAAATAAGCTACGCAAGTTGATATGCCATTAAACAAAGAAACTTTAATTTGTAAGACTATTTTTTTTCAACAAGGATGGCTTTGGGATTATATAACCCACGAAGGTTGATATGCCATTAAACAAAGAAACCAAACAATTTCAAAATGTTTTAAAAGAAAATTCAAATCCAAATCTTAGAGGCAGCATATTTAAAAAAAAATCTAATGGCTCAACTCATTTTTGATTTATTAGATAGTGACTGTTGGCTGATAAGTTTTAACAGCATTTCAACCCGTTTTGGGTTAATATAAACCCAGAGATAAGAACCTTGGGTTCATTATACGTTTATATATATATTTTTTGTAAAATGTTTCTTGCTCACAGAACTATCCAATATCAACAATTTTTTAATATATGACCCATAGATTGGGTACTACAACTCCAGGTTAGAGTGTACCTGGGAGTAATGGTAATGCTGGGGTACCTCAGATTTCTTTGTTTGATGCTATGTCAACCTTTGTGGGTTATTCAATGCCAAAGCCATCCTTGTAGAAGCACAGTTGCGGTGCTATTAAAGGTTTCTTTGTTTAATGGCATATTAACCTTTCGGGATTATTTAATGCCAAACCATCCTTGTAGAAGAACAGTAGCGGTACTATTTAAGGTTTCTTTGTTTAATGGCATATCAACCTTCCCGGGTTATTCAATGCCAAAGCCATCCTTGTAGAAGAACAGTAGTGGTACTATTTAAGTTTTTTTCATTTAATGGCATATCAACCTTTCTGGATTATTTAATGCCAAACCATCCTTGTAGAAGCACAGTAGTGGTGGTATTTAAGGTTTCTTTGTTTAATGGTATATCAACCTTTGTGGGTTATTTAATGCCAAAGCCATCCTTGTAGAAGAACAGTAGTTGTAATATTCTTAACCCAACCGACTCATTGATCTTTAAAAGTGGGAAACTAGTGTAAACCGAGTCGTTCGATGCATTGGCAAAAAATGTAAAAAAAAAAGAACCCACAAAAAGCAAAAACAAAAAAACATAAAAAGCATATGCGCTCGCAATGCAATGGTTATCGTCGTAGGAATTGAACACTGCAAATCTGTCTAATCCAGAACGAGGCTCAGTGAATTTCTCAAAGTACCAATACCCTAAGGGAATGCATGAATCTAACTGTATTCTCCCTAGCTTCAGGTAAATAGTAGGGCAGATTGACCTCTAATCTTGGTATGGCAACATATCTTAGAGAATGAAAACTCTAAATCCAAACATGTTTTGCTCGGCTTAAAAAAATGACCTTGTGTTACATCCTGCTTGTGTAGAGGGGTTGGGTAAATGCATGAATACAACACAGCAACAGATCTATTAAAAAGCCAGTTGAAGCTAAAATTGATAAAAAGTAGGTTTTCTTTTTTTTCTTTTTTTTTAATGATATTTGGCATTATTTTTATGTAGCAACAACAACAAAAAAAAAAAAAGATTAAAAAATAAAACAAAACACAGAAAAAAAAATAAACAAAAAAAAAAAACCCAAACAGATTAAAAATTTGACAAGATTTTTACATTTTTAATTCGGATTTCTTAAAAAGAATTCAAGATAAAAAAAAAAACAACTTTCGAAGTTTTCACACACACACACCAAAAGGCGACTTCATTCGTTCAGTATGTAGCAGAAACAGCATCTTGTGGTTGAGATAATAAAGAAAAGCACTTTAATTTGAATAAACAGGAGAATAGAGCAATTTCCAGTCCAATTGTAAATTATTGATATTACTTGGGAAACTATGAAATGCTAATCCCATTACGCCTCTTATCCCTAAATGTAACAATGGCTGTTAAAACGGAGGCCTAAAAGGTTCATGTATTGATATTTGTAATTTGCTGAAAACATGCTCTACAGCGGTATCTTGAATTTTTAAAAGGAAAAAAAAGTAACCTTCTCAAATCTAATCTAATAATTTTGATGATTAAAATTTACCGTAATTAGCCGTATAAAAATTCACTAGTGTATAATACGCACCTCTAACTTTCAGCTACGAAATTCTGAAAAAAGTTTCATATATAATACACATTGACTTTTTGGAATTTTTAACAGCTAAATTTACACGAAATTTAACATTTAATCAATTCTTTTAAAGGCTTGTATCGACTGAAAATAAGAATTTACAAAGTTCAAAATACAAAACACAATATTGACTCAGTATTTAGAACAAAAGAAAAGTCATCACACAAAAACGTTACTAAATCTTTATGAGTTTATGATAGAAAATACAACTTATAAACAAACATACATTCCTGTGATTATTTCTCTGTAACGGTACAAAACAGAAGTGTTTGTTTACACATTAATCAGTTTTGGATTATAGATATAAGTTACTTTCGATCATGCCGTCCCAAATATGGTAACACTCATAGCGAAGAAAAATTTGAATTAAGTCCTCTTGTATAATACGCACCATGAACTTTTGCCCTTAAAAATCTAAAAAAAAGTGCGTATTTTACATTAATAATTAAAAATTTGTATTTCCGGGAATTTTAATATTCTATCACACCGGAAATATTACAGAATTACTTTAATCGAAATTCTTAAAATTTAGAATTTAGAAATATACAAACAATAAAAATCTCGATTTGTGTAGTTTGGTTTTATGGCATATTAACCATTATAGGTTATTTAATGCCAAATCCTCTTTATACATATATATTAAATATACAGGATTTGGTTTGGTTGGCTTTTATGGCATATCAACCATTGGAGGTTATTTAACGCCAAATCATTTTCAATCGTATATATTAAATATATATGATTTGCTTAGATTGGTTTTATGGCACATCAACCATTATAGGTTATTTAATGCCAAATCCTCTTTATATATATATATTTGATATATATGATTTGGTTTGGTTGGGTTTTATGGCAAATCAAACATTGTAGGTTATTTAATGCCAAATCCTTTTTATAAATATATATTAAATATATATGATTTAGTTTAGTTGGGTTTTATGGCGTATCAACCATTGAAGGTTATTTAATGCCAAATCCTCTTTAAAAATATATTAAATATATATGATTTGGTTTAGTTGGGTTTATGGCGTATCAACCATTGTAGGTTATTTAATGCCAAATCCTCTTTATAAACATATATTAAATATATATGATTTTGTTTGGTTGGGTTTGATGGCATATTAACCATTGTAAGTTATTTAACTCCAAATCCTTTCCATACATATATATTAGATATATATGATTTGTTTAGATTGGTTTTATAGCACAGCAACCATTGTAGGTTATTTAATGACAAATCCTCTTTATACATATATATTAAATATATTTGATTTGTAAACATAAGTAAAAAAATAGTTCCAAGTATTGCTATGTATCACTAACAATTCAAATAAACATAAAACAGTTCTATTTCTAACAATTTAATTTAGCATTAGTCATTTGTTTGCACTCAGTTTATATATCAAATAGTTCTATTTGACCCATAGTTAGGATTCTATTAGATGGGGGCAATGGCAATGAAAGGGGACTCCACAATCCCCAAATATCCAGCATTTCTGAAGCGTAACTATCAGATCGTTTAGTGTTATATCAAGAACACTCATTGGGTCTTACACCTCTGCAGAGAGGAAGTCGGTGTATTCTACAGCCCTAGTCGACTGAACTCTATAAATCTTGAGGTATTCCAATCAAATACGAAAAATTTATGTGTTCTATAAATGGGATCTTAATATCTACAACCACTCCGGGTCAGATGAACTGCACATTACCGAGATCTTTAGAACTGGAGCCTCACCACCGGATTCGGTTTCCGATGATACCCCCTTTTTCAGGGGATATATCCTACCCAATTGTAGAGGTTACAATCAGAGATGGAATACTTTTTGACAGTCTAAGATATCCGGTAGAAGTTTTTAAAAGAATAAGGCATCCGAAGAATCGAAAACGTATATTTTCTTATATCAGTCATAATACTGAGGAGAGTGCTGGAGTATTGATTTGTACCAATTTTCTGTTTTATGTCTTTCTTTCTTAGCCATTTTTTCGCTTTCTTTCTTGCCCTCTTTGTTTTTTTATTTTATAGTCTTTTTCTCTTTCTTTCTTTCTTTTTTCTTCCTTTTTGTCTTATGTCTTTCTTTCTTTCTTTCTTTCTTAGCCATTTTTTCACTTTCTTTCTTGTCCTCTTTCTTTCTTTCTTTTTAGATCTTTCTTTCTTTCTTTCTTGCTTTCTGTTTTAAGTCTTCCTTCCTTCCTTCCTTCCTTCCTTTCTTTCTTTCTTTCTTTCTTTCTTTCTTTCTTAGCCATATTTTCTCGTTCGTTCTTGTCCTCTTTCTTTTTTATTCTATAGTCTTCTTTCTTTCTTTCTTTCTTTCTTTCTTTCTTTCTTTCTTTCTTTCTTTCTTTCTTTCTTTCTTTCTTTCCAAGCTATTTTTCGCTTTCTTGTCCTCTTTCTTTCTTTCTTTTTAGGTCTTTCTTTCTTTCTTTCTTTCTTTCTTTCTTTCTTAGCCATTTTTTCGCTTTCTTTCTTGCCCTCTTTCTCTTTTATTTTATAGTCTTTTCTTTCTTTCTTTCTTTCTTTCTTTCTTTCTTTCTTTCTGTTTTAAGTCTTCCTTTCTTTCCTTATTTCTTTCTTCGCCATTTTTTCGCTTTCTTTCTTGAGTTTTTCTTTTTTATTTCATAGGCTTCTTTCTTTCTTTCTTTCTGTTTTAAGTCTTCCTTTCTTTCTTTCTTTCTTTCTTTCTTTCTTTCTTTCTTTCTTTGTCATTTTCATGCTTTCTTTCTTGCCCTCTTTCTTTTTTATTTTATAGTCTTCTTTCTTTCTTTCTTTCTTTCTTTCTTTCTTTCCAAGCTATTTTTCGCTTTCTTTCTTTCTTTCTTTCTTTCTTTCTTTCTTTCTTTCTTAGTCATTTTTTCGCTTTCTTTCTTGCCCTCTTTCTCTTTTATTTTATAGTCTTTTCTTTCTTTCTTTCTTTCTTTCTTTCTTTCTTTCTTTCTTTCTTTCTTTCTTTCTGATTTAAGTCTTCCTTTCTTTCCTTATTTCTTTCTTCGCCATGTTTTCGCTTTCTTTCTTGAGTTTTTCTTTTTTATTTCATAGTCTTCTTTCTTTCTTTCTTTCTTTCTTTCTTTCTGTTTTAAGTCTTCCTTTTTTTCATTCTTTCTTTCTTTCTTTGTCATTTTTCCGCTTTCTTTCTTGCCCTCATTCTTTTTTATTTTATAGTCTTCTTTCTTTCTTTCTTTCTTTCTTTCTGTTTTAAGTCTTCCTTTCTTTCTTTCTTTCTTTCTTTCTTTCTTTCTTTCTTTCTTTGTCATTTTTCCGCTTTCTTTCTTGCCCTCTTTCTTTTTTATTTTATAATCTTCTTTCTTTCTTTCTTTCTTTCTTTCTTTTTTCTTTCTTTTTTCTTTCTTTCTTTCCATGCCATTTTTTCGCTTTCTTTCTTTCTTTCTTTCTTTCTTTCTTTCTATCTTTTTGTTTTAAGTCTTTCTTTCTTTTTTCTTTCTTTCTTTCTTAGCCATTTTTTCGCTTTCTTTCTTGCCCACTTTCTTTTAAATTTTATATTTTATGTCTATTTTTCTTTCTTTCTTTCTTTCTTTCTTTCCAAGCCATTTTTTCCTCTCCTTTCTTGTCCTTTTTCTTTCTTTCTTTCTTTCTTTCTTTCTTTCTTTCTTTCTTGTTTAAGTCTTTCTTTCTTTCTTTCTTTCTTAGCAATTTTTTCGTTTTCTTTCTTGCCCTCTTTTTTTTATTTTATAGTCTTTCTTTCTTTCTTTCTTTCTTTCTTTCTTTCTTTCTTTCTACGCCATTTTTCGCTTTCTTTCTTGCCCTCTTTCTTTTTTATTTTATAGTCTTTCTTTCTTTCTTTCTTTCTATCTTTTTTTCTTTCTTTCTTTCTTTGAAAGCCTTTAAACTCTTTTTACCTTCATTATGATAATTCAGCAGACTTCTTATACATTTTGTTACAATTTTTTTGTTGTTTATTTTTTTTTTTTGGTTGCAGCGTTTCAAAGCCGTAGAACTTCTTACTAAATAATAACTAATACCATCCGTTTTGAATGCCGGTTGTTCCATTTGAAATAAGAAAGTCAACGTTGTATCAAAACAATTGTTTGGGGTGTACTTACTTGTGGGCGATATCGTCAACAATCTCACAACGGAGTAATGATAGATTGTGTGATGTTAATAAACGGTATTTTAGATATTCAAATGTGTCCAGGATTTTTTTCATCGGTAATAATAAGATAGACTACTCAACTCTTTCTCTGCTCCTATTTTAGAATGACTTTTTTTTATTGCGTTTTTATGGTTAGAACTTTAGGTATTATTATAAACCAGCTCTACAGAACTGAAAATGTATCCCCAGATTTACTGGTGGAAGGGCACGTAGCATAGTGGCAAACGTACTTGACTGCTGTATAGTTAACGAGTTCTAACTCCAGTCGGGCTACAACGTTCACGTTCGGACAAATACCCTAAGGAGTGGTAGAAACTCCCTTATTCTCAGCTGTGGGTTAAATAGTAACATTATTGTTCAACGACAAGGATGGTTTTAGTATTAAATAACCCACGAAGGTTGATATGCCATTCAACCTTAAAAAGTACCACCACTGTTTATCTACAAGGATGGCTTTGGCATAAGATAACTCACGAATGTTGATATGCCGTTTAACAAATGAACGTTAAAAAGTACGACTCCTGTTTTACTACAAGGATGGCTTTGGCATAAATAACCCACGAAGGTTGATATGCCATTGAACAAAAGAACCTTAAAAAGTACCACTTCTGTTTTTCTTCAAAGATGGCTTTGGCATTAAATAACCCACGAAGGATGATATGTCATTTTACTTTTTCTATTTTAATCTTTCTTTTCTTTCCCTGTGCTCTTTCATTTTGTGTATTCTTTCTTTCATCTTTATTCTTTCTTTTTCCTCACTTTTTCCTTAATATCTTTTCTCGTTTGTTCTTTATCTGTACTCTATTTTTTTCTTTATTTTTCCTGAACTCTTTCTTTTCCTTACTCTTATTTTTGAACTCTTTCTTTTCTTTATTCTTTCTTTTCTGTACTCCTTTTTCTCCCTTTTGTCTTTCTTTCTTTTCTGTACTCTTTCTTTCCTTTACTCTTTCTTTTTCTGAACTCTTTCTTTTAATTACTCTTATGTTTATACTTCTTTTCTTTACCCTTTCTCTTCTGTATTCTTTTTTTTTTTCCTTTTGTCTTTCTTTTTTTCAGTAATCTTTCTTTCCGTTTTTCTTTTAATCTTTAGTTTTCTGTACTCTTTCTTTTCTTTTCTCTTTTTTTTCTCGTTACTCTTTCTTTCCTTTACTCTTTCTTTTCTTCTGTACTCTTTTTTTCCTTTACTTTTTTTCCTATACTCGTTCTTTACCTTCCTTCTTTATTTTCTATACTCTTTCTTTTTCTTTCTCTTTCACTTTCTGTACTTTTTCTTTTCTGTACTCTTTCTTTTCTTTACTTTTTCTTTTCTGTACTCTTTCTTTTCCTTTACTCTTTCTCTTTCTGTACTCTTTCTTTTGTGTACTCTTTCTTTCCTGTACTTTTTCTTTTCCTTTACTCTTTCTCTTTCTGTACTCTTTCTTTTCCTTTACTCTTTCTCTTTCTGTAGTCTTTAATTTCTATACTCTTTCTTTTCTGTACTCTTTCTTTTCCTTTACTCTTTCTCTTTCTGTACTCTTTCTTTTCTGTACTCTTTCTTTTCCTTTACTCTTTCTCTTTCTGTAATCTTTCTTTTCTATACTCTTTCTTTTCTGTACTCTTTCTTTTCTGTACTTTTTCTTTTCCTTTACTCTTTCTGTTTCGGCAGTCTTTCTTTTCTGTACTCTTTCTTTTCTGTACTTTTTCTTTTTCTGTACTCTTTCTTTTCTGTACTCTTTTTTCTTTATTCTTTCTCTTTCTGTACTCTTTCTTTTCCTTTAATCTGTTTTTCTTTTTTTCTTTTACTTCCTTTTTCCCTTCGTTCATTAATGTCCCTTTATTTATTTATTTTTTACCCTTTATTTTTTCTTTCTTATTACTCTTTCTTTTTTTTTTCCTTATTTTCTTTTCTTCTTGTTTAATTCTTTTTCTTTGCTCCTTCTTATCGTTTACTCTTTCTTTTTTTTTTAGACATTATTTTCCATTACTCTTTCTTTTTCAGTACATTTTTTCCTACTTTCTTTACTTTTACTCTTTCCTTTTATTTAATATTTTTTCCTTACTTCCTTTTCTTCTTTTCTCTTTCTTTTTACTATTTCTTTTTCTTTACTCTTTCTTCCGTAAATTTCTTTCTTTCTGTTCTCTTTCTTTTTATTCTTTCTTTTTCATTTCTCTTTCTTCCGTTTCTTTCTTTTCTTCTTTTCTCTTTCTTTTTATTCTTTCTTTTTCATTTCTCTTTCTTCCGTTTCTTTCTTTTCTTCTTTTCTCTTTCTTTTTATTCTTTCTTTTTCTTTCGTCTTTCTCCCGTTACTCCCTTTTCTTTTTTCTCTTTCTTTTTACTCTTTATTTTTCCTAACTCTTTCTTCCGTTACTTTCTTTCCTTCTTTCCTCTTTCTTTTTCCTCTTTCTTTTTCTTTACTCTGTCTTCCATTCTTTTCTTTTCTTTTTTTCTCTTTCTTTTTACTCTTTCTTTTTCATTACCCTTTCTTCCGTTACTTTCTTTTCTTCTTTTCTCTTTCTTTTTACTCTTTCTTTTTCTTTAGTCTTTTTCTCCTACTTCCTTTCCTTCTGTTCTCTTTCTTTTTTCTCTACTTTTTCTTCCCTCTTTCTTTTTCCATAACTCATTTTTTTCTTAAACTCTTTCTTTTCCTATTTTTTTAAATTCCTTCTTTTTTTTTCTTCTCTTCCTTTACTTATTCGCTTCCTCCCTCTTTTACTCTTTCTTTCCTTACTCTTTCTTTTTCTGTACTCTTTTATTCTCTTTCTTTTTCTGTACTCTTTCATTTCTTTGGCTCATTTTTTGTACTCTTTCTTTTCCTTTTCTCTTTCTTTTCCTTTCCTCTTTTTTCCGTACTCTTTCATTTCTTCCTTTGTGTAATCTTTCTTTGTCTTTACTATTTCTTTTCTTCTTCCTTTTTTGTTTTTCTCTACTCTTTCTTTTCTCTTTACTCTTTCTTTTCTCCCTACTCTTTCTTTTCTTCTTCTGTCTTTGTTTTTCTGTGCCCCTTCTTTCTCTTTCCTCTTTCTTTTCTTCTTCTCTCTTTATTTTCTCTTTACTCTTTCTTTTCTCTTTACTCTTTCTTTTCTCCCTACTCTTTCTTTTCTTCTTCACTCTTTGTTTTTCTCTACTCTTTCTTTTCTCTTTACTCTTTCTTTTCTTCTTCTCTCTTTGTTTTTCTCTACTCTTTCTTTTCTCTTTACTCTTTATTTTCTCCCTACTCTTTCTTTTCTTCTTCTCTCTTTATTTTTCTGTACTCTTTCTTTCTCTTTATTCTTTGTTTTTCTCTACTCTTTTCTTTCTCTTTCCTCTTTCTTTTTCTTTCCTTTCCTCTTTCTTTTTCTCTACTATCATTTCCCCTTTTTACTCTTTCTTTCTCTTTACTCTTTCTTTCCTTCCTTTTTCTTTCTTTCTTTTTTCCTTCTTTCACTTATTTCCCCGTCAATTTTTTCTTTACATCGTCTTTTTGTCCTACCTTTCTCTCATAAGAGCTCTCTCTCTTTCAGCCGCTTCTCTCCTGCCACGTCTCTACCTCTCCCAGCGTCTTCTCCTCCTCATCCTCCTTCTCTTACTTCTTCTCCTCCTCCCTACCATAGCGAAAAAAAAAAAACCCCTCACCGACAGGCTCATTTCTTTCACACGTCAGCAAACGCTATGTCAACGATCGATCGTTCCCTACGGACTGACTGTCGTTTTCAGCAATCCAACCTTCCATACTGTTGGACTGGCAGAGACAAACACGGGCGTCCCACTGTCACAACAAATATGCTGATAGACGAATGGGTGGAGCTGCTGCTGCTGTTGCCACTGTTGCAGTGTGAGGGGAGGGCGGAGGCAGAAGAGGAGGAGATGATGAAGAAATAACTGCCTGCGAGAACGGCACTTGGATGGAGAAAGATACAGGATTGGGCGAAATAGGTTTAAGGGAGGCGTCCAACCAACTGGATACAATTAAAACCCCAAACAGCGACAGTCAGCAATATCACGTTGCTTTCTTCTAGTCAATGAGCATTTACTAACGTTCATTTGCGCGTGCGCGTGCGCATGCGCGTGTGTATGTTTGGTGCGTGATATGTGTGCTGTGTGAGAGTACGCATGTATATATGTATGTATGTATGTAGTGTGAACGTGTGTGTTTGTGCAGTATATGACTGTTTATGTGTGAGACTAGTGGGTAGAGTGTTCGTCAATTGTCTGGGAGACCTGGGTTCAATCCCAGGTCGCGTCATACCAAAGACTTTAAAAATGGTACTTGATACCTCCTTGCTTAAAACTCAACAGTATAAGGTACGTATCAAGGGTAAAGTGGAGCAATTCAGGGAAAGTATTAACGCCCTCCCCTACACCTTGGGGTATTAACTATTGAAAAGGGAATCTTTGAGTCGACCTTGACAAAAGTCGCCAAATTTACTTACTTATATATAGTGTAAGCTTGTGTGTATGTGTGTGTATGTGAGGTGTGTGGTATATGATTATTGTTTGGGTATATATATATATCGTGTATGCGTACGCGTTTGTGTGTATGTGTATGGTATGCCGCGAATGCTACAGTACGTATGTATGTCTTTGTGTGTATGTAGTAGGCGTGTTCGTGTATGTGTGGTGTGTTAGTGTACACATGTATGTGTGTGTATGCATGTAATGTGACTATGTGTGTTTGTGCAGTGTGACCGTTTGTGCATGTGTGTGTGTTGTGTATGTGCATGTGTCTATGTGTGTATGTAGTGTGTGCGTCAGTAGGCATGTTTATATGTGGGTGTGTATGTTGTGTTTGTGCCGCGTGCAACTGTTTGTGTGTGTGCGTATATGTGGTGTGTGTTTGGGAGAATACGTGTGTGTGTGTATAGTATGTATGTGTGTATGTGATAACACGAGTGTGTGCATGTAGTATGTGTGTATGTATGTGTATGTAGTGTGTGCGTCAGTAGGCATGTATATATGTGTGTGTGTATATATTGTGTGAGTATATGTGTTTGTGTCCTGTGCAACTGTTTGGGTGTGTACGTATGTGTGGTGTGCGTATGTGAGAATACGTGTGTGTGTGTATGTGTTGTATGTATGCGTATATGTGAGAATAGGAGTGTGTGTACGTAGTATGTGTTGTATGAGTGTGTGTGTTTGTGCAGAGTGCAACTGTTTGTGTGTGAACGTATGTGTGGTGTGTGTATGTGAGAATATGTGTGTGTGTGTGTATGTGTGTGTAGTATGTATGTGTGTATGTGGGAATACCAGAGTGTATATGTTGTATGTGTGTGTATGTAGTGTGTGCGTCAGTAGATATGAATATGTGTGTGCATATATGTTGTGTGAGTATGTGTGTCTGTGCGATGTGTGACTGTTTGTGCGTATGTCTGGTATGTGTATGTGAGAATATGTGTGTGTATTTGTGTGTGTGTGTGTGTGTGTGTAGAATGTATGTGTACGCGAGAATATAAGTGTGTGAATGTGTTATGTATGTGTACGTAAACGAAAGCATGGACAGCTATCAATAAGCTATCGATTATATGGAAATCAGACCTAACCGATAAAATGAAACGCAGTTTCTCCCAGGCAGCGGTCACATCGATACTGCTATATGGGTGCACTACATGGACGCTAACATAACGGCTGGAGAAGAAGCTAGACGGCAATTACACAAAAATGCTACGTGCAATCTTAAACAAGTCCTGGCGGCAACACCCCACAAGACACCAACTGTACGGCCACCTACCCCCTATCACGAATATTCAAGTTAGACGAACCAGATATGCAGGACACTACTGGAGAAGCAGGCACGAACTCATAAGAGATGTACTCTTATGGACCCCCACACATGGCCGTGCAAAGGCAGGACGACCAGCACGAACATACATTCAGCAGCTATGTGAGGATACGGGATGTTGTCCTGAAGACCTACCTAGGGCGATGAACGATAGGGAGAAGTGGCGAGAGAGGGTCAGGGATATCCGTGCTACCAGCGCGACATGATGATGATGATGATGTGTACGTAGCGTATGCGTCAGTAGGCATGTATGTGTGTGTGTGTTTATGTTGTGTGAGTATGTGTGTTTGCGCGGTGTGCTACTGTTTGTGTGTGTGCGTATATGTGTTGTGTGTATGTGAGAATCCGTGTATGTGTGTGTAGTATGTATGTGTCTATGTGAGAATACATGTGTGTGTATGTAGTGTGTGTGTCAGTAGGCATGTATGTATGTATGTATGTGTATGTTGTGTGAATATATGTGTTTGTGCCGTGTGCGACTGTTTGTGTGTGTGAGTATGTGTGGTGTGTGTATGTGTGTCTTGTATGTATGTGTGTATGTGAGAATACGTGTGTATGTATATAATGTATGTGTATATAATGTAAGCGTGTATGTTTGGTGGTTGGTTGGTTGGGTTTTATGGCATATGAACCATTGCAGGTTATTTAACGCCAAATCCATTTTTATATGAATAATCAGTTCTATTTCAAAAAATTTTGTTTAGTCAAGCAGTTCTAATTCAGCTAATTCAATTTAGTATAAGTACAGATTTTCTTTACACGCAGTTAAATGTCAAAACAGTTCTATGTAGAACAATTTAGTTTAGTGTAAATACAGTTCCAATGTTAAAAAACAGTTCTATTTCGAATAATTCAGTTTAGCATAAGCAAGCAGTTCAAATGTAAGTACAGTTTAATTGTCAAAAACATTTCTATTCTATTTCCCCAAAGCTCCAGCATCACTGGAACCTCACCATCAGATTGTTTAGTGTCATATTCAGGACACTCGTTGGTGGGGAGTCTTACCCCTCTGCAGAGGTGCAGTCAGTGTATTCTACAGCCCCAACCGACTATGCAAGTGTGTGTTTGTGCTATGTAAGACTCTTTGTATGACTGTGTGCGTATGTATTTCTGTGTGCGCGTATGTGGTATGTGGTGTGTGAGTAGACACATGTATGCATGTATAAAGTGTGTTTACATACAGTGTGTGACTGTTTGTATGTGTGTGTATATGTATGCATGTAGTGTGTACGTGTACGTGTGTATGTCGTGGGTATGTGTTGATGCACACGCACACGTATACGTACACAGAGTATTTGTTAATGCTTTACGTAAAAATTGTGCATATGTGTGTGCGCAGCGTATGTGTGTGTTGTATGTGAATGTATTCATGTGTGTTTATATGTGTGTGTAGTGTGTACACATGGGTTTACGACTGCTTGTGTGTGTGGGTGCATGAGTGTGTCCGTATGTGGAGGTGCCCGTGGTGTAATGGTTACCGTCGTAGGAAATGGACACGGCGACACGAGTTCAAATCATGGACAAGACTGATTGCATTTCACATAGCACTAATACTCTTGGGAAAGGTATGAATTCAATTATTCTGGGCAGACTAGGTTCTTCAGCCTTGTTGAGGCAACTAGTCTAGGAGAAGGAAAACTCTGAATTCAAACCTGTTAAACTCCGCTTAAAATTGACCTTGTGTCATATCCTGCCCGAACGGAGGAGTTGGTAAATATGGTGTGTCCGTATGTGTAGTGTGTGTGTGTGTGTGTGTGTGTGTGTATATGGTGTCTACGCATGCATATGTGTGTATGTTCATGGCTGGTGTGTGTATGCGGGTGTCGATTGTGAGTACACACATGTGTGTATATGTACTGTGTGTATATACACATGTATGTTTGCGTATGTATGTGGTATGTTCTTGTATCTATGATTTGGTTGGGTTTTAAGGCATATCAACACTTGTGGGTTATTTAATGCCAAATCCTCATCACACACACACACACACACTTATTAAATATATATGATTTGTAAGCATATTCTGCTTATAACACATTTAAATGGTTTCAAGTATTTCTATCAAACCCGAATAATTCTATTTACTGTTCATCATTTCTTTGCACGCAGTTAAATGTTAATTGGTTAGTCGGTTGGGTTTTATGGCATATCAACCATTATAGGTTATTTAACGCCAAATCCATTTTATACAAATAATTTGTCCTATTTCAAACAATTCAGTTTAGTATAAGCACGCAGTTGGCCCAGTGGGTAGAGTGTTCGTCAATTGCCCGGGAGACCTGGGTTCAATTCCAGATCGCGTCATATCAAAGACTTTAAAAATGATACTTGATACCTCCTTGCTCAACACTCAGCAATATAAGGTACGCATCAAGGGTAAAGTAAAGCAGATCCAGGGAGAGGAGTAGCATCCTCCCCTACACATCAGTGTAGCAGTTATTGAAAAGGGAGCCTTCTGGTGGCTCTCGACTACGGTCGCCAACTTTACTTACAGTTTAATTGTGTTAAACATTTCTATTTCAAGCTATTCAGTTTAGTCAAGCAGTTCTAATTCAGCTAATTCAGTTTTGTATAAGTACAGATTTTGTTTACACACAGTTAAATGTCAAAACAGTTCAACATCAAACTAATCAGTTTAGAGTAAGTAAAGTTTCAATGTCAAAAAACAGTTCCATTTCAAATAATACAGTTTAGCATAAGCAAGCAGTTTAAATGTAAGTACGGTTTAATTGTCAAAAACATTTCTATTTCAAGCTATTCAGTATCGTCAAACAATTCCGTTTAGCATAAGTATGCCGTTAGTTCTATTTAACCCAAAGAGAGGGCCCTATCAGGTGCTACCACGCCGGGCCAGAGTGGACCTGGAAGCAATGGCAATGAAGGGGTACTCAGCATTTCCCCAAAGCCCCAGCATTACGGGAACCTTACCATCAGACTGTTTAGTATCATATCCAGGACACTCATAGGGGGTTACCCCTCTGCAGAGGTGCAGTCCTTGTATTCTATAGCTCCAGCCGACGGGGTAACACAGTTAAATGGGTTCAAGTATTGCAATGTAACAGTAACAATTTCACACCAGTCATTTGTTTGCATACGTTTAAATGGATATACCTGTATGATTTGTCTGTAAATCGTTTGTGAGTAATTTCATACAGGGTGAAAGGATAAAATTGTCGTCCTAAAGAAAACAACACTACAGCTTTATTTTAAAACTTTTATTGAAAAAATCAATTCAGCTAACTTGATTATGTAGTAGAGCTGACATCTACAGGGTGAAACGATAAAATTGTCGTCCGAAAGAAAACAACACTACAGCTTTATTTTAAAACTTTTATTGAAAAAATCAATTCAGCTAACTTGATTATGTAGTAGAGCTGACATCTACAGGGTGAAACGATAAAATTGTCGTCCTAAAGAAAACAACACTACAGCTTTATTTTAAAACTTTTATGGAAAAAATCAATTCAGGTAATTGATAATGTAGTACAGCAGACATCTATTCAATGTAACCGCCTTCAGCCTCAGTCACCGCCTCGATATGGATCCGGAACTGGGAGCATGCCATTTCCACAAGCGCCGGCAGGATCTCGGCGGATGGCGGCGAACAGGCTGGCTTTGGTGTTGTGGGAAGTCATGTTGGTGATGTTCTCGACGTATGACCAAACGAAGTAGTCCAGCGGGTTCAGGTCGGGGAGGGGCAGTGAGAGAATGGTACAAAGTCGTAGCCCTCCTTCTGAAGCCAAGCCTGGGTCTCTTTGGAATTGTGGGCCGGCGCCGAGTCCCACTGTCACACCCAGGGTCTACCACCGGCCACCTGATTGCACCAGCGGTTCACCGCACTCTTCAGCACATCCAGGTACACTTTGGTGTTGACTTTCAAGCCGACTTCGAAGATGTGAGGTGGCAAGATGTGGCCCTCACTTGAAACCAAACCAAAGACCATAACCGTTATCGGAAACTTTGTTTTCATCACCCTGGGCACGTCCCTGTTATTCGTGGCAATCCAGATTTGCATTTTGAGGGTGCTGGCAATGGTCCTGTTGTCATAAGTTGGATCGGTAGAGAGCATGATTTATACAGCGGCGCATCCCCGACCTCGCTCGTTGAACATTGTGTCACTTTCAGACATGATAGAAGGCTCGTATCGCTCTTGGGGTTTGTACACAACTGGCCAACTAGTAGATGGTCAGCAACAAAAAAAGAAAACTGGTTTTCATTAAACGGAAATGGAATCATGTCGTCTTTCCTAGGGCGGCAATTTTATCGTTCTACCCTGTAATTCGAGTCAGCATTACTCATTTGTTTGCACATAGTTAAATGGTTTCAAGTATTGCTATGTATCACTATCAATTCAATTAAACATCAGTTAAATGTAAAAACAGTTCTATCCCAAGCAACTCTGTTTAGCATAAGTAAACAATTTAAATGTCAAACAGTACTATTTGACCCGTTGATAGGACCCTATCAGGTGCTACCACTTCGGTCCTGAGAAGACGTAGGAGCGATGGAAATGAGGGAGCACTCAGCATTCCCCAAGGCTCCAGCATTACAGTAGCCTCACTATTAGACTTTTAGTGCCATATGCAGGACATTCATGGGAAAGTTTCTTACCCCACTGCAGAGATTCAGTCGGTGTATTCGACAGTTTCAGCCGACTGGATATTGCGTGCGTCTGTGTGTGGCTGTATTTATATATGTGTATATGGTATGTGTGTGATGGGCGAGTGTCTATTTGGTGTATGAGCGTGTGTTGTGTACGCATGGATGTGAATATGTATAAATGTGTGCATTTGGGTCAGTCGATGCACGCGTGTGTGTAAGTGTATGTGTGAGTATATTTGTGTGAGTACACGTGTGTGCGTTTCTGAGTGTTTGCAAACGAGTGAATGTATTTGCGTGGTGCACGAATATATCTATCGGCATTAAAGTATGTATCTGCGGAAGTATGTGCATTTGTTTGGTTTCTTTGTTTAATGGTATATCAACTCTTTTTAGGTTATTTAATGCCAAAGCCATTCTCCTAGAAGAAGAGCAGTGGTGCTATTTAACCCATAGCTGGGAGGATAAGGGGGTTCATACCTTTCCCAAGGGTATTTGCCCGAAAGTGAACGTAATAGCGCGACTGGAGTACGAACTCGCGTACTACGATTCCGCAGTCCATCGCTTTAAACATTACACTACGAGGACACCCCCCCCATGTGTATTTGTGAATAATCTTGTTCATGCAGATATGCGTGTGTATCAGTGTGCGCTGCTATAAGTGAAAAGTAAGCGTGTATGTATACATAAATATACACATTATATACATGCATTATATATACACACATACACACAATATATATATATATATATATATATATATATATATATATATTAGAAATTTCTCATCATTTCTTTGTTAGAGGATGCAGATCTAACATTTTTTAAAATATAAGTCTGCTGGAATAAATATTACAAAAAATATGAGTAATTTTAAAAAGTTTTTCTTTTATATGGATATATATATATATATATATATATATATATATATGGGTTTAATACATATTTTTTCCGTTTAAGATTGTATAGAATATATATATATATATATATATATATATATATATATATATATATATATATATATATTCTTATATATATATATATATATATATATATATATATATATATATATCACGAATACAAATATCTATGTATCCGTTTTGGATTGTATATTTAACCGTATTGCATATTTAATACATTTTCATTTTCTAATGGAACAGACTACAATTTAACACACACACACACACACACACACACACATATATATATATAGATTATGTTATGTAAATCGAATATATATTTTTTATCGATTTATATTGCATAATATATATATATATATATATATATATATGATGTATATATTTGTCCAGTCGGTTGGGGCTGTAGAATACACCCACTGCTTCTCTGCAGAGGGGTAAGACACCCACCTAACAAGTGACCTGGATATGACACTAAACAATCAGATTGGTTTGGTTTGGTTTCTTTGTTTAATGCCAGATCAACCTTTGTAGGTTATTTAATGCCAAAGCCAGTCTCCTAGAAGAACAGTAATGGTACTATTTAACCCATAGCTGGGAAGATAAGAGAGTTCATGCCTTTCCCAATAGTATCTGCCCGAAAGTGAACGTAATAGCGTGACTGGAGTATGAACTTGCTTACTATGATCCTGCAATCCATCGCTTTAACCAATACACCACGAGGACAACCCCAAAGCAATGCAGGGGCTTTGGGGAATGCGGTGTATTCATTTTATTGTCATCACTCCCAGATCCACTCTGACCCAGAGTGGTAGAACCTGATAGGGCTCTATCTATGGTTTAAATAGAACTAATCTGTGTACTTATGCTAAACTGAACTGCTTGAAATAGAACTCTTTTTGACATTGAAACTGCACTTACGCTAAACTGATTTTTTTAAAAATTAGAACTGTTTGACTTAACTGAATAGCTTGAAATTTAACATACCCATACATGAATACGTGAAATAGACATAGAATGTTAATAACTCATATATAGATAACAGGAGGAATCCTGAAACACGAAAAACTTTACGACTTCTTAGTTCAGGTACGAAACTTTTTATTGCCTTTGAGTTTAAAGGTTTTCGACATGAGGAGAGAGATACATAATCTTTCTATGCTGACTTTTCCATCCGTCCCAAACGACGTGCAGCCCCCGCTGCAAACTACTGGCCTGGCCTCTGCGAGCCCCGAAAGTCAACCGTCTTCTTCGGAGGCAAAAACTCAACTAACTGACTTTTCTCAAATCTCAGCCCACGCTTCCGGTGCTTGACGTCACTCACATCTCCTGGTCACATTTCC
>OY757938.1:19846133-20038633 GCA_963585895.1 Sepioteuthis lessoniana
TGAAACGCAGTTTCTTCCAGGCAGCGGTCACATCGATACTGCTATATGGATGCACTACATGGACGCTAACAAAACGGCTGGAGAAGAAACTAGATGGCAATTACACAAGAATGCTGCGTGCAATCCTGAACAAGTCCTGGCAGCAACACCCCACAAGACACCAACTGTACGGCCACCTGCCCCCTATCACGAAAACTATTCAAGTTAGGCGAACCAGACATGCAGGACATTGCTGGAGAAGCAGAGATGAACTCATAAGAGATGTACTCTTATGGATCCCCACACACGGCCGCGCAAAAGCAGGACGACCAGCACGAACGTACATTCAGCAGCTATGTGAGGATACAGGTTGTTGTCCTGAAGACCTACCTAGGGCGATGAACGATAGGGAGGAGTGGCGAGAGAGGGTCAGGGATATCCGTGCTGCCAGCACGATATGATGATGATGATGATATATATGAGAAAAATAAGTGGAATAGTGAATAAACCAAACACTGACAACGGATTGAGCCATGATATTTTTTCTACTCATTAAAAAAAAGTCGAAATATCATCGCTAAATCGGTTGTCAGTGTTTGGTTTATCCACCTTTTCTCTTATTTTTCTCATCTTGTCAGATTTACCAAAATCTACCATTTCTACACACATAAAGACATATATGTTATATACTCACATATGTAGATTCACATCTACATACGTGCACATATATATGTAGAATAATTCACAACGACACAACGACAAAGACAGATGCATGAATAAACGACGCAGGAAGACTTCTTTAACAACATATTCACCTTTCAGTTTATTGCAAAGGTTCGAAAGGGTTGTTCAAAGTTTGCATGTGAGAGGATGCTGGAGACCGAACAGAAACTTCATATTTTGACCCCACTGTTATGACCGTCACGTTGTGTCTTTCTTGTTCTCCTGATGTTGGGGTCAACTCCATCGGGGCTTTCCGAGGGCCCCCTCGGTCGGGTGTGGCCTTTCCTACCTCATCTGGTCTCTACCTCTATGGAATTCTGCTGGCAACTGCTTTGGCACCCCAAACTCAACTGAGTTAAATAATAATTCAACGCCCACACGATCGCCTACTGGATCTTTGAAATCGAATGTTTAATCGTCATCAAGCGGAAATAACTGTCATGCAGTTCAGAGGTTACTCTCTTCCGGTGCATCACTGTAGTGGCACAATGGGACCTTCACCTTGTCCCATATCATAAGCCTTAATCCGCCCACGCTATCTCTTTCGATTACTGGCCATTGGAATGTGTCACTTCCTTCCGGTGTATCACCTTGGAATAGCATTTTTGGGCCGGGCCGAAGGGTCAAAACATAACAATATATATATATATATATATATATATATATATATATATATAAATATATATATAAAGTAAGTAAAGTTGGCGACCGTAGTCGAGGGCGACCCGAAGGCTCCCTTTTCAATAGCTACTACACCGAGGTGTACGGGAGGGCGTTACTCCTTTCCCAGGATTGCTCCACTTTACCCTGGATACGTACCTTATATTGCTGAGTGTTAAGCAAGGAGGTATCAAGTAACATTTTCAAAGTCTTTGGTAGGACGCAACCTGGGATGGAAACCAGCTTTCCCGGTCCATTGGCGAACACTCTACCCACTAGGCCAATGAGCCGGTATATAAATATATATATATATACATATATTCTTATTTTAGCTTTATACTTATTATATAATTCTGACGGTGCAAAACAAACGCAGATAGTACAATTCATAAATAACGAAAATATTAAACAAATTCATATTTAGGAAAAAGATTTCATAAAAAAAGGGAAGACTAAAAACATTTGTAGAACTTAAAAATAATCAACCAATAGCAATGGCTAGTCAAAAGAAAAAAAAACACCGACTGAATACCTTAAACGAAACGTAAGAGTGCTCAATACACGAAGTAGAGCAGGATACGAATACCTACAGAGTCAGAAGTTGTCTACCTAATGATCCGGCTTGGTGAAACCTTGGTAGATTACGCCTGACTATATATATATATATATATAGGGGTGTTATTAAATAAGAGAAGTGAATTAATAGCTAGATGTAGACATAAGACTAAATTTAAACTATAGACTAAAAAATTAAAAAACATAGAAATAAATAGTGAAACCGGAAAAAAACGTATCCTATGTACACACTAGGAAAAAATAGGTAGCTAAATAAATGGTATCGAAATTAATATAAGCATTAATATTTCTCTTAAAAGTTAATTATCGAACTTAACATGAAAAGAAAATAAATTAAACAAATAAATAAAAAAGTTAAATTACCGTAATTATAACTGACGGAAGAAATTTGAAAATAAAATAAATAGGTAAATAAAAAACGGAAATTCAATAAAACGAGGAGGTAACTCCTTAATCTCTTCTCCCTTCCCCTCCCCCACGTGTCTATTCTGTTTTATTTATCCATTGGATCTGAAGAAGTCCTGTTATATTTTTCTTCGTGTTTTTGGTTCATACTAGAAACTGAAAAACAGGATGGAAATAAATTTATGATCCTAAATTAACCGGTCTTTGGTTTTTTTCTTAAAGTAAAGATATATATATATATATATATATATATATATATATATAAAACTTAAATGAATCTTATTATCATAAGCATCATCTGATGAAACTTCATAGGTGATATAAATTCTTTTTGTCTTTTAGTTTTTCTTGTGCTCCATTAGCTCACATATGAGCACTTTTTGATTTAAAACAGCATATGCTTATGGTAAGAGGTGCCCGGTTATCGTCGTAGGAAATGGACACGGCGACACGGGTTCAAATCGTAGATGAGACTGATTGCATTTCACATAGCACTAATACCCTTGGGAAAGGCATGATTTCAATAATTCTCCCTCCAGTTATCCAGTAGGGTAAATAGTAGGGCAGACTGGTTTTTTCAGCCTAGGCAACTAGTCTAAGAGAATGAAAACTCTGAATTCAAACCTGTTAAAACTCCGATTAAAAAATTGACCTTGTGTCATATCCTGCCCGAGGTTGGGTAAATATGAATATGCTTATGGTAAGTCATTAGCTCGATTGAGCTACCGTTGCCACTTATATGAGTTCGCCGCATAAGAGATTGTTTATAATGGGAAAGGTTATATATATATATATATATATATATATATATATATATATATATATAATTCAATTGTATGACCATAAAAAAAAAGGTATTCACGGGGTGATTTTATTCATAGTTGAATTATTATCTAACGTTAAACATTTTGGTTTTTACACTGAATTATAATCAGGGCGTTTAGATTTTGTGATGTTGTATCTTCTGAATTATATTTATTTAATTAATATAATATTTATTTAATTTTATACCATTCTCGTTCTGTCTGTGGCGTTTCAAAACTGTGATGTAATTCATTTAAAAACATATTTTCGCAGAATTGAAAAAAAAGTTTTTATAATAAATCAAGATTTTCAAAAATGAAATGGCTGTTTTTACATTAAAACTAATAAATATCTTATTAAAATACAAATAAATAGAATTAATAAATTTTATAGTAAAAAATAAAAAGAACTTGTAAAAAAAAAAGAAGGTTATTGAAGCTGAATCTCGGATAGAAGAGTTCTCTTTCAATTCTTTCTTTTTTCTTTTTCTTGCCTTTGTTTTTTTTTTTTTTGTTGTTTTTTTGTTTTGTTTTTTGTGGGTAATTTTTGTACTTTTTTAAAAAAAAAAGATCTTTTTTTTTCTTTTCCAATTGGAATGGCCATTTACATTTTTCGTAAATGGCCGCTAGAAAATCCTGTGAATTATAGATAGTATTCGTACTTCCACATTCTTTCTCGAAAAAAAATTATAAAACAAATGTTTAGCTCGAATGAAGAGGTTATTTACAAAATAAATAAATAAAGATAGAAAAAAAAAGAAAAACAAAATGAACGAGCAAGACACAAAAGGTTAAATACTCTTCCAATGATATCACAGTACACTTTTTACAGACGCCATTTTTCTTCCATTCTGTAACCGAATAATAATTATTTTTTTTATAAACTATATCTTTGTATTTTTCATTTGCACAAATAAATAAATAAATGGGAGAAAGAAAAAAAAAAGATTCTGTCTCGCATATATTCATGACGTCACCGATCCTTTCAAAGATGTATTTCTGGCGATCTATTCGTTGTTGAGACCAGATGTCTGTCACTTTCTTTTGCCATATTATTCTTCAAGTTCCAATGGACGGATATGTGCATCCATCCGGAGATGAGGACACACACGAACGGTGGATCGATTCGTGTGTGTCGCAACCAGATCAATGTAATTGTAATATGTTCGATGGAGATAGACACTTGATCAATTGATTCACAAGAAGACCCCTCCCCCCTCAAAAAAAGACATTGTGTCAAGAAGTTTTCAAATTTTTTAGGGGAGCAGCGGGTCAACTTTTTTCGACATCGTATGACAGACAGTAATAAAGCAACGGACCATTTGTGCCGTCAGCGATAAAAGTCGAACTATAACACGCAGATAAGGCCTGGAGAAAACTGATATATATATATATATATATATATACTGATTGATAGATTGACTGCTAAGTAAAAGACGAGGTCGAATAGATATGAATAGACTGCATTTGAGAGTTTTATGGCATATCAACCATTGTAGGTTATCTAATGCCAAATCTGTAATTATACATATAAACAGTTGTATCTCAAATATTTCTGAGTACGCAGTTTATATATGAAAACAGTTCTATTTCAAACAATTCATTTTAGCATAAGTACAGTTTTTTAAACTCAATTAAATGTAAAATCAGTTAGTTTTAAACAATTCAGTTAAGCATTATTACAGTCTATTTCAAATAATTGAATAAACACACAATTTAAATGTCAAAACAATTCTATTTCAAGCAGTTCAGTTTAGAATAAGTAAAATGTTTAGTTCTATTTGACCCATAGATATAACCGATCAGGAGGTACTCGTGGTATAATGGTTATCGTCGTGGGAAATGGACACGGCCACACGAGTTCATGTCCAGGACGAGACTGATAGCAGTTCACATAGCACTAATACCCTTGGGAAAGGTATGAATCCAATTATTCTCCCTCCAGCTATGGGTAAATATTAGGGCAGACTGAGTTCTTCAGCCTTGGCGAGGCAATTAGTCTAGGAGAAGGAAAACTCTGAATTCAAACCTATTAAAACTCCGATTAAAAAATTTACCTTGTGTCATATCCTTCCCGAGCGGAGGGGCTGATAAAAATGGATATGACCAATCAGGTGTGACTACTCAGAGCCAAAGTTGACCTGGGAGTGATGGCAATGAAAGGGCACTCCGCATTTCCCAAAGCTCCAGCATTATTGTTATTATTTGTTTAGTGTCACAAACAGGACACTCGTTAGGGGAGTCTTACCCCTTTGCAGAAATGCAGTCAGTATATTCTAACGTCCCAGCCGACTGGGCCAGATATGAACAGAATAAGATTGGTGAATAAATAGAGAGAAATAAGCTGAGTATCATAGACACAGAATGATAGACAGATAGAGAGTTGAGATGTGGCTATCGAGGTATGCAAACTTGTCTACTAAATACTTAAACTATGATACTTTGACGAAAATACTGAATTCTTTTCGTAAATAGCCAAATTCACAAACTTGAAATAAAGCAACTGCTCTTTTTTGCCGAGATAGATAGATAGATAGATATGAATAGACTGTTAGATGAACAGATCGGGATAGATAGTTAGATAGATAGATTGATATGAATAGACTGAGATAGATAGATAGATAGATAGATGTGTGTGGATTTGGCATTAAATAACCTACAAATGTTGATATGCCATAAAAACCAACCAAACAACTTCAGTATCATACTACAGCAGTATGCAAATTGGTTTAATTCTATTGTTTAATTAGTGTATATATATATATATATATATATATAGTACAATTAAATGGAGACTCAAACTCGGTTAAGCCGTCATAATAAATTTATTTCGGCGGAGAATATTGTTGGTATATTCTCCGTCTCGTCAGATGACTCGTTTTTTTATTGTCCCAGAGATGCGAATGAGGAGTTACAGTTCATATTCAGAAGATAAAATAAGGTAATTAAAAAAATAAATTAAAAATCAGAAAATAAAGATAAAAATAAAAATAAAAATAAAAATAAAAACATAAGATGGAAATCAAATTACAAAGTTACAATTTCTTTCGTTCATAGGCGTGAGCAGAGGGAGTTAACATGTTATATGTTAGAACGATTCAGAAACAGGAGTGGAATTAATCTACTGGTCAGTCCCTTCTAATTTTGTATTCTGTTTGTGGTTTCTTCTACTTGGCCGGTGTGCTTTTCTAAACAGACTAAGATCGTTTAACTAATGGCTATCTCATATATGATTTACATTTATTTCTAATGTGTCTGTTAATTAACCCAGCTGTTGCCATCCTAGATATTCCTCTTGTTTCAAATAGGATCGAGATGATATTTACCAACCCCTCCGCTCGGGCAGGTCAATTTTTAAGCTGAGTTTAACAGGTTTTGAATTCAGAGTTTTCCTTCTCCTAGACTAGTCGCCTCACCAAGGCTGAAGAACCTAGTCTGCCCTACTATTTACCCATAGCTGGAGGGAGAATATTTGGATTCATACCTTTCCCAAGGGTATTAGTGTTATGTGAAATGCAATCAGTCAGGTCCAGGATTTGAACTCGTGTCGCCGTGTCCATATCCTGCGACGATAACCATTACACCACAGGTACCTCCTATTAGGATCGATATAGTTAAACCGGATAAGGTGGGGACATGTATAGAATAAAGTTGGTGCCTATTGTCGAGGGTGACCCGAAGACTCCTTTTTCATTACCTACCATACTGATATGTAGGGGAGGCACTACTCTTTTCCCTAGATTGCTCCATTTTACCCTTGATCCCAACCTTATAATGCTGGGTGATAAATAAAGAGGTATCAAGTGCCATTTTTTTTAGTCTTTGGTATGACTCGAGCTAGGATTGAACCCCAGTCTCCCGGGCCAGTACTCAAAGTGAAATGGTTATCGTCGTAGAAAATGGACACAGTTCAAATCCTAGACGAAACTGATTACCTTTCACACAGCACTAATAACATTGGGAAAAATGTGAATCCAATTATTCTCCCACCAGCGATTGGTCGGGTAGACTGTGTTCTTTAGACTTGGTTAGGCAACAGGTCTGCGAGAAGGAAAACCCTGAATTCAACAGCGTTAAACTTCGCTTAAAAACGTGCGAAGACGGTGGTATATATATATATATATATATGAGTAGAGTTTCCCGATAAACATTCACACATCGCCGAACCAGAGCTGGCACTGAGTGATCACCGGATGCTGTCTAGAGGACACGTCTGGAGCGATCAATGATAGGAATGGATATATATATATATATATATATATAGAGAGAGAGGGGGGGATGAGTGAGATGGAAAGAGAGAGAGAGAGAGAAAGGGAAACTGAGAGAGAAGATAAGTGAGATAGATAGATAGATAGATAGATAGATAGAGAGAGTGTGAGAGAGAGGGAAAGTGAAGAAATGAGTGAGAAAGAGAGAATGAGAGAAGAAAGGAGTGAGTTGGAGAGAGAGAGAGAGAGAGAGAGAGAGAGGGAGAGAAAATGAGGGTGATGGAGAAAAAGAGAGCGAGAGAGAAAATGAGTGAGATAGAGAGAGAAAGAGAGAGAGAGAGAGAGAGAGAAAAGGAATGAGTGAGAAAGAGAGAATAGGAGAAGTAATGAGTGAGATGGGGTGAGAGAGAGAGAGAGAGAGTCAGTGAGAAATGAGTGAGATGGAGAAAGAGAAAGAAAGAGAGAGAAAGAGAGAAATAGTGGAGAAATGAGTGAGATGAGGCAAGAGAGAGAGAGAGAGAGAGACAGACAGACAGACAGAGCGTAGATGGAGGGGAGGAGATAGAGAGAAGATGATTGGGATGGAGAGAGATAGAGAGAGAGGGGGGGAATCATGGGACTCGGCGCTATAAGTACTACTTGATGAAATTAGAAGACAAATTTACATACCTCGGTAGTAACATCTCATCTAACATGTGATATACATTTACGCCTGCAGAAGACGTGCAATACTGTTGGTAGGCTGATGATCATATGGAAATCTGATCTATTTGATAAAATAAAACTGGATTTCTTCCAAGTTGTAGCTGGATGGATGCACCATATTGACTTTACCAAAATACGTAAAAAGAAAGCTGGATGTGGACTATACAAGAATTCTGTGAGCTGTCTTGAAAGAAATCCAGGAAGCAACACCTCACGAAACAGCAGCTGTACGAATGTTATGTTTTGACCTTTTGACCCGGCCAAAAATGCCATTCAAGGTGATGCACCGGAAGGAGGTGACACATTCTAATGGCAGTTATGAGAGGAAATCGCGTGGGCGGAAATTGGCTGATGAAATGGGACGAGCAAGAAAAATTTCCATGGTACACTACAGAGTGATGCACCAGAAGAGAGTGACCTCTGAACTGCATAAAAGTTATTTCCGCTTGATGACGATTAAACATTCGATTTCGAAGATCGAGTGGGTGTCGAACAATTATATAATTCAGCTGAGTTCGACGAGCCAGTGAAGTTGCCTGTAGAGTTCCAGGCTGTTGGAGACGAGATGTGGTAGGGAAAGCCACACCCGACCGAGGGGGCCCTCGGGAACCCCGATGTAGTGGACCCCAGCATCAGGAGAACAAGAAAGACACAACGTGACGGTCATAACAGTGGGGTCAAAATGTTACGGTTTATGTTCGGTCTCCAACACCCTCTCACACGCAAACCATGAACAACCCTTTCGAACCCTTGCAATAAAGTGAGAGGTAAATATATTTGCGACCTTATCATTGTGTGCGTCTTTATCATGCGTCTGTTTAATTATTGTGTCGTTATGATGCTACAGGAATCAGCAGATGACAATATAACACGGACACTTGCCTTCCATCTAGCAACCCATTCAAGTAAAACGAATTAGATATGTGGGGCACTGCTGAAGAAGCAAAGACGAACTCATAAGCGACGTTTGCCGATGGGCTTCTGTATATGAAAATGCCATTGCCGTCTTCATAGCAGGGACTTACTAAAATCAGTACAGAAACAGGATGCGACCGAGTGGATATGCTGAGAGCAATGGATGATAGGGAGAGATGGCGAGAGAGAGTCAGGGAAATCCGTGCTGTCAGTGTGCTGTACGAGTTTTTATATTCAACTTATTTTGTTTTCTTAGTTGGGAACTTATATAAGAATTAAGGTTATGTGAAACCTTTCAATCGTTTTTCATCCAAACATTTTCCAGTCTTTGCGAAGAATATGAATGTATTTTAAATATATATGATTTGGTTGGGGTGGGTTCTATGGCATATCAACCCTTGCAGGTTATTTAATGCCAAAACCTCTTTATACATATATATCAAATATATATGATTTGGTTTGGTTGGGTTTTAAGGCATATCAACCCTTGGAAGTAATTTAATGCCAAATCCTGTTTATACATATATATTAAATACATATGATCTGGTTTGGTTGGCTTTTATGGTATATCAACCATTGTAGGTTATTCAATGCCAAATCTTCTTTATACACATGTATCAAATGTGTATGATTTATAAACACATTTTATTGTAAACATTTTTAAATGAGCCTGAGCTCATTTTTTGTACACAGTTAAATTGTTCCAAGTATTGTCATGTATCCTTAACAATTCAATTAAGCACCAATCATTTGTTTGCGCACAAGTAAATGATCAAACAGTTCTATTTCTAACAATTCATTTTAGCATAAGTCAACCAAATTAAATTGTTCCAAGTATTGTCATGTATCCTTAACAATTCAATTAAGCACCAATCATTTGTTTGCGCACAAGTAAATGATCAAACAGTTCTATTTCTAACAATTCATTTTAGCATAAGTCAACCAAATTAAATTGTTCCAAGTATTGTCATGTATCCTTAACAATTCAATTAAGCACCAATCATTTGTTTGCGCACAAGTAAATGATCAAACAGTTCTATTTCTAACAATTCATTTTAGCATAAGTCAACCAAATTAAATTGTTCCAAGTATTGTCATGTATCCTTAACAATTCAATTAAGCACCAATCATTTGTTTGCGCACAAGTAAATGATCAAACAGTTCTATTTCTAACAATTCATTTTAGCATAAGTCAACCAAATTAAATGGTTCCAAGTACTGCAACGTATCATTAACAATTCAATTAAACATCAATCATTTGCTTACAAACAGTTAAATGATCAAACACTTCTATTTCTACCAATTCAATTCAGAATAAGTAATTTGTTTGTGCTCCTTCTAAATATCAAACAACTCTATTTGACCCATAGATAGTACCCTAAGAGGTGCTACTACTCAGGGGCAGATTGGACCTGGGATAGATGGCAATGAAGGGGTACTCCGCATTCCCCAAACTCCAGCCTAAGCATTAGATTTAATTTGAGGAGGTGCCCGTGGTGTAATAGTTACCGTCGCAGGATGTGGACACGACGACACGAGTTCAAATCCTGGACGAGCCTGATTGCATTTCACATAGCACTAATACCCTTGGGAAAGGTATGAATCCAAATATTCTCCCTCCAGCTATGGGCAAATAGTTGGGCAGACTAGGTTCTTCAGCCTTGGTGAGGCGACTAGTCTAGGATAAGGAAAACTCTGAATTCAAACCTATTAAAACTCCACTTAAAAAATTGACCTTGTGTCATATCCTGCCCGAGCGGAGGGGTTGGGTAAATGTGATTAGATTTAGTTTCATATTCAGGACACTTATTGGGGAAGATACAGTCAGTTTATTTTAGAGCCCCAGCCGACTTTGCGGCATATGAATGAGGCGTAAGTGTTTTTGTTTTCTGGTCGCTTGTAGGACACTACGATTATGTCGTTGAATCGAGGAAATGATTTTTAAACAAATCAATTTAACCTTTAAATGGGACCGCCTCAGGTACCTCACAATCATAGCAGTGAATATATAAAAAAAATTGACTGGCTGCTACACAATATATATATATATATATATATATATATAAATTGACCTTGTGTCATATCCTGCCTGAGTGGAAGGTTTGGTATATATATATATATATATATATATATATGTTAGTAATATCCTGTCAGCGTCCGAAAACTGTAGGTGTGGATTATTCGCATATAGAATCTATGAGGAATTTCATATATATATATATATATATGTATAATTAACTTCGTTAAGGTGAAACTTTAGTAGGAGAATTCCGACTCGCCATTTCAGTTAATTTTGTAATTGGCTACACCCGTGTTGAGCACTCTTGTAATTGTAGCATTGCAGCGTTTACGGTAGGTTTTATTTTTCTTTTGATCAACTGACAATATATCTCTTGATTTTTTTTCAACTGGTGTGACGGGGTTAGCCCTTTCTTTTTTTTTTGTCCTGTGATATTTTTTTCTTTTTCCCCCGGGCGGTGATTCGAGACTTTTTATTTCTTGTTCCTGTCGGTTTTTTTTTCTTTTTTTCTGGTAACCGTGAATGCTGGTAGATAGTAGATTAGTAAATGTATATATATATATATATATATATATATATATATATATATATGTGACATTCCTCATATATTCTATATGCGAATAATTTCACATAACACTAATATTAATCAATGTTCGAAATTAATTTTAAGCGTAACGTAATTGCTAATATATATATATATATATATATATATATATATATATATATATATATATATATATATATAGTGCAATTAGAAGGAAACTCAAACCTGATTAGATTGTCATCATGAATTTATTTCGGCAGAGAATATCATTATACTCTCCGTCTCCTCAGATGACTGTACATGTTTAACTTGAAGTTGAAAAACAGCAAATATGGATTAAAGTCGAAATGTGTTTGGAAAGAAAGAGAAATAACCAAAACAGAGTTTGGGAAAGAAATGGAAATCTTTATCCCATTAACAAAATACAATACTCACCAGCAGCGGCGTGAAGAAGGTACCCACTGCTAGTCGTGACTACTTAATAAGCTTTATTACTTCACCTCAAAATAGCGTTACCCAGTCATCTGAGGCTGTAGAATACACCGACTGCACCTCTGCAGAGGGGTAAGACCCCCTCCAATAAGTGTCCTGGATATGACACTAAACAATCTGATGGTGGGGATCCAGTGATGCTGGGGCTTTGGAGAATACGGAGCTCACCTTCATTGCCATTTCTCCCTGGTCCACTCTATCCCAGCGTGGTAGCACCTGATGGCGTCCTATCTATGGATCAAATAGAACTAACAGCATACTTATGCTAAACTGAATTGTTTGAGTAAACCGAATAGCTTGAAATAGAAATGTTTTTCACAATCAAACTGTACTTACATTTAAACTGCGTACTTATGCTAAACTGAATTATTTAAAATAGAACTATTTTCATAAAAATGGATTTGGCGTTGAACAACCTTCAAAGGTTGATATACCATAAAACCCAATCAACCAACCAGCCAACCATCAAAATAAACGTATTTATGAGGGAAGGGACAAACTAATTAATGTTTACTGGCTGGGTATATAACACAAAGAAAATGACGATTGAAAAGATGACCACATTACTATCATAAAACTGGAAAAAATCAAGGTAGACCCGAAAAGTAAACAAATTATTCTCATATATCCCAACAAGTTATATTACTGAAATAAACGAGCTAATTAATGAAGGAGCTAAAATAGTCTGTGACAAAATCGGTATTTCTCTAAGGAACCCGAACAGGAATACAAAACCTGGATGGGAAATTAGACTAGAAGAGAAGTTAAAGAATTTACGATGGCGAGCAAAAATGCCAAGGAAGGTTTAGTTTGGTTTGGTTTTGATTTGTGTTATGGCATATCAACCTATGTTGGTTATTTAATGCCAAGTTCATTTGTATACATTTAAACAGTCAAATTTCAAACAATTCAGTTTAACATAAGTCAACAGTTCCAATGTCAAAAACAGTTCTATTTCAAGCAATTCTGTTTAGTATAAGTACACAGTTTAGTTCTGTTCGATCCAAAGATAGTGTTGTGAGACCGAAACTTACCTGCATTATGGACTCTTCCAGGACTATCTTATACCTAATACCATAGGATTAGCAGGAGTACTAGTAGTACGAGTACCAATATTGGACACCACTGGATAGTAAGCACCGCTTACCTTTACACTATCCTTTGTAACTTTTGTTAATATATCTTTCTTACCTCTAACCTGTGTTCTGTGTTTTCCTTCCGTGGCCTCGATTTTGGGTCCACATCAGATAGGACCCTCTGAGGTTCTACAATTCCGGGCCAGAGTGGTCCTGGGAGTGATGGCAATGAAGGGGTACTCCGCATTCCCCAAAGCTCTATCATTACTGGAGCCTCACTATCAGATTGTTTAGTGTCAAAATCAAGACACTCATTCGGAGGGTCTTAACCCCTATGCAGAGATGCAGTCTGAGTATTTTATAGCTTCAACCGACTTGGCAATACTAAGAAAGGAAAACACACGGCTATATTTTGGTATAAAAATATCAAAAGAAAACAACAGACAAATCTGACAATGCAATTTGAAGAGATAACTCAATAAATATTGGTGTTATATCCGGGACAATTGTTGAGGGAATCTGACATTTCTGCAGAGAAGCAGTCGGTGTACTCTATAGCCCAACAAACTGGGCCGTGTAGGTAACATTATCTTTAAATAAGCAAGAGCTCATATTTTGGCACACAATTTAAAGTTTTCAAGTATTGTTATCCAAATTTTATGGCATATCAATCCTTGTAGGTTATTTAATGCCAAATCCATTTTATACATATCATCATCATCATCATCATGTCATGCCGCCAGCACGGATATCCATGACCATCTCTCGCCACTTCTCCCTATCATTCATCGCCTCCGGCAGGTCTTCTGGGTTACATCCTGTGTCCTCACATAGCTGCTGTATGTAAGTTCGGGCTGGTCGTCCTGCTTTTGCTTGGCCATATGTGGGGGTCCATAGGAGTACGTCACCTACGAGCTCGTCCTTGATTCTCCAGCAGTGTCCGGCGTGTCTGTCTCGTCTAACCTGTATAGTTTTCGTGATAGGAGGCAAGTGGCCGTACAGTTGGCGTCTCGTGGGGTGTTGTCGCCAGGACTTGTTCAATATTGCTCTCAACATTCTTGTGTAGTTGCCGTCAAGTTTCTTCTCCAGCCGTTTGGTTAGCGTCCATGTAGTGCATCCATATAGCAGTATCGATACAACCGCTGCCTGGAAGAAACTGCGCTTCATTTCATCGGTCAGGTCTGATTTCCATATGATTGAGAGCCTATCTATAGCCGTCCATGCTTTCGTCAGTCGTGTGTCGATGTCTTTTTCGGTTGATGAGACGCTACTTCCTAGGTAGGTGGATTTGTCCACTAGCCTCAGAGAGGCTCCTTAAAAAAAATTTTATACATATAATTTGTTCTATTTCAAACAAATAATTCTAGTATAAGTACACGGTTTAAATGTCAAAAACAGTTTTATTTCAAACTATTCGGTTTAGTGAGCAAAGTTAAATGGTACCAAGTATGTGCTATGCATCACTAACAATTCAATTAAACACCAGTCATTTATTTACATACAGTTAAATGTAAAAACAGTTCTATTTCAAACTATCCAGTTTAGCATAAGCACACAGTTTAGTTCTATTGGAACCATAGATAGGAGCCTATTAGATGCTACCACTCCGGGCTAGAGTGGACCTGGGAGCGATGGGAATACAGGTGTACCCCGCATTCCCCAAAGCTCCAGCATTCCTTGAGCCTCATCATCAGATTGTGTTATATCCAGGACACAAGCAGTCAGTGTATTCTATAGCCCAACCAACTGGGCCATGTAGGTAATATTATCTTTAAATAAGCAAGAGCTCATATTTTGACACACAGTTTAATGGTTTCAAGTATTGTTATCCAACACTAATAATTCAATTTAATATTAAGTATTACTTTGTACTGTGTAAAATCCTTTAACGTATAGTAATAGATTAAATTAGCTCTATTTGACACATTGATATCACTCTAACAGATACTACCACCTCGGGGTACAGTGGACCTGAGTGTAATGCCAATAAATAGGTACTCCATACTCCTCAAAGCTCCTTGACTGGTGCCTCATCATCAGATGCAGTATAGTGTCTTACTTATAACCCATAGATAGGAGCCTAGCAGTTACTACCGCTCCGGGCCAGAGTGGATCTATGAGTAACGACCGTGAAGGGATACTCAACGTTCCTTAAAGCTTCAGAACGGAAGCCTCATTAGTGAGTGTGTGTGTGTGTGTGTGTGTGTGTGTGTGTGAGAGAGAGAGAGAGAGAGAGAGAGAGAGAGAGAGAGGATATTTAAGAGAACATTTGATTTGAAATAAAAAAAAACGAAAAAAAGAATAAAATCCTATAAAAGATACGTCAAGTAAGGAAATAAAAAAATAGAATAAGTAAAAGAAAAGTTTATGAATGAAAATAAAAGTAAGGAAAGAGAGAAAAAGTTAGACGAATGAAGAAAACAAAGATGCAAGAGAGAAGATGCTAATGAAATGAAGGAAAAAATGATTGGAAAGAAAGGTTTCTTTGTTTTTAATGGCATATCAACCTTTGAAGGTTATTTAATGCCAAAGGTATTCTCCTAGAAGAACAGTAGTTGTACTATTTAACCCATAGCTGGGAGGATAAGGGGGTTCAAACCTTTCCCAATGGTATTTGCCCGAAAGTGAACGTAATAGCGCGACTGGAGTCCGAACTCGCGTTCTACGATCCCGTAGTCCAGCGCTTAAACCATTACACCACAAGGACACCACCTTGAAGAAAAGGGAGACTTAAAAGATTATGTAACTGGATCAAGCAACACTAACAAAAAAAGACATTCCAGAATAACAAAAGAAAATTCGACCAACAAGTAGGAGGAAAATGCACGACGACAAACCAGCAACCCGATTCAAAGGAAGCAAAAATATGGAACCAAACAAACATGACAGAAATGCTGAATGGATAATTAACATGAAAAAAATCCAAATACTCGAAAAATCCGAGGCCGAAATATACCTGGAATCGCTCTGAGCGACACTGAAAAAAAAGCACCGAATTGGAAAATAGCAGGTAATGAGGGCATACTGGGATTCTGGATTTAAAAACCACATCCATTCATGTGGCTCTTGAACTGACTATATGCCTTGGAGAAGTAAGTATATCCGCATTGATGACGAACAGGAAGACTAAACTGATCCAAAATGAAGCAAATATACTCGAATTGATGACGAAACGAAAGACTATTCTGATCAAGAATGAAGCAAATACTCGTATACCCACATTGATGACGAAACGGTAGACTTCCCTGATCCAGAATGACACAAATATTCCCGAATGGATGACGAAACGGTAGACTAACCTGATCCAGAATGACACAAATATACCCGAATGGATGACGAAACGGTAGACTTCCCTGATCCAGAATGAAGCAAATATACCCAAATGGATGACGAAACGGTAGACTACCCTGATACAGAAGGAAGCAAATTTACCCAAATGGATGACGAATAGGAAGACTACCCTGATCCAGAATGACACAAATATACCCAAATGGATGACGAATAGGGGGACTTCCCTGATCCAGAATGAAGCAAATATATCCGAATGGATGACGAATAGGAAGACTACCCTGATCAAGAATGAAGCAAATTTGCCCAAATGAATGACGAATAGGAAGACTACCCTGATCCAGAAGGAAGCAAATATACCCGAATGGATGACGAATAGGAGGACTACCCTGATCCAGAAGGAAGCAAATATACCCGAATGGATGACGAATAGGAGGACTACCCTGATCCAGAAAGTCCCCTAAAAAAGACTTATTCCTAGTAACTATAGACCGATAACGCATCTACTTATGATGTAGAAAATCTCCACCACACAGATTAGGGAAGAAATATATTCCTTGTTTGTACCCTGCGAACTGTTTCCTGAAGAATAGAAAGAATGTCAAAGAGAAGCAATAAGAACAGGTGGTCTACTGAACAAAAAATAGCTTAAGGTGGATTGACAACAAAAAGGCTGATGACATTGTCCTGCGATTCTAGATAGATTGTTTGAAAACGTAGAAAATATCTGACAAAGTCATTAAATTCATCAGAAAAGCAACCAAAAACTGGAAAGTGGAATTAATAGCAAGAGGAAAAAATCTAGCTGAGGTGATAATGCAGACAGGTATCTTCTCGGGAGATGGGCTTTCGTCGCTACACACTGGCGAAATTTCTCTTGAGAAAACCTGGATATAGCTACAGAAAAATAATGGTAAGGGGGAAACTGAATCTCTTTTGATAGTAGCAAAAAACAACGCCATAAGGACAAATTATATCAGAGTCAAAATCAATAATACACTACGAAGAAGCAAATGTAAATTATGTGGTGATAGAGACGAAACCATTAATCACACAATAAACGAATGCAGAAAACTAGCGCAAAAGATGTATAAGACCAGAGTCTACTGCGTGGGAAAGTTGATCCACTGGGAACTGTGCAAGAAATTTAAATTTGACTATACAATTAAATCTTGCATGCACAAACCAGAAACAATCTAAGAAAATGAGAAGCGTATAATTTTCTGGAATTTTAAGATACAAACAGATCCCCTTTATCCCAGCCAGAAGACCAGACCTAGTGATAGTTGACAAAGTGAAAATCAAAGAAAACGAAAAGAGCGACAGGTACTTGGACCTTGCCAGAGAACTAAAAAAGCTATGGAACATGTGATCTCCATTGTAATTGGTATCCTTGGAACGATCTCATAAAGGCTTGATAAAGGGTTGGAGGAGTTAAAAATCGGACAACCCGACACCGTCCAAACTGCAGCATTGTTGAGGTCAGCCAGAATACTGAGAAGAGTCCTGGAGACCTGAGAAGACTTACTGTGATTCAAATTCTTGTAAAAGACTGTCAGCTAACGCTGGTGTGAAAAACACGTCAATAATATGCTAATACTAATTGTAATTGGTGCGTTTGGAACTGTCCCAAAAGCTTGGAAGAAAGAGTGGAGGAATTGGAAATCGGAAGAAAAATCGAGTCCATCCAGACTACAGCCCTGTAAAGATAAGCCAGAATACTGAGAAGAGTCCTGGAGACCTAAATAGACTTGATCTCATTCAGACCCCAGTGAAAGACCACCATCTAATGCTGGTATGAAAAACTCGCATGGAAAAAAAATAATAATAAAGGAACTGGAGGACTTGGAAATAAGAGGTCGAGTGGAGACCATCCAAACGGTGACATTATTTACATTGGCCAGAATACTGAGAAGAATCCTGGTGACTTGAAGAGACTTGCAGTCACTCAAACTCCAGTGGAAGACCATCAGTTAACGCAGGTGTGAAAAACTCTCAAAGGAGTAGAATAATAATAATAATAATAATAATAATAATAATAGAATTAGCGGAGAAGGAATATAAGACTAGACATGACTGGTCGACAAGGTGATCCACTCGGAGATGTGCAAACAATTTAAATTTGACCATACAAACAAATGGTATATGCACAACCCAGCGCCTGTCTTAGAAAATAACACACATAAACTCCTATGGGACTTCGACATACACACAAATCACCAAATCTCGGCCAGAAGACCAGACCTAATAATAATCAACAATAAGAAAAGAACTTGCAAAATTGTTGACTTTCCTGTCCCGGCTGACCACAGAATAAAACTAAAAGAATGTGAAAAGAAGGATAAGTATCTCGACCTTGTTAGGGAATTGAAAAAACTATGGAACATGCAAGTGATAATTATACTAATTGCAATTGGTATAACAAAAGGATTACTAAAGGGACTGGAGGACTTGGAAGTTGGCTGACGAGTAGAGACCATCCAAACTACTACATTATTGAGAACGGCCAGAATACTGAGAAGAGTCCTGGAGACTTGAGGAGACTTGCTGTCACTCAGACTCCAGTGAAAAACCATCAGCTAACGCTGATGTGAAAAACTCTAATGAATAATAATAATAATAATAATAATAATAATAATAATAATAATTCTCTGAAATTTTAAGATACAAACAGATCCCCTAAACTTAGCCTGACGAAAAGACCTAGTGATAATTAAAAAGAAAAAGAAAACTTGCCGAAAAGTGGACTTTGCTCTCCCAGTCGACCACAGAGTGAAAATAAAACAATACGAAAGGAGTGATAAATACTTGGACCTTGTTGGAGAACTGAGAAAGCTGTGCAACATGAGGTTGACGGTGATACTAATGGTAATTGGAACACTTTGAATGGTCACCAAAGTCTTGGAAAGGGGACGGTAAGAGTTAGAAATCGGAAGACGAATAGACACCATCCATACTATTATTGAGATCGACCAGGATACTGAGGAGAGTCCTTGGGATTGTTGTCGTTCAGACTCCAGTGAAAGACCATCAGTTAACGTGAAAAACTCGCAAAAAATAATAGTAATTAACAAGTTGACATACCAAGGTTGCGAGAGGACACAAAAGTGAAGACCATGTTTTAAAAAACATAGAATAGACGTCAATTAAACTATTTTTGTCAAACAAAAGAAGCCTTGAAGAAAAAAATGAAGCTGTGGTTGATAAAAAATAAAAGTTAGCAAATAAAATAACAAAGAATCAGATCTTAGTTTTGTCACAAGTTAAAGTTATAAAAACGCTGTAAGAATATTGATAGAAAGAAAAATAGAATTTATCAAATATGCAAAAAATTAATGGCTGAAGTAAATCGGAAAATTTGAATTAAAAAAATTTGCGTTTCAAAATGATTTGAAGAAAGAAAGAAAGAAAGAAAGAAAGAAAGAAAAATTTGTGTCATTGGTTGTTTTGTTTGTGTTTTATGGCATATCAATGTTTATGGGTTATTTAATCCTATCCCCCCCATATATATATATATATATATATATATATATATATATATATATATATATACATATATATATATAATCTGTAACAGAATAGTTTGTAGGTAACATTTGTTTGTTTTAGTTTTGTTTGGTTTTATGGCATATCAACCATTGTAGGTTATATAATGCCAAATCCATTTTATAAATATAATTTGTTCTATTTCAAGCAAATTATTTTAGCATAAGTACACGGTTTAAATGTCAAAAACAGTTTTATTTCAAACTATTCAGTTTAGTGAGCAAAGTTAAATGGTTCCAAGTATTTGCTATGCATCATTAACAATTCAATTAAACACCAGTCATTTATTTACATACAGTTAAATGTCAAAACATTTCTATTGCAAACAATTCAGTTTAGCATAGTATGCAGTTTAAATGTAAAAACAGTTCTATTTCAAACGATCCAATTTAGCATAAGCACACAGTTTAGTTCTATTGGAACCATAGATAGGAGCCTATTAGATGCTACCACTCCGGGCTAGAGTGGACCTGGGAGCGATGGGAATACAGGTGTTCTCCGCATTCCCCAAAGCTCCAGCATTACTTGAGCCTCATCATCAGATTGTGTTATATCCAGGTCACAAGTAGTCGGTGTATTTTATAGCCCAACCGACTGGGTCGTGTAGGTAACATTATCTTTAAATAAGCAAGAGCTCATATTTTGACACACAGTTTAATGGTTTCAAGTATTGTTATCCAACACTAATAATTCAATTTAATATTAAGTATTACTTTGTACTGTGTAAAATCCTTTAACGTATAGTAATAGATTAAATTAGCTCTATTTGACACATTGATATCACCCTAACAGATACTACCGCCTCGGGGTACAGTGGACCTGAGAGTAATGCCAATGAATAAGTACCCCATACTCCTCAAAGCTCCCTGGTAGGTGCCTCATCATCCGATGCAGTATAGTGTCTTACTCATAACCCATAGATAGGAGCCTAACAGTTACTACCGCTCCGGGCCAGAGTGGATCTATGTGTAATGAACATGAAGGGATACTCAACGTTCCTTAAAGCTCTAGAAAGGAAGCCTCACCAACGAGATAGATAGATAGATAGATAGATAGATAGATAGAGAGCGAGAGAGAGAGAGAGAGAGAGAGAGAGAGAGAGAGAGAGAGAGGGGTATTTAAGAGAATATTTGATTTGAAGAAAAAAACGAAAAAAAGAATGAAATCCTATAAAAGATACGTCAGGTAAGGAAATAAGAAACAGAATAAGTAAAAGAAAGTTTATGAATGAAAATAAAAGTAAGGAAGAAAAGAAAAAGTTAGACGAATGAAGAAAACAAAGATGCAATAGACAGACAAGAAAGGAAGAATGAAGGAAAAAAAAAAAAAGAAATCATTGGAAAGAAGAAGAGAAAGAAAGGAAGAATCGAAGAAGAGAAAGAAAGGAAGAATCGAAGAAGAGAAAGAAAGGAAGAATCGAAGAAGAGAAAGAAAGAAAAGCGGATTGAGAGAAATGACAGAAGGTTGGGAAGAGTGAATATAATGGGAGGGAGAAATGAAGGAGGGAAATAGAGAAGGAAATAGAGAAGGAAAAAAAATGAAAGACAGAGAAAAAGAAAACGAAGGAAGAAGTTACCAAAAAGATTGGACAAAAAAGACGAAAAGTAGAAAAAGAAGGAGTAGAAAAAGAAACAATGAGAGAGGAGAAAGGAAAAAAAAGTAAGAATGAAAAGAAAGAAAGAAGAACTGAATAGGAAGGACCCAGAAAAGAATAAAAGAAAAGATTGGAGAATTCGTAATTGCTCGACTGGAGTTCGAACTCGCTTACTCCAATGTCAAAGTCTAGCACGCCAACCACTACACTACGGTTATTCACTCAAGAGGGAAGGAAGGAAAAAAAATAAAAAAGAAAGGAAGAATAGATAAGAAGGAAGAACGGATTGGAGGGAAAGACGAGAGAACGAAAGGAAGAGAGATATAGGTTATAAGAAAAGAATTAAAAAAAACCCAAAAAAACAAACATGAAGGAAAAGAAAAGACTTTAAATATTTCGTGCTTAAAAAAACCCCAACAAAAACGGTTAACAACCAAAAAAAAAAAAAAAAAAAAAAATAAATAAATAAATAAAATAAATAAATAAATAAAATCAGGAAACCTAAAACTGGAAAATATTGAAAGCTCATTTCCGTCAGTCCATTCAACCTTATCCCAAACATTATTATTTTCTATAAAAGAAAATAATTAGCTCTTTATCCAAATAATATTTTTCTATCAAACTGTGCATAACACCTTTTTAGTTTCGTTTAACTATTTGGTTTGTATTAATCGTCATTATTAGCTAAAGTCTTCTATTTATTTATTTATTTTTGTTTTATTACAATGTTTTCGACTCTTGAAGTCGAACAGATGTATTCACTCGAAGAGATATTGCAGAACAATAGCAGAGATTCGTTCGCCATGTTCAATCTTTGTTGTCGATTGTTTTCTTTAACTGGCCAAAGAAACGGAACGAAAATGATCCTAAAACGGGATTAATCACAAAAAAAGGCGCGAAGATAATTGTAATAAAGCTATTAATATTTTTTTTAACAAAAAATGAATTAAGTGTAAATAAATATTAAAAAAGGAGAAAAAAGAATGGATAATAAATAAGAAAAAAAAAAAAAAAACAGCACCAGATTTTAAAAATATATATAAAAAGGGATCTAATTTGTGTCTTTTTCTTGATACAAATGAATCGATAAGAGGAAATATGGAAAATAAATGAACGAAAAATTTGTACGAATAAAAAAATGAAAAACAAGAAAAAAAAATGAGTACATAAAAAAGAAACCGAAGCTGCAGCATAATTTCTTTCCGCTTCTTAAAAAGAACTTCACAAAGAAAGAAAGAAAGAAGGATAAGAAGAGAAAAAAGGAATGAAAAGAAAGAAAAGAACGGAAAAGAAAGGAAAAGAAAGGAAAATATATAAATTTTGAACAAAGAAAGAAAGAAAGAAGAATAAGAAGAGAAAAAAGGAATGAAAAGAAAGAAAAGAACGGAAAAGAAAGGAAAAGAAAGGAAACTATATAAATTTTGAACAAAGAAAGAAAGAAAGAAGGATAAGAAGAGAAAAAAGGAATGAAAAGAAAGAAAAGAACGGAAAAGAAAGGAAAAGAAAGGAAAATATATAAATTTTGAACAAAGAAAGAAAGAAAGAAGGATAAGAAGAGAAAAAAGGAATGAAAAGAAAGAAAAGAACGGAAAAGAAAGGAAAAGAAAGGAAAATATATAAATTTTGAAAGAAAGAAAGAAAGAAAGAAATAAAAAGATAAAGAAAAGAAAAAATAAGGAAAGAAAAAGAAAGAAAAATATATAAATTTTGAACAAAGAAAGAAAGAAAGAAGGATAAGAAGAGAAAAAAGGAATGAAAAGAAAGAAAAGAACGGAAAAGAAAGGAAAAGAAAGGAAAATATATAAATTTTGAAAGAAAGAAAGAAAGAAAGAAAGAAAGAAAGAAAGAAATAAAAAGATAAAGAAAAGAAAAAATAAGGAAAGAAAAAGAAAGAAAAATATATAAATTTTGAACAAAGAAAGAAAGAAAGAAGGATAAGAAGAGAAAAAAGGAATGAAAAGAAAGAAAAGAACGGAAAAGAAAGGAAAAGAAAGGAAAATATATAAATTTTGAAAGAAAGAAAGAAAGAAAGAAAGAAAGAAAGAAATAAATAAAAAGATAAAGAAAAGAAAAAATAAGGAAAGAAAAAGAAAGAAAAATATATAAATTTTGAACAAAGAAAGAAAGAAAGAAGGATAAGAAGAGAAAAAAGGAATGAAAAGAAAGAAAAAGAAGAAAAAATATGTAAATTTTGAAGAAAAAAGAAAGAAAGAAAGAAAAGAACGGAAAAGAAAGGAAAAGAAAGGAAAATATATAAATTTTGAACAAAGAAAGAAAGAAAGAAGGATAAGAAGAGAAAAAAGGAATGAAAAGAAAGAAAAGAACGGAAAAGAAAGGAAAAGAAAGGAAAATATATAAATTTTGAACAAAGAAAGAAAGAAAGAAGGATAAGAAGAGAAAAAAGGAATGAAAAGAAAGAAAAGAACGGAAAAGAAAGGAAAAGAAAGGAAAATATATAAATTTTGAACAAAGAAAGAAAGAAAGAAGGATAAGAAGAGAAAAAAGGAACGAAAAGAAAGAAAAGAACGGAAAAGAAAGGAAAAGAAAGGAAAATATATAAATTTTGAACAAAGAAAGAAGGATAAGAAGAGAAAAAAGGAATGAAAAGAAAGAAAAGAACGGAAAAGAAAGGAAAAGAAAGGAAAATATATAAATTTTGAACAAAGAAAGAAAGAAAGAAGGATAAGAAGAGAAAAAAGGAATGAAAAGAAAGAAAAGAACGGAAAAGAAAGGAAAAGAAAGGAAAATATATAAATTTTGAAAGAAAGAAAGAAAGAAAGAAAGAAATAAAAAGATAAAGAAAAGAAAAAATAAGGAAAGAAAAAGAAAGAAAAATATATAAATTTTGAACAAAGAAAGAAAGAAAGAAGGATAAGAAGAGAAAAAAGGAATGAAATGAAAGAAAAAGAAGAAAAAATATGTAAATTTTGAAGAAAAAAGAAAGAAAGAAAGAAAAGAACGGAAAAGAAAGGAAAAGAAAGGAAAATATATAAATTTTGAAAAAAAAAAAAATTAAAGAAAGAAAGAAAAAGATAAGGAAAAAATATAAAGAAAGAAAAGAAAGAAAAATATATAAATTTTGAACAAAGAAAGAAAGAAAGAAGGATAAGAAGAGAAAAAAGGAATGAAAAGAAAGAAAAAGAAGAAAAAATATGTAAATTTTGAAGAAAAAAGAAAGAAAGAAAGAAAAGAACGGAAAAGAAAGGAAAAGAAAGGAAAATATATAAATTTTGAAAGAAAGAAAGAAAGAAAGAAAGAAAGAAATAAAAAGATAAAGAAAAGAAAAAATAAGGAAAGAAAAAGAAAGAAAAATATATAAGTTTTGAACAAAGAAAGAAAGAAAGAAGGAAAAGAAGAGAAAAAAGGAATGAAAAGAAAGAAAAAGAAGAAAAAATATATAAATTTTGAAAGAAAGAAAGAAAGAAAGAAAGAAATAAAAAGATAAAGAAAAGAAAAAATAAGGAAAGAAAAAGAAAGAAAAATATATAAATTCTGAACAAAGAAAGAAAGAAAGACAGAAAGAAGGAAAAGAAGAGAAAAAAGGGAAGGAAAAGAAAGAAAAAGAAAGAAAAGTATATAGATTTTGAAGAAGAAAGAAAGACAGAAAGGAAGAAAAAGATAAAGAAAAGAGAAAAGAAAGAAAGAAAGAAAAAAAGAAAAATATATAAATTTTGCAGAAAGAAAAAAAGAAAGAAGGAATAGAAGAGAACAAAGGAATGAAAAGAAAGAAAAAGAAAGAAAAATATGTAAATTTTGAAGAAAGAAAGAAAGAAAGAAAAATATAAAACTTCTTGAAAAAGAAAGAAAGAAAGAATAAAAGAAGAAAGAAAAGGAATGAGATTAGAAATGAAATAGAAGAAGATTTACATATATTTAGTTAAAGATGAAAAAGAAAAATGCTTAAATTTAAAAATGAAATAAAATACATTTTGAAAGAAAGAAAAGAAAGAAAATTGAAGAGAAAAAGAAAAATACAAGAAGGAATTATGAAAAATAGAAAAAGAAAGAATGAAAAAAATCAATGAAAAGTGAAATAAAAAAGGAAGGAAAGAAAAAAGTTTACTGTTTGAGATAAAATAAAAATGTATTTTGTAAGAACAAAAAAAAAAAAAAGTAAAAAGAAAGAAAAATACATGAATGAATCCTGAAAGGCAGAAAAAGAACGATATAAAAGAATGAAATAAGAAAAAATACCAGTGAATGAATGAAAAAAAAGAAGAAATAAAGAGTAAAAAAGAAAAAAAGAAGAATTGAAAAAAAGTAAAAAAGCAAAACGAAAGAAAAAACAAGAAAGATAGATATAAAAAATTGAATGAGAAGCTGAAAAAAAATGTGAAAAAAGGAAAAACCTTAAGAACAATTGAGAAAGAAAGAAAACTAAACGAAAAAAAAAAAAAACAATAGCAAACAAAGAAGGAGAAAGCACACACACGAAAAAAATAAAAAAATAAAAAAATGAGTACATAAAAATCAAGAAACGAAACGAAAACTGCAGTGTGATTTCTTTCCACTAAATAGATACGAATGACAAGCAAAGCTTCAATGGCTAATCATATAAACCGCAGTTTCAATTGTGTGTGACTATAAGGCCGACAAAAAACACCCTTAATGATTGTCGTCTGCTTTCACTGATAATAAACAATTGATATTCTCTGCATTTATTACACAGCAATTCGCTATTTCATTTTTGACTTGTTTCGTTCCTTTGTAACAAAACTCTTCCGAGCTTGATTATCATTATTATTTTTTATCAACGCCATTATAATGTTTCGTTTTTCGTAAATTAGTTTTTCTTTTTGTATCTATTTAAAGATCCTTATTTTGGTTTCGTATATCAACGCAAATGATGATTAGAACCTCTGAGACAGTCCTGTAAAATTTTGGTTGCCTAATACTTCGTCATTTGTGGACAATAATGATTAAGAAATATCATTTCTATATCCAGGAGATCCACTGTCCCAAGACGTACCTTCCCACTGCATTCAAAGAAGATGAGTTATGGCTGTTCTATAAAAACTGAGATAGGCTTAAAGCAAGGCTTAAGAAACTGGACAATATTTGTTCACTTCTTAGGACAGGGGTCCTCAAACTTTACAGCCCTAGAGCCACAAAGATGAATTCTGGAAGATCCGGGGCTGTAATCGTAAAAGGACATCCCAAAAAGATGTAATATCGGGATTAGATAAAGAGTTTGACATCAAAACATCAAACAAGTGATGATTTGACGAGAACCCAAATGGAAAAAAATAGAGCTGAATATATTTATGGTCACTACCTTACTCAGATAACTTGTACTGAATGGAGTCAGCCAGGGTTACATAGTCCTGGACTAGAACCCTTATGGCAAAATACAACTGAATATATTTATGGTTACTCCCTTACTCTGATGACTTGTACTGAATGGAGTAAGCCAGGTTTAAATAGTCCTGGACTAGAACCCTAATGGCACAATACAGCTAAATATATATATGGTCACTTCCTTACTCTGATGACTTGTACTGAATGGAGTCAGCCAGGGTTAAATAGTCCTGGACTAGAACACTTATGGCACAATACAGCTAAATATATATATGGTCACTTCCTTACTCTGATGACTTGTACTGAATGGAGTCAGCCAGGGTTAAATAGTCCTAGACTAGAACACTTATGGCACAATACGAGTGAATATATTAATTGTTACTACCTTACTCTGATAACTTGTATTGAATGGAGTCAGCCAGGGTTACATAGTCCTGGACTAGAACCCTTAAGGCACAATTCAATTATATATATTCATGGTCACTACCTTACTCTGATGACTTGTACTGAATGGAGTCAGTCAGGTTTGCATAGGCCTAGAGAAGAACCCCTATGGCACAATACAGCTAAATATATTTATGGTTACTACCTTACTCTGATGACTTGTATTGAATGGAGTCAGCCAGGGATAAATAGTCCTGGACTTGAACCCTTATGGCACAATACAATTAGATATATTTATTGTCACTACCTTACTCTGATAACCTGTACAGAATGGAGTCAGCCAAGGTTACATAGTCCAAGACTAGAACCCTTATGGCACAAGACAAGTGAATACATTTATGGTTGCTACCTTACTCTGATGACTTGTATTGAATGAAGTCAGCCAGGGTTACATAATCCTGGACTAGAACCCTTATGGCACAAGACAAATGAATACATTTACGGTTGCTACCTTACTCTGATGACTTGTATTGAATGGAGTCAGCCAGGGTTCCATAGTCCAGGTTTGGTTTGGTTAGGTTTGGATTAATGGCATATCAACAACTGTAGGTTATTTCATGTCCAATCCTGTTTTATACATATAAACAGACCTATTTCAAACAGATCTATGTCAGAACAGTTTATTTCAAGCAATTCTGTTTAGCATAAGCACACAGTTTAGTTCTATTTGACCTGTAGATAGGACCCTATCAGGAACTACCATTCCAGGCCAGAGTGGACCTGGGAGCGATGGTAATGAAGAGGTACTCTGCATTCCCCTAAGCTTCCGCATTGCTGGGGCCTCACCATCAGATTGCTTAATATCATAACCAGGACCCTCTTTAGGAGAGCTTTACCCCTCTGCAGAGATGTAGTCGGTGTATTCTGCTGACTCAGATAATTGGGTCAGCATAATTCTGGATTAGAACCCTGAAGACACATTATAAGTGAAAATCATTTACGATCACTGTTTTACTTTGACAACTGTTCACGGAAATTCGTTGTGCCAAATATGCTCACAACTTACTGGGTGTGATTGATCATCATCATCATCATGATGTCGTGCCGCTGGCACGGATATCCCTGATCCTCTCTCGCCACATCTCCCTATCATTCATCGCCTCCGGCAGGTCTTCAGGGCTACATCCCGTATCCTCACTTAGCTGCTGTATGTATATTCGAGCTGGTCGTCCTGCTTTTGCTTGGCCATATGCAGGGGTCCATAGGAGTAAATCACTTATAAGCTCGTCCTTCCTTCTCCAGCAGTGTCCTGCATGTCTGGTTCGTCTAGCTTCGATAGTTTTCATGATGGGAGGCAGGTGGCCGTATAGTTGGTGCCTTGTGGGGTGTTGCCGCCAGGACTTGTTCAATATTGCTCGCAACATTCTTGTGTAATTGCCGAATACTCCCAACCAAGCCGAAACACTACTGCATAGTTTGGAACGAGCCGCCGCAGGCATTGGCCTCCATGTCAATGCACACAAAACTGAATATATGTGCTATAATCAAATAGGTGACATTTCCATACTAGACGGAACCTCTCTGAAACTGGTAGACAAATTCACCTACCTAGGAAGCAGCGTCTCATCAACCGAAAAAGACATCGACACACGGCTAACGAAAGCATGGACAGCTATCGATAGGATATGGAAATCAGACCTGACCGATAAAAGGAAACGCAGTTTCTTCCAGGCAGCGGTCATGTTGATACTGCCATATGGATGCACTACTTGGACGCTGTGTGATTGATATAGTTGGGTAATTATCCTGATTGAATCAGGTGATTCTTATAGAACATTAGAATATGGCTAGAAAGAAGCTTGAACTTCAACATTTCTGGATATTGTACATATTTACCAACCCCTCCACTCGGACAGGATATGACACAAGGTCAATTTTTTAAGCGGAGTTTAACAGGTTTGAATTGAGAGTTTTCCTTCTCCCAGACTAGTTGCCTCACCATGGCTGAAGAACATAGTCTGTCCTACTATTTTACCCATAGCTGTAGGGAGAATAATTGGATTCATACCTTTCCCAAGGGTATTAGTGCAATGTGAAATGCAATCCGTCTCGTCGAAGATTTGAACTCGTGTCGCCGTGTCCATTTCCTACGACGATAACCATTACACCACGGGCACCTCCTTTCTGGATATTGAAAATCAATGAGTTGCATTTGCAATTGTTTAGGTACTTCTTCACTATCAACATTAAAAAATGAAGAGAACATTTTGAAAGTGAAGTATAGGGCCATTCGAGTGGGCATCGATGCCGTACACGACCTGCAGGCCGCAGTTTAGGGGGACTCTATACTAAAGTCTATGGGGTCCAACATTAAAAAGCCTTGTGCCATATGCCATTTAAGTAAGAAAATGTTGACGTAAGATGAAAGGAGAAAGAAAGAGATAGTGAAAGAAATAAAGGAAGAAAAGGAGGTTTGTATGGTCATTTTGCTCGGGTGATTGCCCATCTCCTCTCTTATTTTCTTGCTTCTTCTTCAATGGTCGACCCTCCTCGCTGTTTTGTTGGGATGAATCACATGGAGAACTCGTTTGCGGTGTACATAACTTGATTCCTTTTCGACTTTTATATGCATTACCCGGATCTCGAATCCCGGGATCGCCTGATCCATAGATGACTGGAAGAAAAAAATATGACAATTTTAAAGTTATGATCTAACTTCTAGGATATTAGTCACCAGACTTTAACTCCATCAGTGAAAGTCAAACTTTCAATTGACTTTATACTATCAATTATTCTGATTTGATATTAAAATGTTTAGTATCTTTTAAAATTATCTACACCACTTCTCAAAAATAGATTGTTATTTACCACAAGGAAGGGCAATAAATTAAAATAAAATGGAGGTACCCGTGGTGTACTGGTTATCGTCGTAGGAAATGGACACGGCGATTCGAGTTCAAATCCTGGACGAGACTGATTGCATTTCACATAGCACTAATACCCTTGGGAAAGGTATGAATCCAATTATTCTCCCTCCAGCTATGGGTAAATAGTAGGACAGACTAGGTTCTTCAGCCTTGGTGAGGCAACTCGTCTAGGAGAAGGAAATCTCTGAATTCAAACCTGTTAAACTCCGCTTAAAAATTGACCTTGTGTCATATCCTGCCCGAGCGGAGGGGTTGGGTAAATAGGATATATTAAAATAAAATAAATCAACTTCTGGAAAATATAAAAAAGAATTTCAAACTTCCAGATCAGAGGTGCCCACACTTTTTCAGCTTAAAAAATGACCATCTCAAAAGGATCTAAAAAAACTAAATATATCATTTATATCCCTAGTGGATATACTTTATATATCTAATATATATATATATACAATACACATCTGCATACCTTGCATAAAAGATTGAAACCTTGCAGCACTTTTTGAACTCTTACACTCGTTATCCGGTTCGTGAATCTGGGGAGAGCATGGGCGATCGATGGAAAAATGACTAAATAAATATTACAATTTATCTGATAAACTTCTACAATTTTGGTCATCTAACTTTAACTCCCCCAATGACTGCCAAGTTTCCAACTGGACTTAAATTGTCTAGCACACCGATTTGTCATTAGAAGCGAGAATCTTTTGAAGATCATCTCCAGTGCCTCTGAAATAATTAATAAAGGGTTGATTAGATCCACCGCCTCTCAAATGATAGATATATGATGGATTATCTTCAAGAGCTTTAAAAAAATGATCAATAGTTGAATACATTGATGGTTACTATCATGGACTAGAAACCTTTTTGCTTAATACAGTTAAATACATTAATGGTCCCTAACTTACTCTGATAATTATCAATTTGTATTGAATGAAGTCAGCCAGGGTTACATAGTCCTGGACTAGAACCCTTCTGGCGCAATACAAGTGAATAAATTACGGTTGCTACCTTACTCTGATGACTTGTACTGAATAGATCGGTCAAGGTGCATAGTTTGAGGCTAGAACTCTGACAGTGCAATGCAATTAAATATATTTATGATCTCTTCTTTATTTTGAAGACTTCCATAGAAGAGAATCAGCCAGGGTTACATAGTCCTGGACTAGAGCCCTCATGGCACAATACCATTAAATGCATATATGGTCACTACCTCACTCCGATGACTTGTACTGAATAGAGTCAGCCAGGGTTACATAATCCTGGACTAGAACCCTTATGACGCAAGACAAGTGAATACATTTATGGTTGCTACCTTACTCTGATGACTTGCATTGAATAGAGTCACCTGGGGTTGCATAATCTGGACAGTAACTGCTAGGAGGCAGCCTAAAGCAGGCTACCAGCAATACAATTAAATATATTTATGATCTCTTCTTTACTTTGAAGACTTCCATAGAAGAGAATCAGCCAGGGTTACATAGTCCTGGACTAGAACCCTCATGGCACAAGACAATTAAATGCATATATGGTCACTATCTCACTCTGATGGCTTGCACTGAATAGAGTCAGCCAGGGTTACATAGCCCTGCACTAGAACCCTTATGACGCAATACAAGTGAATAAATTATGGTAGCTACCTTACACTGATGACTTGTACTGAATAGATCGGTCAAGGGTGCATAGTTTGAGGCTAGAACTTTGACAGTGCAATGCAATTAAATATATTTATGATCTCTTCTTTACTTTGAAGACTTCCATAGAAGAGAATCAGCCAGGGTTTCATTGTCCTGGACTAGAACCCTTATGACGCAAGACAAGTGAATACATTTATGGTTGCTACCCTACTCTGATGACTTGTACTGAATAGAGTCAGCCAGAGTTACATAATCCTGGACTAGAACCCTTATGGCGCAAGACAAGTGAATACATTTATGGTTGCTACCTTACTCTGATGATTTGAATTGAATGGAGTCAGCTGGGGTTGCCTAATCCGGACAGTAACTGCTGGTAGCCAGCTTCAAGCAGGCTTCTAAATGATCATCTCTCATGATGGAACAGTACTTGGGCGTAATCATCTTATGAGAAATGACTGACTTGCATAAATAAGTTGGGTAAAACGTAATGTAATCAAAGAGGCCGCACATTTTTTTATGTTATATAGGCTCAAGTACAGAAATTCTTTTTGTAGTTTAATAGTATGCAGTTTTGACCTATCGGTCGGTCGCAATCAATATATTGAGAAACCCTTCTCCTGCCTTTATAATTCCTGAAAAGGAGTGAGCTAGAATATCATAGAAACTTGTTGTCACTTGTCCTCCAGCATGAGTTATCATATTGTACTGGTTAAAAAGTTCATCTAACAACGATAAAGTAAACTGGAATATTGATGAGAGTTGCTATCACTTGATCTATTATGAGAGCAACCTAATTTTGTGGATACGAAAATGCAATGCAGACAAAATGTTTTAATAAAGTATACTCGTAAGAACGTGAAATATTAAAGAGACTTGTTGCCACTTGATCTCTGCTGTGTAACCCCCCACCGATTCAGCAGAATAATGAATGAAACGTTTATATTGTAATGTAATGAAGTGAAACAACTCAACGAATACAGAAGTAGACATGAGTGGGTGGGAATAGCAGCATACTGGGAATGTAGCCAACGACGATTTTGGTTTTGTTTTGTTCGGTTTGGTTTGATTTTATGGTATATCAACCATTGTAGGTTATTTATAGCCAAATCATTTTTATAAATATATATAAAAAATATGATTTCTAAAAACATTGTGTAGATAACATTTTTAAACGATCCCAGGCTCAAATTTTTTTGCACACTATCTAATACAAATAATTCTATTTACTATTAATTATTTGCTTTCACACAGTTAAATGTTTTCAAGTATTGCTATTTAACCCAAACAATTCAATTAAACATATCATTTGTGCACACAGAGTTAAATGAGCAAACAATTCTATTTGTAACAATTCAATTTAGCATAAGTTAACAAAGTTAAATGGTCCAAAATATTGCTATGTATCTCTAACAATTCAAATTGACATCAATCATTTGTTCACACACAGTTTAATGATCAAGCAGTTCTATTTCAAGCAATTCAACTTGGCATAAGTCATTTGTTTGCACTCAACACGGAACTTCGAACCACGTCCGTGTAGGGTCCTGAGTTCGTCAAACACCTGAAAAAGGCCGGAAGACATATCGACCGAAACTTTGTGAATATAATAACTGAATGATAAAAATCATCAAGCTGTGTCTCAAACATTCAGACAAGTAATAGGTTTTTTCTATTCTCTAGCAAGTTCTACGTACTTACTAGGTGCATACGATGAGTTTCCAGCCTTTTTTCGTATGGGCACTTTTATTGATTGTACACACATAGTTCCCTTCAAAGTAATCTCCTCCGGCTGCAATGCACTTGTTGTACCGTTCCAACAACTTCTGCAAGGCCCCATGGAAGTCCTCTTGTGTGAAAGTATCAATGACCTTCGTCACAGCCTCTTTCATCTCCACAATTGTCTCATAACGACAGCCTGTAAGCTTAAGGAATAAGCAAAAGTCACAGAAAGCAAGGTCTGGACTATAGGGAGGCTGAGGAACTCTCTTGATGCCCATCTTGGTCAAATAGTCTCTGACAAGGACGTAATTGTGGACTGGTGGAAATGCCACTGACCCGATTTGAAGAGTGCTGGCCTCTTCCGACGGAATCTCTTGCTGAACTCCCTTAAAACCTTAACATAGTAACCCTAATCCTAACCCTTTGGCCAATCAACTTTGGTGTATTGACTTCCTTACTCCTCCCACACCTCTCATCATCCCACACAGACTCCCTGCCTTCTTTGAATCTCTTATGCCACTCAAAAACCGATACTCGATTCATGGAAGATGGTCGAAAAGCAGTCTGAAGCATTCCATATATTTCTGTGGCATTTTTTCCAAGTTTAAAACAGAATTTTATTGCATATCATTCTTCTAAAGTGTCAGATTGCATTTTTGAAGTTCACCAGCTGTGACAATCAGGCTTTAGTAGGGTGTATTCCAATTGCTGCTGTAGCTGTTCATTTGAACGTAAAATCATAAAAGTTGGTCAGTCATCTCATAAGATGTATAGCAATAACGTACTGAATATTCCAGAGTCTATGACAATTTTAAATGCCCACACGAAAAACGTCTGGAAACTTATCGTATTCACCTCGTATCTTTCTTTTCACTTTATTTCCGTTTTGCCCAGTGGTCAGCCGGAACGGCAAAGTCCGCTATTCAGCAGGTTCTCTTTATTTATTTATTTATTTTTTTGACTATCACTAATTCTGGTCGTCTGGACGAGAATAGGTGATCCGTTTGTATCTCAAAATCCCAGAGGAATTTGTGCGTCTCATTCTCCAGGACGGTTTCTGGATTGTGCATATACCATTTATTTGTATAGTCAAATTTAAACTTCTTGCACAATTCTCAGTGGATCACTTTTCCAACCTAATAATGTATGGCCTGTTTTCTCTCAAAGCGAACGTTTTACAGCAGTTTTAATAAGTGTTTGTTCTTTTTTTTTTTTAATCGAGTGTCCAAGTGTGTTCTAAGTATTTTAACATTGCTATGGTCTGAATGGTTTCGATTCTTCTTCGATCTCCATTTCCGCTTGTGTTTTTTTCAATCCATGGTTTGTTGGTTTGTTTGTTTGTTTGGGGTTTATGGCATATCAACCCTTGTAAGTTATTTAATGCCAAATCCATTTTTATACAAATATTCAGTTCTATTTCAAACAATTCAGTTTAGCACGAGTACACAGTTTAATTGTCAAAAACATTTCCATTTGAAGCTATTCAGTTTAGTATAAGTACACAGATTAGTTCTATTTAACGCATAGATAGGGCCCTATCTGGTGTTACTATTTCGGGCCAGAGTGGACCTGGGAGTGATGGCAATGGAGGGATGCTCCACATTCCCCAAAGCTCTAGCATCACTCGAACCTCACCATCAGATTGTTTACTGTCATATCTAGGACACTCGTTGAAGGGGTGGGGTGACACCTCTGTAAGGAAGCTGTTGGTGTATTTTACAGCTCCAACCGACTGGGCAATTTAGATTATGGGGACCTTTCCATGAGTACCCATGATAATTAGCATCACCGTCACTTTCCACAGTTTTTTTTAAGTTCTCAGGTAAAATCTTGGGAATTGTCTATTTTTTTTAGCTTTCTTTTATTTTTACTCCATGGACCACTAAAACGGAAAAAAGTAATTTCGATAACTTGTCTTTTTCTTTTTGTAAAATCACTCTAAAAAGTCATACTAAATGTCTGGTTCCTATTTTGAGGTCTCTGAACGAAAACAGTTTCAAGCTTTCAAAAGAAAGAAGCAGAGGATACCCTGCAAAAACTATTACAGACGCGGACTACGCCGGTGACATAGCGCTTCTGGAAAATACACCTGTCCAAGACAAATCCCTGCTACATAGCCTGGAACGAGCAGCTGCTGGCATAGGCCCCCATGTCAAAACAGAATACATGTGCTTTAAATCAAAGAGGCGACATCTCCACACTAAAGGGTAGGCTTTGAAACTAGCGGACAAGTTCACCTACCTCGGAAGCAGCGTCTCATCAACCGAGAAAGACATCAACACGCGACTAGCAAAGGCATGGGCAACTATTGATTGGCTATCGATAAAATAAAATGTAGTTTTTTTTCCAAGCAGCGGTCGTGTGGATACTGCAATATGGATGCATCTCATGGACGCTAACTAAACGTATGGAGAAAAAGATTGACGGCAATTACACTAGAATGCTGCGAGCCATATTGAACAAGATCTGGAGGCAACATCCCACCAAACAGCAGCTCTACAGTCACCTACTACCCATCACGAAAACTATCCAAGTTAGACGAACCAGACATGCAGGACACTGATGGAGAAGTAAGGACGAACTCATAAGCGATATACTCCTGTGGACCCCTTCGCATAGACGAGTAAAGGTTGGACGACCAGCTTGAACCTATATGTAACAACTCTGTGCCGATACAGGATATAGCCTTGAAGACCTTACGGGAGCGACGGACGACAGAGACGGGTGTCGAGAGGGGGTCAGGGAAATCTGTGCTCGCAGTTTGACATGATGATGATGTATCTCTACCGAAGAAGTTTATATAGTCTTATTTTATTGACTAGATTATAATTTGTTCATAAGCCATTTGTCAGCATGGTCAAATTTTATTCTCTTGCAGCGTTTCCCGTTGATTCCCTTTCCTATCCAGTCATATCTTCTCTTGCATTCTTTTTGTAATATAATGGCAGAGGGATTTCGTTTTATGCCTTTGGGTTTAGTTAGGCTGAGAACCTTTCAGCTCAGTGCATGGGTTACTTAGGTGCAACATTAACACTGGTGTTCATGCGCGCATGCGGAGCGGACGTGTCATTCAGAGATGTCACAATAGCCCAGATGGGAAACGGGGCTAGCAAGAGTGAATGACGTCACGCATCGGAAGCGCGTGGAGAATTTTGGGATTTCGAAAAAGTCAGTTTGTAGAGTTGAGAACAGGACACCGAACGAGAAGGGTCGTCTTTCGCTTACTCGTGGAGGCCTTGGGCAGGTGTCGCACGAGATGGGGGGGGGGGCAGATGAAAAAGCCAGAATAGAAAGAATATGTATCTCTCTCCTTGTGTCGAAGAACCTTTAAACTCAAAGGTAATAAAAAGTTTCGTGCCTGAACTAAGAAGTCGTAAGTGTTTTTCGTGTTTCGAGATTCCTATGTTATATATATATATATATATATATATTTGAACATTATATGTCTATTTCGCATATCCGTATCTGGCTATGGTACATTTTTGTACCAGTTTGGTCATTCGTTTGACTAGTATTTTCTTTTATTTTTTTAACTTTAGATCGTTTTATTTATTTATTTTTTTCTTAAAACACACTTAGATTGTCAGAAAGGAACTTTAATGTTCAAAAATGATTTTGAAGTGGATACGACTTACGTTTGGCTTTGCCTTGATGAATCCTCCTTAAACGCACCAGCTGCTCAACCAGCTGAGTTACAATGAATCATTAGTTTGCCGAAACTCATTCTGTTAGCACTAATCATCATCATCATCATTAAGGCATGTGGACAACACGGATTCCTTTGACTCTCACTTTCTATTTGTTCTTATTGATCATCTTACTTGGTAAGTCCTCTAGACGGGACTCAGTATTCGCACAGAATTGATGAGGGTAAGTTTTTGCTGGTAGGCCAACACTGGTGTGTCCATGCGTAGTAGTCTATGAGAGAATATTACTTAAGTGTTCGTCTTTAGTTCACCAGCAGTGTCTAGCATGTATTGCTTGTGTTTCTTGGATGGGAGGTTAGTGGCGGTACAGTTGCTTTTTTGTCGGGTATTACTTGCTGAGTTTGTTCAAATCAGCACACAAAATCCTTGCTAAGTTCCCATTGAGGTTTTTTGTTCAAGCAATTCGTCAGAATCTAAGGAAAGAAAAAAAGCAAGGAAGGAAGAAATAAAGGAAGAGGGATAGGAAGGAAAGAAGATATGAATGAAAAAAGATAAAAAGGAAGATAAGAAAGAAGGAAATAGCAAAAGAAAGAAGGAAGATAGATAAGAAAGAACGAAGGAAGGAAGAGAGAAAGAAGAAAGGATAATAGGAAGAAAGAAAGGTAGGAAGTAAAAAAGAAGGAAGATATGAAGGAAGGAAGGAGCATAGAGAGAAAAGAAAATAGATGGGAAAGAAGGAAGGAGGAGAAAAAGAAAGAAGATTGGAAGGAAGGAAGGAAGAAAGAAGATAGGAAAGAAAGAAGGAGCATACGAATGAAGGAAGATAGAAAAAAAAACGGAAGGAAAAAGGAGGGGAAAGAAGAAAGGAAGTTAAGGAAGATAGGAAGGAAGGAAGGAAAGAAGGTAAAAAGAGGGAAAATAGGAAGGAAAAAAGAAAGAAGATAGGAAGGAAAGAAAAAGAAAGAATATAGGAAGGAAAGAAGGAGCATTGGAAGGATGGAAGATAGAAAAAAATCGAGAATGGGAAAGAAGAAATGAAGAAAGGAAGGAAGGAAGGAAAAAAGAAGGAAGGTAAGAAGGAAGATAGGAAGGAAAGAAACAGCATACAAGAGAAGGAAGATAGATGGAAACGGAAGGAAAGAGGAGCGTAAAGAAGAAGGAAGATGGGAAGGAAGAAAGAAAGGAAGAAGGATAGTTGAGAAGAAAGGAAGGAAGCTGGATAGAATGAAGGAAGAAACATTGCAAGGAAAAAGCATAGGAAAGAAGGAAGATAGGAAGGAATAAAGGAAAGAAGGAAGGAGTAGAGGAATGAAAAAAGATAGATAAGAAGGAAGGAGGAGGAGAAAGAAGGAAGGAATATCGAAAGGAAGGAAGATAGAAAAGAAGGAAAATGGAAAGAAAGAAAGAAAGAAAGAATAGACGATCGACAGAAAGAACGAAAGACAGAAAAACTAGCCGAAATAATTAAAAAAGAAGAAACGAACGACTGTACGAAAGAAAGAAAGCATAATAATAATAATAATAATAATAATAATAATAATGATATCTGCAAAATTGTCGACTTTGTTATCCCGGCTTGACCACAGAATAAAACTGAAATAATGTGAAAAGAGAGATAAGTACCTCGACCTTGCTAGAGAATTGAAAAAACTATGGAACATGAAGGTGACAATTATACCAATTGTGATTGGTGCTTTTGGCATGGTAACTAAAGGATTATTAAAGGGCCTGGTAGATTTGGAAGGTGGAGACCATCCAAACAACAGCATTATTGAAAACGGTCAGAATACCGAGAAGAGTCCTGGAGATTTGAGGAGTCTTGCTGTCACTCAATATCCAGTGAAAGACCATCAGATGTCGCTGATGTGAAAAACTCAAATGAGTAATGATAATAATGATAATTATAATTTACATTGGTCTCTTAAAAACGTTTTCATATTGCCAAACCAGTCTACTCAGTACAGTCATATACTTCTAAAATCTTTTATATTGAATGATTAAAATATCCATTTTTACTTGGCCGCATCCACAGGAAGGTTTTCGTTTTGATTTGTTTCTTCGGGATGAGGAAGATGAGATTATCCAGTGTTAACAACGACTGTCATGCCTCAAACAGTCGAATTGTCATGACTTCACCCTCTCCCGGCGGGAATTCTTGGACTCACCCACCACGCATATTTTGCTTGTCCCCCCCTCCAACTTTCATTTCTTTATCTGTTTTTCGTTGGACCTTATTTGGGGTTATTCTTGGCGTTTTCCGACATGTTTCTTGCAAGCCCCACTTTGTTTTGTTGAAGGCTTTAATTTTACGCCTTTCACATAACATATGTCTAACCAGGGAGACAAAATGGCGGCCAACTCATTTCTTTGGCATGTTGACAAACAGAAAAAGAGAACAGGAAGGAAAATAAGAAGCATAAGAAGGAGAAAAGGAAGGGGAAAGAGAATAACGAAAAATATAAACAAATAAACAAACAAAGAAACCAAGACAAGATAGATATTATTGCTCCTTGCAAGTTTTTCACACCAGCGTTAGCTGATGGGCTTTCATTGGAGTTTCCTCCAGGACTTTTCTCAGTATTCTGGCCGATCTTAGTAATGCTGTAATGATGGCCTCCACTCGTCCTCTGATTTCTGACTCCTCCAGTCCCATTTTCCAAGTTTTTTGAAACCGTTCCGTGTGCTCCATTTATAATAGGTATCACTGTCACACTTCTGTTTCATTACTTTTTTTTAGTTCTCTCTTTTTGTTTTCTTTGATTTTCGCTTTGTGGTCCGCCGGGACGACAAAGTCTATTATTCTTTTTCTTGTTAACTATCAGTATGTTTAGTCTTCTTGCCAGGAATTTATTATTATTATTATTATTATTCCTTTAGAGTTTTTCACATCAGTCATAACTGATGGTTTTTCACTGGAGTTTGAGTGACAGCAAGTCTCCTCAAGTCTCAGTATTCTGGCCGTTCTCAGTAATGCTGTCATTTGGATAGTCTCTACCCGTCCGCCAACTTCCAAGTCCTCCAGGCCTTTTAATAATCCTTTAATTATTGTGCCAAAAGCACCAATTACAATTGGTACAATCGTCACTTTCATGTTCCACAGCTTTTTCTATTCTCTAGCAAGGTCGAGGTACTTATCCTTCTTTCCATATTCCTTCAGATTTATTCTGTGGTCAGCTGGGACAGCAAAGTCGACAATTTTGCAAATTCTCTTTTTTTGTTGATTATTATAAGGTCTGGTCTTCTGGCCGGGATTTGGTGATCCGTTTGTATGTTAAAGACCCATAGGAGTTTATGTGTGTCATTTTCTAGGACAGGTGCTGGGTTGTGCATATACCATTGTTTAGTATGGTCAAATTTAAATTTCTTGCCCATTTCCCAGTGGATCACCTTACCCACTCAGTCGTGTGTTGCCTTGTACTCCTTCTGTGCCAATTTGCAGCATTCGCTTATTATGTGATTGATGGTTTCATCTGTGTCACTGCATAGCCTACATTTGCTGTTTTGTTGAGTCATATCTATCCTCGCTTTGATATGATTGGTTCTTATGGCGCTGTTTTGTGTTGCCATTAGGAGAGATTCTGTTTCTCTCTTAAAGTTTCCTTTTCTTAGCCATGTCCAGTTTTTGTCGTGTGAGATGTTGTTTATTAGCCGTTTAAAACGCCCATGGAGTTTATTATTATTATTATTATTATTATTATTATTATTATTTTACTCCTTCAGAGTTTTTCACATCAGTTTTAGCTGATGGTCTTTCATTGGAGTCTAAGTGACAGCAAGTCTCTCCAAATCTCTATGACTCTTCTCAGTATTCTGGTCGATCTCAACAATACTGTAGTTGTGATGTCTCCACTCGTCCTCTTATTTCCAAGTCCTCCAGTCCCTTTACCAATCCTTTGGTGACTGTACCAAGAGCACCAGATGCAATTGATAAAAATATCACTTTCATGTTCCACAGGTTTTTCAAGCCCCTAGCAAAGTCGAGGTATTGATCCTTCTTTTCATTTTCTTTCAGTTTTATTTTGTGGCCAGCCGAGACAGCCAAGTCCACAATTCGGTAAGTTCTCTTTTTCTTGTTGATTATTATTAGGTCTACTCGTCTGGCTGAGATTAGGTGATCCGTTTGTATCTCAAAATCCCCAAGCAGTTTATGTGTCTCATTCTCCAGGACAGATTCTGGGTTGTGCATATACCATTTGTTCGTATGGTCAAATTTAAATTTCTTGCACAATTCCCAGTAAATCACCTTACCCACCCAGTCGTGTTTAGCGTTATATTCTTTCTGCGCTAATTTACTGTACTTGTTATGTTTTGACCTTTTGACCCGGCCAAAAATGCCATTCCAAGGTGATGCACCGAAAGGAGGTGACACATTCTAATTGCAGTTATGAGCAGAAATCGTGTGAGCGGAAATTGGCTGATGAAATAGGACGAGCTAAAATATTCCCATGGTACACTCGTAGACTGATGCACCGGAAGAGAGTGACCTGTGAACTGCATGACAGTTATTTCCGCTTGATGATGATTAAACATTCGATTTCAAAGATCGAGTGGGCGATCGTGTGGGCGTTGAATTATTATATAACGCAGTCAAGACGGAAGTCAAGTGCCAGTTGAGTTGCCAGTTGCAGTAGAGTTGGAGACGGAGATGGACGAGATGTGGTAGGTAAAGCCACACCAGTCCGAAGGGGCTTGGGGCCCTGATGAGTTGGGGTCCAGAGAAGATGCTGATAAGAAGCAGTAAAGAAAGCCAGCACCCAGCAGAGTGGGACCTGGGCCTCCGGTTGAGCAGCCCTGGATAACGAGAAAGACACAACGCTGACGGCCATAACGGTGGGGTCAAAATATTGCAGTTTCTGTTCGGTCTCCAGCTCCCTCTCACAGTAAAACCCCACACACCCTTTTCGAACCCTTGCAATAAAGTGAGAGGTATATATTTTGTTAAAGAAGTCTTCCTGCGTCGTTTATTAATGCGTCAGTATGTATCCTGCATGAACATGTATATGAGAATACAACATACTCGCTTATTGATATTTATTTGTTTGTTTGTTTGTTTGTTTGTTATATCTACTGCGGGATTTCTCTTTCTACTATCTTCTTCAATTAATCTTTGATAAAAAGAAAAAAGGAACTCATCGCAGAACATACCCACAATTTATACACTATCTATATATGAAACTGGTAGACAAATTCACCTACCTAGGTAGCAGTATCTCATCAACCGAAAAAGACATCGACACATGGCTAACGAAGGCATGGACAGCTATCGATAGGCTCTCGATCATATGGAAATCAGACCTGACCGATAAAATGAAACGTAGTTTCTTCCAGGCAGCGGTCGTATCGATACTGCTGTATGGATGCACTACTTGGACGCTAACTAAACGGCTGGAGAAGAAGCTAGACGGCAATTACACAAGAATGTTGCGAGCAATATTGAACAAGTCCTGGTGGCAACACCCCACAAGGCACCAACTATACGGCCACCTGCCTCCTATCACGAAAACTATCCAAGCTAGACGAACCAGACACGCAGGACACTGCTGGAGAAGCAGGGACGAGCTCATCAGTGATGTACTCCTATGGACCCCCGCATATGGCCAAGCAAAAGCAGGACGACCAGCTTGAACATACATACAGCAGCAATGTGAGGATACGGGATGTAGCCCTGAAGACCTGCCAGAGGCGATGAACAATAAGGAGAAGTGGCGAGAGAGGATATATGAAACAAATTCTGTTAAGTAATTCGTCCGATAGCTCCCCAAAATGCCCCCTTAAATTCTCTCTCTTACTGTTATTTTTAAAATCATCCATTTCAATCTGAATTTTTTGATCTTATAAAGGTTATTTATTTCAAAATATATAATTCTATTGGCATGATGGTTAGAGTATTTGCCAATGATCCCAGGCTGGGTCAAAGACTCAAAAAATGGTACAACATATATCAAATACTCGATTTGTAAACAAATAGTTTGGTGGAAACATTTTAAACAAACTAAAGCTCATTTGTTTGCACATAGTTTAATGGTTTCAAGTATTGTTATGTAATACTAACAATTCAATTTACCATTCTTCAATTGCTTGCATACAATTAAACGGTTAAACTGTTCTACTTAAGCCGTATATGAAATCCAATCTGGTGCTACTACTTGTGACATATACTTGGGTTGTTCACATATATAGTAGCAGACAGCAGACACACTGTCAGAGTGTTATTAGGAAGTTGCAGGTCGGCTAAAAAAGAATGTAGACCCGTTTTACATAGCCGGCGCGAATTGGAATGCGGGACGGGATAGCTTAAAACGTGGACAATTGAAAGGAGAAACGCTTCGCCTGCAGAATGATGGTGGAATCTTGTGTTGAAAAATGGACAAAGGAAAAGAAGCTTGAAAGATCATAATTTTCTATTATACTCAAATCGAGTTTTCACGTTAATCATCGCTTCTCAGAAATCTTCTCATTATTTTTTGAACTGAATTATATATTTGTACAATTTTGTTCGTTGAATACTAAGGGAATAAACACATATGTTATCGAAATCTCTGTTGTATTTGGTTGCACTTTTACTAGTGATTCTGACACTTGGCTTCTTTGCGATAATTCCTCAACCTGTTGTCGATGCCTTTATTATTATTATTAGTAGTACCACCCGTAGGTCATCCCTTAACAGCTAATCCGGATAAATAGGACTAATTATAAATTTTAGTTCGTTTACGTAATTTGTCGCAGACTTGTTCCGGACAGGGAATAACCATTTACCGAGAATATCGTCCAGAATTGAGAAAAGAGACGTAACACACTCCAAATAGGAATTAGGAATAATGGCAATGAAAAGGTACTCCACCCTCCTAAAAGCTTAAGGAAATTAGCCTCACCCTCACATGCAGTTAATACAACTCAGGGCCACAGTGGACCTGGGAGTAATGGCTACGAAAGTGGTACTCCACATTCCTCAAAGCCTCATTATATATGCCTTACCATCAAATGCAGTTTAGTTTCATACCCTGGACACTGGTTCTATTTAAGCCATAGACTCTTAACAGCTAATACCACTCAGGGCCACAGTGGACCTGGGAGTAATGGCTACGAAAGTGGTACTCCACATTCCTCAAAGCCTCATTATATATGCCTTACCATCAAATGCAGTTTAATTTCATACCCTGGACACTGGTTCTATTTGAGCCATAGATAGACTCTTGACAGCTAATACCACTCAGGGCCACAGTGGACCTGTGAGTAATGGCTACGAAAGTGGTACTCCACATTCCTCAAAGCCTCATTATATATGCCTTACCATCAAATGCAGTTTAATTTCATACCCTGGACACTGGTTCTATTTGAGCCATAGATAGACTCTTGACAGCTAATACCACTCAGGGCCACAGTGGACCTGGGAGTAATGGCTATGAAAGTGGTACTCCACATTCTTCAAAGCTTCAAATGCAGTTTAGTTTCCTACTCAGGACACTGATTCTATTTGACTCTTAGATAGACCCTTAACAGCTTATACCACTCAGGGTCATTGTTGACCTGGGAGTAATGGCTATGAAATTGGTAATCCACAGTCCTCAATCGGATAGCTTAGTGTAATATCCAGGACACTTATTGGAGAAGTCTTACTCCTCAGCAGAGATACAGTCGGCGTATTCTACTGTTCCAAACGTCTGGGCTACTTACTTTTCGTTATTGTTATATAAATTGACTTTTGAGAGTTCAAGCTTAACAATTATTTTCAATTAAATTCTTTGGATTTTGTTTATTAAAGAAAAAAAATACAAGAAGATACTTTTAATTCAGATCCAAATAAACCAGCTTCGTTCTCTTTAAAATTCATTCACTGGTACAGAATGACCAAAAAGAAAGAAAGAAAAGAAGGATGAACGAAATATAGAACCCAAAAAAGAAGGGAAGAAGGAGGGAAGAAAGATTTACAATATAATGAAAGAAAAAGAAAAAGGAAAAACAGAAAGAAAGAAAACAGATAAGAAAGAAGAATAAATGAAAAGAAAGAAAGAAAGAAAGAAAGATAAGGAGTAGAGAAACAAACAAACAAACAAACAAACTGAAAGAAAGAAAGAAAGAAAGAAAGATAAGGAGTAGAGAAACAAACAAACAAAAAAAAAATAAATACAAAAAAGAAAGAAAGAAACAAACAAACAAACAAATACAAAGAAAGAAAGAAAGAAAGAAAGAACCGATGAAGGTGTAGAGAAAGAACGAAAGAAAGAAAGCCACAAATGAACAAACAAAATACATTTTAAAGAATTTCAAACACAACGAAATGAATCAACAAACCAGAAAATGAATTTTAAGCTTTAAAGAAATGATTTACGAAAATAAAAAGAGGTTAGAAAGAAAGAAAGAAATCGTAGAAATACACACACAGACACACACATATACACACACACATATATATATATAAGCGACACCCCACAAAACAGCAGCTATACGGCCACTTACCGCCCATCACATGGACGTGCAAGTGGTGGCTGACTAACAAGAAAATACCTGCAACTGCTCTGTACAGACACCGATTGTAATCTGGAGGGGCCGTGGTGTAATGGTTATCGTCCTAGGAAATGGACACGGTGACACGAGTTCAAATCCTGGACGAGGCTAATTGCATTTCACATAGCACTAATACCCTTGGGAAAGGTATGAGTCCAATTATTCTCCATCCAGCTATGGGTAAATAGTAGGGCAAACTGGTTTCTTCAGCCTTGGTTAGGCAACTAGTCTAGGAGAAGGAAAACTCTGAATTCAAACCTGTTAAACTCAGTTTAAAAAGAGACCTTGTGTCATATCCAGCCCGAGCGGAGGGGTTGGTAAATATGAGATACTGAATGTAATCTGGAAGACCTTCTGGGAGCAATGGATGATAGGGACGAATGGGGAGAGAGAGAGTGGGGAACTCTGGCTAGCAGCATTATTTGATGATTATATATATATATATATACGTAATGGATATCCTGTAGATGTATACAATAAATAATCTTTGAAGTCAAATCTGACTTCAAAGGAAAAATTGACCCTTAAAAACTATTACCATTCAAAGTCACTGTGGACCTGGGAGTAATGGCTATGAAATTGGTACTCCACATTCCTCAATCGGATAGCTTAGTGTGATATCCAGGACACTCATTGGAGAAGTCTTACTCCTCTGCAGAGATACAATCGGCATATTATACTGTTCCAGACGTCTGGGCTACTTACTTTTCCTTTTTGTTATATAAATTGACTTTATTTTTGTTATTTTGAGTGTTCAAGCTTAACAATTTTTTCAATTCAGTTCTTTGGATTTTGTAAAAGTAATAAAAAAAAAGACAAAAGGATAGGAAAAATGCATTTTATACATACTAAGATACAAAAGTTCAGTAAAGAGATTTGTTTCTATATCAAACGATTTGGACAACAATAAAAACTTTCAACTTTTGCTGAGAAAGGCAAGGGTCGTACGGCTTAGGCGAGATTTGTGAAGGGAGGAGCGAAATCTGTCTCGCTTAGCCCATTGAGTAGGTCTTTTTTTTTTCTTTCAAAATCGACCAGAAAAAAGAATTTCCGCCCTTATATTGTATCATGCTTTTGTTTGTACTAGAGAAAGGCATATTTACCGATCGTGTTCCTACGGCCATTGTCACCCGTTGCAACCTCAAAGGATAAAGGATAAACAAAGCATGTTTATAAAAATGAAGAGGGAGGTTTCTTAAGAAACGTGGACAACGCGTGTTCACGTAGTGTAATGGATTAACGTAATGATCTAACAGACCATTATTTCTGAGGTAGAAACTCACTGGGTGCCAACCCAGTCGGCTGGGGCTGGAGAATACAGCGACTGCATCTTTGCAGAGGGGAAAATTGTCTTGGATGTGACACAAAACTTATCAGACGGTGAGACACTTATCCTGGGGCTCCATAGCCATTACTCCCAGGTCAACTCTGACTCAGAGTGGTATTACGTGATAGGGTCACATCTGTGGGTCAAATACAACAAATGACTGATACTAATTTGAATTGTTAGTGATACATAGCAATACTTGAAAACATTTAACTGTGTTCAAATGAATGATTAATTTTCAACAAAAAAATCAATGATATCATTGATAAGTTCAGTCACAACTTAAATGAAATCAGCGACCCGAATAAAATTCCTGGACGTTACTGTTTGCTAAAGCCCTTGGGAAAGGCATGAACCCAAGACAAACCAGTCTGAGAGAGGGAAAAATTCTGAATTCAAACTAGCTGAACTCGGTATAAAAAGTGACCTTGTGTCACATCCAGCTCCAGGTGGAGGGGTTGGGTAAGTACCGTATTTGACGGCATATAAAACGGACGGGTGTATAAGCCGCAACCTAATTTCAGCAGGGCAAATTAAGAAAAAAAACCAAAGTAGTAATATTAAACGTGATGAAATTGATGTAATAATATGATATGAATAATGATAGCACTTTTAATCTGGATAATAGCCTTTTAAATAATGACAATTGGTATTTGAAAGTTACTCTAAAGTCTAAGCAAATAGAAGTTACCTGGGAGCTAATTTCGGCTGACTATCGCGAATTTTAAACTTACATAAGACATTTAAGACGCAGAGGAATTTTAAAAGATTTTTTTAGTAAAAAAAGGGCGTCTTATATGACGTCAAATACGGTATGTGATTTATTTGGTTGGGTTTTATAGCATATCAAACATTGTAGCTTATTTAATGCTGTTTATACATATATTTATTAAATATATCATTTGACTGTGTATAAGACGCACCTCAATTTTAGCAGGGCAAATCAAGAAAAAAACAAAGTACTAATATTAAACGTAATGAAATTAAAATAATAATAAGATATGAATAATGAAAGCACTTTTAATCTGGATAATAGCCTTTTAAATAATGACAATAGGTAAATGAAAGTTACTCTTAAGTCTAAACTTATAGGAGTTGCCAGGTAGCTAATTGTGGCCAAATATTGCGAATTTTAAACCTACGTATGGCATATAAGACGTATTGGAGTTTTAAAAGATATCTTCAGCAAAAAAAGTGCCCCTTATATGCTGTCGAATGTGTTATAACCAAACAGGCGACAACAAAACTGAATATATGTGTTATAACCAAAGAGGCGACATTTCCACACTAGACGGAACCTCTCTGAAACTAGTAGACAAATTCACCTGCCTAGGTAGCAGCGTCTCATCAACCGAAAAAGACATCGACACACGGCTAACGAAGGCATGGACAGCTATCGATAGGCTCTCGATCATATGGAAATCAGACCTGACCGATAAAATGAAACGCCGTTTCTTCCAGGCAGCGGTCGTATCGATACTGCTATATGGATGCACTACTTGGACGCTAACTAAACGGCTGAAGAAGCTAGAGGGCAATTATACAAGAATGCAGCGAGCAATATTGAACAAGTCCTGTCGGCAACACCCCACAAGGCACCAACTATACGGCCACCTGCCTCCCATCACGAAAACTATCCAAGCTAGACGAACCAGACACGCAGGACACTGCTGGAGAAACAACGACGAACTCATCAGTGATGTACTCCTATGGACCCCCGCATATGGCCAAGCAAAAGCAGGACGACCAGCTCGAACATACATACAGCAGCTCTGTGAGGATACGGGATGTAGTCTGAAGACCTGCCAGAAGCGATGAATGATAGGGAAAGTGGCGAGAGAGGGTCAGTGATATCCGTGCTAACGGCACGACATGATGATGATGATGATAATACTTAGTAAAAATCTATTATAGGATTTTCTGAGAGAATTCATTGTTGAATCTAACAGAAAGAAATCTGGTTAGTTTGTTTGTTGCTTTGGTTTTCGGCATGTCAACTCCAGCTGGGTTATACTACTCTGACTCAGTATGGTAGAAATTGTTGGGGTCTAGTTTATGGGTCAACTAGAAATGTTTGATCATTTATTATTGTTGGTTATTTGAAACTATCTGCGGGAGAGTAGGTGTCCTTCTCGTGGTGTAATGGTTAAAACGCTGGACTGCGAAATCATAGTAAGCGAGTTCGAACTAGAGTTACGCTATTACGTTCACTTTCGGACAAATACCCTTGGGAAAGGTATGAATCCCCTTATCCTCCCAGCTATGTGTTATACAGCATCACTGCTGTTCTTCTAGAAGGATGGCCTTGGCAGTGAATAAACTATGAAGGTTGATATGTCATTAAAGAGACGAAACTATGAGCATATTGTCCGTTTTTGGAATATTAGATGAATGGAATTTCTTGTGTTAAGTCACAATACCTCACACGATTTAACCATGTGCAACAAAATGTTTTTAAATAGAATTATTAGTGTTAGATAGGAATACTTGAAACCATTTAACTGTGGGCATAAAATGATTAATCTTAAATAGAATTGTTTGGGTTTGTTTAATGGCATATTAACCATTGTAAGTTATTTAATGCCAAATCTTCTTTATACAAATATATTAAATATATATGATTTGTGGTTTGGTTTGTTGGGTTTTATGGCATATCAACCTTTGTAGGGTATTTAACGCCAAATCCATTTTTATGTAAATAATCAGTCCTATTTCAAACAATTCAGTTAAGCATGAGTACACAGTTTAATTGTCAAAAACATTTCTATTTCAAACTATTCAAGCAGTTATATATAACAATTCAGTTTAGTGTAAGTACAGTTTCAATGTCAAAAACAGTTCAATTTCAAACAATTCAGTTTAGCAATAGCATGCAGTTTAAATGTAAGTACAGATTAATTGTGAAAAACATTTCTATTTCGAGCTATTCAGTTTAGTCAAGCAGTTCTAATTCAGCTAATTCAGTTTAGTATAAGTATAGATATTGTTTACACTCAGTTATATATCAAAACAGTTCTATGTTAAACAATTCCGTTTAGTGTAAATACAGTTTCAATGTCAAAAACACTTCTATTTCAAATAATTCTGTTTAGCATAAGCACGCAGTTTCAATGTAAGTACGGTTTAATTGTCAAAAACATTTCTATTTCAGCCTATTCAGTTTAATCAAACAATTCCGTTTAGCATAAATATGCCGTTAGTTCTATTTAACCCAAAGAGAGGGCCCTATCTGGTGCTACCATGCCAGGCCAGAGTGGAGCTGGGAGCAATGGCAATGAAGGGGTACTCCGAATTCCCCAAAGCTCCACCATCTGTGGAACCTCACCATCAGATTGTTTAGTACCCATTCATAGCCAAACAGTTCTATTTAACCAAAAGATAGGACCCAATATTTGTCTCTGCCTCCGACCCGAAGGTCGATGAAAGTGGGGATTAAGAGGAGGGAAAGGTCGGACAAGAGAAAGGACCCAGTCAGGTTCTACCACTCCGAGCCAGAGTGGACCTGGGAGCAATGGCAATGAATAGGTACTCTGCATTCTCCAGAGCTGCAGCATTACTTGGACCTTGCCATTAGCTTGCTTAGTGTCATATCTTGGACACTGGTTGAGGGGTCTGCCCCTCTGCAGAGATGCAGTCGGCGTATTCTGCAGCCCCAGCTGACTGGGCTCGAGAATTATCAGTACTAGCAGTACTTGAAACGATTTAACTGTGTGCAAACAAATCATGAATATTGAATAGAACGATTCGTATTAACAATACTTTAAACCATTGAACTGTATGTAAACAAATGATTGATATTCAAAAAAATTATTAGTGTTAGATAGGAATACTTGAAACCATTTAACAGTGTGCTTGCAAATGATTTATTTCAAATTAAATTCTTACTGTAAAATAGCAATTCTTGACACCATGTAACTGTGTGTAAACAAATGATTAATTTTGAATAGAATTATTAGTATTAGATGGGAATACTTGAAACCATTCAACTGTGTGCAATAGATCACTAATATTAAATATAATTATTAAGATTAATTAAAACCATTTAAATGGTTACAAAGAAATGAATGATATCAAATATCATTATTAGTCTTAAATAAAACTACTTGAACGCATTTAACTGTGTGCAAACAAATAAGCTTGAAGCACTCCTTTAAAAAAAAACGTTGCTTGCAGGATTGGGCATTAAATAATTAACGAGGGTTTATATGCAGATAAAAAAACATCAATCAAGCAAATTCAGCAACAAAGTTCTCATTGTTTCATAAATGGCTTTGCACCTTGACATATTATTGTTATTTCATATACGTATAATATATATATATATATATATATATATATATATATATATATATATATATAATTATTATATACGTAGTGCATTCAATAAGTTTCCAGGCTTTTTTTTGTACAGGCATTTAAAATTGACGTAGACTCTTGAAAATTCACTAGGTTATTGGTATACATCTTATGAGATGACTGACCAATTTTTATGATTTCAGATTCAAATGAACAGCTACAACAGGAATTGGAATACACCCTACTAAAGCCTGATTGTCACAGCTAATGAATTTCAAAAATGCAATCTGGACATGAGGACACTTTAGAAGAACGATATGCAATAAAATTGTTTTAAACCTGGAAAAAATGCCACAGAAACCTATAGAATGCTTCAGATTGCTTTTGGCGCATCAGTTTTTGAGTCGCATAAGAAATTCAAGGAAGGCAGGGAGTCTGAGAGAGATGATGAGAGGTGTGGGAGGAGTAAGAAAATCAATAGACCAGAGTTGATTGGCCAAAGGATTAGGGTGAGGGTTAGGATTACTATGTTGAGGTTTTAATGGAGTTCAGAAGCACTCTTCAAATCGGGTCAGTAGCATTTCCACCAGGACAATGCACCAGTCCACAACTCCATTCTTGTCACAGACTATTTGACCAAGATGGGGGTCAAGACAGTTCCTCACTCTCCCTATAGTTCAGACGTTGGTCCCTATGACTTTTGGTTATTCCCTAAGCTCAGAGGCTGTCGTAATGAGACAATTGAGGATATGAAAGAGGCTGTGACGAAGGTCATTGACACGCTCACACAAGAGGACTTCCATGGGGCCTTCTAGAAGTTGTTGGAACGGTACAACAAGTGCGTTTCAGCCTGAGGAGATTACTTGGAAGGGACTACATTTTCATGAGTGTACTATCAATAAAAGTGCCCATACGAAAAAAGTCTGGAAACTTATCGTATGCACCTAATAAGTACGTAGAACTAAGAATTAAAAAACCTATTACTTGTCTGAATGTTTGAGACGAAGCTTGATGATTTTTATCATTCAGTTATTATATTCACAATGTTTTGGTCGATATATCTTCCGGCCTTTTTCAAGTGTTTGTCTGACTCAGGACCCAAACGGACGTGGTCTCGAAGTTCCGTGTTGAGTGCAAACAAATGACTTATGCTGAGTTGAATAGCTTGAAATAGAACTGCTTGATCATTGATGTCAATTTGAATTGTTAGAGATACTTAGCAATATTTTGGACCATTCAACTTTGTTAACTTATATATATATATATATATATATATATATATATATATATATATATATATATATATATATTATATTTTAAGATATAAAATATACTTCTATTTCCTGCCCATGAGGTTAACATTATGTGGATTCATAACACCGACTTGGGAAGACATAGCCCCGGAGGTGGCCGTGTCCTCAGGAGGGAATACGTACCTTCAAGATACATAAGGTTAAGTGGTCGCACATTGTCACCTTGACTAGTTAATTCGGCATCGCTTAGGTGTGATATGAATTGATTGCCCAGTGGTAGAGTTTCGGTTTCTACCTTCTTTGGTTGTTGGTTCGATCTCCAGTGGTGGAGATCACAGTATGCACAGCTGCTGAGACCCAATAAGGTCGAAACAGCAGTTCAGTGTTCCGTATGTCGCATGTAGGTGTTTGCCGGATTTTCTAGTCATGATAATTCAGATATATATATATATATAAACTAGATCTGGCATTAAATAAATTACAAGGGTTTATATGCCGTAAAAAACAAGCAGCCAACAAAACGAAGAAATCCAACAGTAGACTAAATTACCTTTGTTTCATCAATTGCTCCCTTTAAGGAGGTGCCCGTGGTCTAATGGTTATCGTCGTAGGAAATGGACATGGCGACACGAGTTCAAATCTTGGACGAGGCTGATTGCATTTCACATAGCACTAATACCCTTAGGAAAGGTATGAATTCAATTATTCTCCATCCAGCTATGGGTAAATAGTAGGACAGACTGGTTTCTTCAGCCTTGGTTAGGCAACTAGTCTAGGAGAAGGAAAACTCTGAATTCAAACCTGTTAAACTCCGCTTATAAATTGACCCTGTGTCATATCCTGCCCGAGCGGAGGGGTTGGTAAATCAGATCAATTGCTCCCTCAGGAATTGGAATTGAGAGACAACTATGTGTATTCTCTGCACCTATATTATTTGTTATTTCACACACGCACACGCACACACACACATATATATATTGTCATCTCTTTTGCAGTATCACAACTCTTCAGTGTGGTTAAATATGTGTGACGCTTCAAGCTGAATTCGAAACCTGCCTAACTATACGTCAGACCGATAAACTTCTGTCATTAACGGTTTTCGGACTATTGTCTTCATCTTTATTGTTATTTCTACAACGTTTCGGTCGATATGTCCTCCGGCCCTCTTCAGGTGTTTGTCGAACTCGGGAACCTTCACGGAACTTCAAACTACGCCCTTTATTGAATCCACGGGGGTCGCCTGTTCTGATTCCGTTAGCCATAACCGGGTACAAGTGTTAAGTATTCCTGTATTGCTACTCGCCTGCAGTCAGGATTGAACCTGCAACCTCCAGATGATTGTCTCCTTAGAAGCTTAGGGAACCAACGCAAATAACAGTTACGCTATGTGTCCAACTATGCCTTGGTTCCGTGTAGGTTCGCAAGGTCGACAAACACCTGAAGAAGGCTGGAGGGCATATCGGCCGAAACGTTGTGAAAATATCAATAAAGAAGAAGACAATAGTCTGAAAACCCTTAATGATAGAAATCATCAAGCTTCGTCTCTGAAATTCAGAAAACTAATACCGATAAAGGTCTCAGCCTGCCGGCAACCCAACGGCAGCTCGGGAATACCAGTACATACACACATATGTACGTGCGAGCAACAGCACATATACAAACATACTAGCATTCAATAATACACAAAATTAAGCACATTCACAAATAACCCCTACTTCTTGAAGAAAAGTTAACCATATTAATCGTTTTTTCAAGACCTTCATTTTGTCCGACGATTGCTGATTGCATAAAACCCAGGGTCACAGACAGTACGATGCAATATATATATATATATATATATATATATATATATATATATATATATATATATATATATATATATATAGGCAGCATTTCTTCGTTAATGCAAATTTCATTAAAAATAATATACATTTTATGTCTACATATTTTCTTCTGGATCCGTTCGAATTCCCGTATTACTTTTATCGTATTCCGGGGGAATTGATTTATGTATTGTCCATAGTTGTATGTATCCCTAGTACTTTCTGCCTGACTTTGGGCCATCATCAATGGAGGATCTATTATAAAAGTGACGGAACTTTTGGTTTAGCATATTACTACTATGTAAGGGCGTCTTTGCCGTTGAAGATTATGGCGTTTGCTTTTAAATGGAATTCTATAATTAGTGCCAGTAGCTAAAGACATTTAAGTACATTAGCACTGGTTTGAAAATTAAGTCTATTAAGTGTTAGTTGCTTGTTTCTAATATGTAGTGCTTCGAAAATCTGAAGTTTTTGCTTATTATTTTGATGTTCTAATATTGTTGTGTTGTCGGTGAGAATTTTCCGTAGTTGTGTTGTCGGGCATGAATGTTTTTTTAAATGCTGAGCTATTGAACTTGTATCAGAAAGGTGCATTGTAAGTCTCCTCGACAGGGTAGTTGAGGTTAAATCAACATATATATTATTATTATCAGAAATACAATCTCCTAAAGGACATTTAAATTTATATATAACGTTGGTTTTTTGCAAAAATCCAATCGAGGGAGAGGAATTATTTCTAATGACTAAGTTCGAGGTTTTAAACCTATTATAATATATAAGTTTTATTTTTTTATTAGGATCAGTGGGGAGTATGTTTTTGTGAATCAATGTTTTCAATATTTTTTCATTGGATTGATAATTGTAGTGTATTTGGTTACGATAAAAAGTTTGATATTATTTTTTTGACTGGAGTTGTACAGTGTTTATTTTGTTGGTTAACATTTTTGATCATACGTTTAATTTGTTCATCAACAATATAGTTAGGAAATCCATTATTGATGAGAGCCTGATTTATGTTTTCTTCCTCTTTATAAAATGTCTATTATATTTAATGATATATATATATATATATATATATATATATATAGTATACTTAGTCCAGTTAAACCGGAGTTGGGAGTAATTCCATCAGGACAAGAAATTATTCATGAATGAATATTTAAATTTTCCTGGTAAAGAGCTCAATGTACCAATAATACAGAGCAATAATTTCTTTAAGAAAAAACAACGAAACCAATCACAAAGGATTATAAATTTATTTCCATCCTGTTACGCATTTTTGAAATTTCCAAAAACACGAAAAAAAATTAACAGGACTTCTTGAGATCTTTTTGATAAAAAGTTTTTTTATCAAAAAGATCTGAAGAAGTCCTGTTATTTTTTTTTTCATGTTTTTGGAAATTTCCAAAATCCTACGATTCCGCAGTCCATCGCTTTAACCATTACACCACGAGGACACCCCCGGTTTGTTTTGGGTTTTATGGCATATCAACCTTTGTAGGTTATTTAACGCCAAATCCATTTTTATGTTCTATTTCAAACAATTCAGTTTAGCATCAGTACACAGTTTAATTGTCAAAATCATTTCTATTTCAAACCATTCAAACAGTTATATAATAATTCAGTTTAGTGTAAGTCCAGTTTCAATGTTAAAAACAGTTCAATTTCAGATAATTCAGTTTAGCATAAATACGCAGTTTAAATGTATAAAAACAGTAAACGCCAACCACCACTTAGTTCTATTTAATCCATAGATAGGACCCTTATCAGGTGCTACCACTCCGGACCAGAGTGGACCTGGGAGCGATGGCAATAAAGGGGTACTCCGAATACCACAAAGCTGCAGCATTGCTGGAACCTCACCATCAGATTGTTTAGTGTAATATACAGGTCGCTCGTTGGGGGGGGGGTTACCCCTCTACAGAGAAGCAGTCGGTGTATTCTACAGCCCCAGCCGACTGGGCAATTAAATGTGTATCGAAATCATATATGATAATGTATACATATTCAAAGGATTAAATAACCAGCAGTGGTTGATATGCCATAAAACCAAACCGAACAAAACTTATGATTATACAGTTGCGAGTAATTATTTCTGTTTTGTAATAGTCATTTGTTTGCACACAGTTATTAAAACAATCAGTGTATTCTACAGCCCCACTCGACTAGGCAAATGAAACTCAGAGACACAGACGGTACGATGTAATATATATATATATATATATATATGCTTTATCATTGATTTTGAGCTCTATTTAACAAGACTGTAATATTTCGTCCTCGATTAACTCGCCAAGTGAACTAAGAAGTACCATAAAGCTCTTATATATATATATATATATATATGTGTGTGTGTGTGTGTGTGTGTGTGTGTGTAAACAGGATTTGGCATTAGATAAACCACAAGCGTTGATATACCATGAAAAACCAACCAACCAACCAACCAACCAACCAACCAACCAACTAAGGAAATTCAACACAGGACTAAATTCCCGTTGTGTCATGAATGTCTTCGTCGGGGGTGGTGGAAATAGAGGTCGAAAACTATTATGTGTATCCTCCGCACCTTTGTGCATCCTCCTCACCTTGACATGACACTGTTATTAGCTTTCTTTTTGGGAGAGGAAGGAGATTTTCTCTTTTGCTGTAAATGCATTCCCTTCTTTTTCGCAAATTGCACTCTTTGCTACTTTGTGGAAACCTAATCACGAATTGTCGGAAAAGTCCGGAGGTTTAATGATTACAGTTGCCGGAAATTCACTACAAAACCCTAAATAATTGATAACGGACAATTATAAAAACAGTGGACGAGGAACGAGTGATAGCTTAAGGGTTAGGGCGTCGGAGAAGAGACTAAAACATCAAAAAGAAAAAAAAAAGAATAGACTGTCACATACGAATAGATTATTTGTAAAATAAATAAATAATAGTAATAATAATGAAGACATTGTCCACAATTCAAATCTCTGCAAGTGGAGCTTTACCAATAGATACACAATAGTCTCCCACCCAGAACGCCTCTTTTTTAGGGGTAGGACCTTAATATTCTGAAGGGTGTACAGAGAGTGTATTTTAAGTTTTCGGTGACCCCTAAAAACCCCTGTACGGCCACTTACCAATAAACCATCCAAATAAGATAGACAAGACAGAATTTCATGCCAGCATACGCCAAGTGAAGGCGTGAACAGTTATCGACAGGTTATCGATAATATCGAACAGGGCCCGTTGCACCGTCCTGTTCAACCCACAAGAGCTTCTAGAAAATAAAAATAAAATAAACACCTGCTCTTGAATCAACTCTAAATTATTTTGATTTTAAAATATGCGGCCCTTTGATAATTCATGAGTCAGTGATGCAGCCCTCCCCTCAAAAAGTTTCCCCATCCCTGATATAGAAGAAGTCTGATCAATCCAATGAAATAAAATGGGATTTCTTCCAAGCTGTGGCTGTGTCAATACTACTGTATGGATGCACTACATGGACACAGACAAAACGAAGGGAGAAAAAGCTAGATGAGAAATCACAAAAGAATGCTAGGTTATATTTTGAAAAAAATCCTGCGAGCAGCACCCCAGAAAACAGCAGCTGAATGACCACTAACCTCCCATCTTACAAACTATCAGAAAAATGACGAACCCGACACGCAGGACACTATTGGAGAAGTACGGACGAACTAATAAGCGTTATTCTCTTATGGACTCCAGCACATGGACACACTTGTGTGAATCAACCAGCAAAGACTTAAATACATCAGCACTGTGTGGACTCTATGCAGTTTGGATGACCGAGCAAAAGCGATGGACGATAGGGACGGTTTGCAGGAGAGAATCAGAGAAATCTCTGCAGTCAGGGTGACTTGATAATGATGAATACCGAGATTTAATTATTTTTAAGATTTTCATAATCATCATAGCCATTTAAACGTTTAATTTGGTCTATTTGCTTAAAGGCATGTCAATTCCTTCTGGGTTATTTAGTGCAAAAATGTGATTCAGTAATAAATGTTTGATTGTATTTAATACGATATAGGCAATGATTCATGTAATTGAATCGAACGTTTGTTAAATGTCTATCATAATTTACTAAGCTTTTTGATTAGATTTGGCACAAGGCCGTATGAAAGGGGCACCCAGTAAGATTCGAACTCACTCATGAAGGTTTTTAATCTAGTTTGCTAACTATTACACCAGTCGACGTTTCCTTTATTGACTAAGCTTTTTGATTAGATGTGGCACAAGGCCGTATGAAAGGGGCACCCAGTAAGGTTCGAACTCACTCATGAAGGTTTTTAATCTAGTTTGCTAACCATTGCACCAGTCGACGTTTCCTTTATTGACTAAGCTTTTTGATTAAATGTGGCACAAGGCAGTATGAATGGGGCACCCAGTAAGATTCAAACTCACTCATGAAGGTTTTTAATCTAGTTTGCTAACCATTGCACCACTCGAGGTTCCCTTTATTGACTAAGCTTTTTGATTAGATGTGGCACAAGGCCGTATGAAAGGGGTACCTAATGGGACTCGAACTCACTCGAAAAGGTTTGTAATCTAGCTTGCTAATCATTACATTACATGTTTCACAAGTCCGTGTGACTATGTGTCAGTAGCAGTCCGCGCCTTCAAGAGGCAGATGTTGACAGCATTTTCAGTTGATGAGATATTGCTGCCGAGGTATAGGAACTTGCTTAATCTATTTTAGATGCCTGTTATTTCAGTTGGAGATGACTCCTTCTCGTTTAAAACGCATGAACAAATGATTATTTGTGACAATCAATTATTGCTCCAAATACCTTTTCTTGATGGAAGCAGTTGACAATTATATGGCTTCGAGTATTCCTATAGAATTCGATGGTTTGGTTTGGTTTGGTTTGGTTTCTTTGTTTAATGGCATATCAACATTCATAGGTTATTTAATGCCAAAGCCATTCTCCTTGAAGAACAGTAGTGGTACTATTTAAGATTTTTTTTGTTTCGGTTTAGTTTCTTTGTTTAATGGCATATCAACATTCATAGGTTATTTAATGCCAAAGCCATTCTCCTTGACTGGATGGAGTAGTACAGTGTTTATTTTGTTGGTTAACATTTTTGATCATACGTTTAATTTGTTCATCAACAGTATAGTTAGGAAACCCATTATTGATGAGAGCCTGTTTTATGTTTTCTACCTCTTTATAAAATGTCTATTATATTTAATGATATATATATATATATATATATATATATATATATATATATATATATATTTCTATATGCAAATGCTTTATCATCGATATTGTGCACGATTTAACAATACTGTATGAAACTCAGATTGGTTTGCTTTGGTTTTGGTTTGGTTTCTTTGTTTAATGGCATATCAACATTCATAGGTTATTTAATGCCAAAGCCATTCTCCTTGAAGAACAATAGTGGTACTATTTAACCCATAGCTGGGAAGATAAGGGGGGGTTGATATCTTTCCCAAGGGTGTTTGCCTGAAAGTGAACGTAATAGCGCAACTGGAGTACGAACTCTCTTACCACGATTCCGCAGTCCTTTGCTTTAACCATTACACCACGAGGACATACCCTATTGAATACGAATGGAAATAAAAGGATATTCTACTTGCACAGAGCTTTGGAATTGAAGCCTCACCATCAGATTTTATTTCGTGTTCGTTTGGATACCACTTTTTTTTGCTTTTGTTCGAGGGGCTATCACTTTTCTGTTGGAGATACAGTCAAAGACCCGTCGGTAGGATTATAAATTTGATTGCCCAGCCAGTTGAGGCTGTAGAATACACCGGCTGCTTCTCTGCAGAGGTGTCAGACCCCCACTCAACGAGTGCCCTGTATATGACACTAAAGAATCTGATGGCAAGGCTCCAGTAAATATGGAGCTTTGGGGAATGTGAAGTGCCCCTTTATTGCCATCGCTCCCAGGTTCACTCTGGCCCGGAGTATTCGCACCTGATAGGGCGCTATCCATGGGTCAAAAAGAACTAAACAGTGGACTCATGCTAAACTGAATTGTTTGAAATAGAACTGTTTTTAAATAGAACTAAACAGTATACTTATGATTAACTGAATTGTTTGAAATGGAACATTTTTTTGACATTGAAACTGTGTACTTATGCGAAACTGAGTTGTTTGAAACCGAACTCTTTTTCCATTGAAACTGTGTACTTATGTTAAATTGAATGCTTGAAATAGAAGTTTTTTTTAAATATTGAAACTGTTGGTTTGGTTTGGTTGGTTTCTTTGTTTAATGGCATATCAACCTTTGTAGGTTATTTAATGCCAAATCTATTCTCCGAGAAGAACACTAGTGGTACTATTTAACCCATAGCTGGGAATTGAAACTGTGTACTTACGCTAAATTGAATCGTTTGAAATGGAACTATTTTTTGACATTGAAACAGTGAACTTATGCTAAACTGAATTGTTTGAAATAGAACTATTTTGACATTTAAATCTGCGTAAACAAAAAAAAAACTATACTTATACGAAACTGAATTGTTTGAAATAGAACTGTTTATATGTATACAAATGGATTTAGTATTAAGTAACCAATAATGGTTGATGTGCCATAAACCCAAACCAAACTTATAAATTTGAAGAATAAACATCTCGATCTTGTAAGGCAGTCGAGGTGTCGATATCACCAATTCCCTGTTTTCGTTCAAGAAATACAATCGTTTGTTTTCCTGTTAAAAAGGAAGGAATCATCTATACAATATGGAGACAATTGAACGATAGTGAGAATAAAAGACAAATAATTATAATCAACATTAATAGCTACCAGTAAATTGAACAATGGCTACAATAATAATAATAATAATAATAATAATAATGATAATTGGAAGGAGAATGGGGAAAAGGGAGAGGAGAATCCCAAATCGATCAGCCTTAGAACATGGCTGACGGCAATATGGCGGAAAGCTTCAAGGCAGACAGATCTAATCAGTTCGTAATTTAGATTGTCCAGGAAGTTGGCTGCGAGGGTCAGAATTAGTTCAACGAACAATTAAGTACTAGTGAATTGCTCTGGTCGGGCTTATTCCAATAACAACATGGCTCTGGGTCTTTACCCACACACATCCGGGTGAAAACTCTCCCTCACCTTCCACTAAGACATTCAGATTTCAAATAGTTAAACAGGTCTCCTAATAATTCGTACATGCTTTCCTTATGGAAACTTTCTTTGAATCATTACTAGTCCAGAGAGTTTGATTTTCACAAGATGCTCCATAATCTTGGCATTGTACCAGACTAAGCAAAATTTACTTCGTAAATTTTACTGAGTCTGGCTCAATATTCACAATATTTGTAATAAAAAACTGGAAAAAAAACCTTAACTATTTCTTATTATAGCCAAAGATTCTAATAAAACTTCAATCACTTAGACACATATAATTGTAAAATAAAGTTGTTGACCGTAGTCGATCGCGACCAGAAGGCTCCCTTTTCAATAGCTACTACACTGAGGTATAGGGAAGGGGGCTACCATTTTCCCTGGATTGCTCCACTTTACTCTTGATACGTACCTTATATGGCTGAGTGTTAAGCAACGAGGTATCAAGTACCATTTTAAGTCTTTGGCATGACGCGACCTGGGATTGAAACCTTGGGGGAACACTCTACCCACTAGGCCAATGAGCCGGTTAGACACATGTAAGAAGTGATTATTTTCCTTGAGTATTGTTGTCAAATTTCGCTTAGTTGTAGGGGAAGGTTATAATTTTCAGAAAATTTTCTTTTACGAAATATCAAAAAAAAAAAAAAAAAAAAAAAAGAAAAAAAAAAAGAAAAGAAAAATTTAATAGAATTTTATTTTTCTTGATTTGATCTTGTAATTCGTGATTAGTCCTTTGTTACTGGCTTTTAAGCAGTTTTCGGCGGTTCAAAAAAGGTCAGATTGTGGCATAAAATGACTAGGGACAATTATTTCACGATATTGCAAAGAAATTGAATTTCCATCATTCATCTGTTGATGTTTTCCTCCAAAATGATAAGAAAACTGGCAATTAAAAAAAGATCTTCGCCACAATAGAAAAACACACACAAACGATCTATCTTTCTATCTATCTATCTATCTATCTCTTACAGCCTTTTAAAATCTATCTATCTATTTATCTATCTATCTATCTATCTGTCTGTCTGTCTATCTATCTATCATGGTTTTTCCTATCTATCCATCTATCTATCTATCTATCTATGGTTTTATCAATCTATCTATCTATCTATCTATCTATCTATCTATCTCTTACAGCCTTTTAAAATCTATCTATCTATCGATCGATCAATCAATCTATCTATCTATCTCTGGTTTTTCCTATCTATCTATCTATCTATCTATCTATCTATCTATCCCTGGTTTTTCCTATCTATCTATCTATCTATCTATCTATCTATCTATCTACATCAGTCTCTCCCTAAAAATGCAACTCAATAGACCCCCTTCAATATCAAAAATACCCCCCCCCCAAAAAAAATTGATACACTTAATTATGCAAACAAACAAAAAAATTACAAGGACCAGGATCATCCAAATCCAAAAAATGATCCAATATAGAAAGCAAGGATCTGGAACTGACAACATAATTGCCAGCTTCAATCGAGTAGACATATATATATATATATATATATATATATATGACAACTGAATCGGCGTTTACAGAATATATAAATATTTGGGTTTTTTTCTTTTAGAGAAATTGTTAAAGGAAGAAAATTAGGACTGAAAATTCATTTAACGATTAAAATTTTACTTTTGATAAGGATTAAATTTCTTCTGTAGCAGTTGTGAATTTTTTACGCGGGTATTTTTCAGCGGTTGATAACAAAAGAAATGGTGAATTTAAAAAAAAACTAAAAAAAAAAATTAAAAGATGATTCGGGTGGACATACCAGATTAAAAAAAAAAGAAATAAATTCAAAGGTGCTTCGACGAATTAAACACTCACAGGAACGTCAAAATGATTATATAAAAATAAGAAATAAAAATTCATTCATTGTTCAATTTTTCTTAAATAAATAGAACTGCAGTTTTTTTTTTTTTTTTTTTTTAGTACAGTTCATAATGCTTTGAGGTAGAGTGAGCGTCCCCTGGTCGATAAGACCTGAGGTTTCTTTAGTGGCTGGCACCAAGACTAACATGTTTGCCTGAGACGCATATTTAGCAGGTTTGTGATCGTCAGCGTCTCCGGTCGCCGCCTCTGGTGCAAGAATCACGTGGAGAGCTTTAACAATCTGTTAAAGTCTCATGCAAGCGACTTGTTGTCTTCTAACAGGAAAGGCGATCATTCACGAGGTTTACAAGGAGAAGAAAAAGAAGAGGGAGAAAAAGAAAGGGGAGAAGAAGCAAAGAAGAAGAAGAAGAAGAAGAAGAAGAGAGAGAAAAAGAAAGGGAAGAAGAAGAAGAAGAAGAAGAAGAGGGAGAAAAAGAAAGGGAAGAAGAAGAAGAAGGAGAAAAAGAAAGAGAAGAAGAAGAAGAAGAAAAGGGAGAAGAAGAAGAGAAAAAGGATTGAGAAATAACGAAGAAGAAGAAGAAGAAGAAGAAGAAGAAGAAGAAGAAGAAGAAGGAGGAGGTTCAGTTTAGCATAAGTACACACTTTTATTATTATAAACAGTTCTATTTCATACAATTCAGTTTAGCATAAGTGTAGTTCTTAGTTTACACACAGGTGAATGTCAAAACAGTTCTATTTATAACAATTCAGTTTAGCATAAGTACAAAGTTTCAATGTCAAAAACAGTTCTCTTTCAAACAATTCAGTTTTGAATGAATACATTTTTGGTTCACGCAGTTAAATGTTAAAAACGGTTCTATTTCAAGCAAATCAGTTACGTACACTGTTTAGTTCTATTTTCTCCATAGATAAGACCATATCAGGTGCTACCACTCCGGGTCAGAATGGGCCAAGGAGTAATGGCAATGAAGGGGTACTTCGCATTCCCCAAAGCTCCAGCATTACTGGATCCTCATCATCTGATTGTTTTGAGTCATATCCAGTACACTCGTTGGGGGAGTCTTATCCCTCTGCAGAGTTGCAATCGGTATATTCTACAGCCCAAACCGACAAGCCAAATATTTGGAGTACTTGTTATCATCAATAAATAAAAGCTGATCGACAAATTCTAAATGATTTTTCTTTGAATTCAGCGAAATGTTTGCTAAAAAACAAAGTACAAAAATCTTCTCTACTAAGGAAAGATAATATTAGTCAACGCGTATAAATTGTTTATAGATATAGTTGATATTCGTGCAATATGGTTGAGCAGTAATTCTTAGCTTTTTGAGTGTGTACTGATTCTGTTGTGAAAGTTTGTCATTATGGTTTGGTTTCTTTATTTTAATGGCATATCAACCTTTGTAGGTTATTTAATGCCCAAGCCATTCTAAAAGAACAGTACTGGTACTATTTAACTCATAGCTGGGAGGATAAAGGCGCTCATACCTTTCCCAAGGGTTTCTGTCCGAAAGTGAACGTAATAGCGCGACTGGAGTTCGAACTCGCTTATCATGATTCTGCAGTCCATCGCGTTAACAATTACACCACCGTTATTATATCGTACAGAAAATGTTATTGTGCCTTATGTCAAGTGTTGCTGATATTATAGTCAGCAGAGGATGGATGAAAAGAAATTTTAACGCATACAACTCGTTTGATTTAAGAAAAAATTAAACGAGTTAAATTGAGATGTTTTATTGAAAAAAAAGGATGTAGATTTTTAACTCTAAAGAAATAAAGCGAAATGTATGTAAGTAATAATTCATTAATTATTGTATAAGTAGTATAGATAATTCCAAACTTACTTAGTTTAAAGGAGTTTTATGGCATATCAACCATTGTAGGCTATTTAATGCCAAACCCTCTCTCTATATATTTATTAGATATATATAATTTGGTTTGGCTTGGTTTTATGGTTTTTTGTTGGTTATTTAATGCCAAATCCTCTTTCTAGATATATTTTAAATATATATGATTTGGTTTGGTTGAGTTTTATGGCATATCAACCACTGGAGGTTATTTAATGCCAAATCCTCTTTATACATATATATTAAATATATATTATTTGGTTTGCTTTGGTTTTATGGCTTATCAACCATTTTAGGTTATTTAATGCCAAATCCTCTTTATACATATATATTAAATATATATTATTTGTTTTGCTTTGGTTTTATGGCATATCAACGACTATAGGTTATTTAATGCCAAATACTCTTTATACATATTATATATATGATTTGTAAATATTTTGTTGACAACATTTTGAGCTGAGCCTGAACTCAATTTTTTTTTTGCACACAGTTACAGGGATTTAAGTATTTCTATCGAACATGAACAATTGTATTAACTATTAATCCTTTTGTGCACAAGTTAAAAAAAATTCAAGTGTTTCTATGTAACAGTAACAATTTAATATTAGTCATTTGTTTGCACACAGTTAAATGGATATACATACATGATTTGTAAGTGAATAGTTTGTAGGGAATTTCATTTTTAAATGAGCAACGACTAATTTGTCTTTATAGGAAATCTTTTTAAGATGAGGCTTCTTAATCTGAGGATTAATTTTTTATTGGGGACTTTTGTCCTCATTTTGGTATTTTTTTTTTCTCAGTACGTTTCGGCCAAATTTCACCTCTAGCCGTCTTCAGGTGATTAACCGCGACCTCGGATAGGAATGCTGAGTGTTGTAACCGTATCTCCAGTAATTACTACCTTCCCTAGTTGTTGTCTCTCGCACCACGTTTTTGTCCAAGTAACCCTCTGGCCGGCTAGGGTAAAAAAAAAAAAAGAAAAAAGAAAAAAAAAAACCTACCAAGATGAGGACAAAAGTCCGCAATAAAAATTAATTCTCAAACAACTAATTTGTTTACTCATAACTACAGCTTGCCCAGTCAACTGACTGCTTCTCTGCAGAGGGGTAAGACCCCCCCACCTAATTAGTGTCTTGGATATGACACTAAACAATCTGATGGTGAGGTTCCAGCAGTGCTGGAGGTTTGGGGAATGCGGAGTAACCCTTTATTGCCATCGCTTCCAGGTCCACTCTGGCCCGGAGTAGTAGCACCTGATAGGGCCCTATCTATGGGTTAAATAAAGCTAACAGCATACTTATGCTAAACTGAATTGAGTAAACTGAATAGCTTAAAATAGAAATGTTTTTGACAATTAAACCGTACATACATTTAAACTGCGTGCTTATGCCTTACTGAATTATTTGAAATAGCACTGTTTTTCGACATTAAAACTGTATTTACACTTAACTGACTTGTTATAAATAACTGCTTTAATAGTTTGAAATAGAAGTATTTTTGACAATTAAACTGTGTACTTATGCTAAACTGAATTGTTTGAAATAGAACAGATTATTTACATAAAAATGGATTTGGCGTTAAATAACCTACAAAGGTTGATATGCCATAAAACCCAACAAACCAAACCAAACCAAACCATAACTACTGCTATTGTTTCGACACAGATGGTTTCACGTATTGCTATCTAAGTCCAATAATTCTAGTCAATATCAATCATTTATTTGCACACAGTTAATGGTTCCAAGTATTACTAGGTATCACTAATAATTCAATTAAACATCTGTCGTTTGTTTACACACATCTGAATATCAAACAGTTCTATTGCTAACAATTCAATTTACCATAAGTCATTTGTTTGCACAAAGTTTAAATGTCAAACAGTTCTATTTGGCCTATAGATAGGATCCTATCAAATGCTACCACTCTGGGCCAAAGTGGACCTGGGAGCAATCTCTAAGCACCAAGGCTGTAGCCTTGCCATAAGATTAATATCATATCCGGGGGTCTTGTGGGGTTGTCCCACCCCTCTGTAGAGATGCAGTTGGTTTAATCTACAGCCTGAGGTGACTAGGCTAACTGTTTGTTGAGAAAGTATAGACAATTCTATACTTACTGAAGAAATATTTATTACTTCGCTTTCTTTATATTATTTAGGCAGATACGAAATTTCATACTGAGATCTATAGTAATTATAGAGTAATTGATAAAGAAGCATTTTTCCAATATAACCATTGTGCGTTTATATAAGAGTGAGTCAAAAGTTTTGCAATATTTAGGTAACATGAGGAACAATTAGTCAGCAACGGATGTTTTTACTGAGATATTGAACTACACTGAACTATAAGAGTCTCAGCACGCCAGATACTCTCCGAGTGCAACTCGCCAGATTTGCATTCATGGCTTTGAGCACGGCCTCAGAATCCTCGATTTGCAAATATTGTCCTCGCATAGCCTGTATCTAAACAAAGGCTAATAGTTAAGATAACAAACGTTTTACTTAACATCTATGCTTAGTGAGTCAAAAGTTTTGCAATATTTTGGCTGTACATGAAGTACAATTCGGCTGCTTTGGGTGGTTTTGCCAAGGTCGTGAAGGTGACCAACTACATTGGACACTGGGATGCCGAGCACGCCTGATACTCTTCGAGTGCTACTCTCGAGATATGCACCTTCAGCTTTCGCATAAAAATGTCTTGGTTTCTTTCAGTTTGTCCAAAGTCATTCTTGTAAAAGAACAGTTATGGTACTATTTATAGTTTCTTTGATTAATGGCATATCAACCTTTGTGGATTATTTAATGTCAAAGCCATCCATGTAGAAGAACAGTATGGTGGTACTATATATTGTTTCTTTGTTTAATGGCATTTAAACCATTGAGGGTTATTTAATGCCAAAGCCATCCTTGTAGAAGAATAGTAGTAGTACAATTTGAGGTTTCTATGTTTAGTGGCATATCATTCATTGTGGGTTATTTAATGCCAAAGCCATTCTAGTAGAAGAACAGTTGTGGTACTATTTAAGGTTTCTATGTTTAGTGGCATATCATCCTTTGTGGGTTATTTCATGCCAAAACCATTCTCAGGTGTTTACAAAACAAAGGGTTAACCCCTGAGATAGAATGGTCTATTTTGAAAAAATCAAATACTCCAAATAGTTTTGACGGTAGATGCAATTTGTGCTCAGAAGAGAAAATACATATCTTAACACATAAATGGCCTGATAACTTATTAAATAAGAGAAGTGAATTAATAGCTAGATGTAGACATAAGACAAAATTTAAACTATAGACTAAAAAAATTTAAAAACATAGAAATAAATAGTGAAACCAGACAAAATCGTGTCCAATATACACACTAGGAAAAAATAGGTAGCTAAATAAATGGTATCGAAATTAATATAAGCATTAATATTTCTCTTAAAAGTTAATTATCGAACTTATCATGAAAAGAAAATAAATTAAACAATTAAATAAAAAAGTTAAATTACCATAATGATACTGACGGAAGAATTTTGAAAATAAAAGAAAAAGGTAAATAAGAAAACGGAAATTCAATAAAACGTGGAGGTAACTCTGTAAATCTCTTCCCCCTCCCTCTCCACCCCACGTGTTTATTCTGTTTTTTCTATCCATTGGATCTGAAGAAGTCCTGTTATATTTTTCTTCGTGTTTTTGGTTCACACCAGAAATTGAAAAACAGGATGGAAATAAATTTATAATCCTAAATTAACCGGTCTTTGGTTTTTTCTTTAAAGAAATATTGCTCTGTAAAAAATTACATTGAGCTTTCTACCAGGAAAATTTAAATGTTCAGCTCTTGAATGATTTTCTTGTCCTGAAGGAATTACTCCCAACGGTGGTTTAACTGGACCGAATACTACTATATATATATATATATATATATACTAGGTGCATTCAATAAGTTTCCAGACTTTCTTTTGTACGGGCATCTAAATTTGTCGTAGACTCTTGAAAATTTACTATGTTATTGCTATTTATCTTATGAGATGACTGACCAATTTTTATAATTTCAGGTTCAAATCAACAGCTACTGCTGGAATTGGAATACACCCTACTAAAGCCCGAATGTCACAGCTGGTGAATTTCAAAAATGCAAACTGGACGTGAGGACACTTTAGAAGAACGATATGCAATAAAATTCTGTTTTAAACTAGGAAAAAATACCACAGAAACGTACGGAATGCTTCCGGCTGTTTTGGACCATCTTGCATGAATCGAGCATCAGTTTTTGAGTGGCTTCAGAGATTCAAGGAAGGCGGGGTGTCTGTGAGGGATGATGAGAGGTGTGGGAGGAGTAAGGAAGTCAATACATCAGAGTTGATTGGCCAAAGGGTTAGGGTTAGGGTTACTACGTTGAGGTTTTAAGGGAGTTCAGGAAGAGATTCCGTCGGAAGAGGCGAGCACTCTTCAAATCGGGTCAGTGGCATTTCTACCAGGACAATGCACTAGTCCAATACTCCATCCTTGTTACAGACTATTTGACCAAGATGGGTATCAAGACTCTTCGTCACCCTCCCTATAATCCAGACGTTGGTCCCTGTGACTTTTGGTTATTCCCTAAGCTCAGGCGCTGTCGTTATGAGACAATTGAGAATATAAAAGACGCTGTGACGAAGGTCATTGAAACGCTCACACAAGAGGACTTCCATGGGGCCTTCAAGAAGTTGTTGGAACGGTACAACAAGTGCATTGCAGCCTGAGGAGATTACTTGGAAGGGGACTAGAGTTTAAAGTGTATACTGTCAACAAAAGTGCCTATACGAAAAAAGTCTGTGAACTTATTTAATGATCCACATATATATATATATATATATATATATATATATTTATCTGTAACATTATATATATATATATATATATATATATATATATATGTCATTGCATATATATATATATATATATATATATGTATATATACCAACCCCTCCACACGAGCAAAAGTAGCATAAGGTCAATCTTTAAGCAGGGTTTAACAGTTTTTAATTCAGACTTGTCTTTCTCTTTGACCGGTCCTTGCCAAGGTTACAGAACCTAGTCTGCCCAACTATTTACTCACATTTAGAGGGAGAATATTTGGATTCGTACCGTTCCGAATGTAAAATGCAAACTGTATCGACCAGGAATTGAACTCGGACCACTGTGTCCATTTCTAACGACGATGACCAATACTCGACAAGCACCTCCACACACACGCACATACATACACAGACATATATATGACTATAACTTTATTCTAACACCTTCTACCACTTCGGGGTAGAGTGGAACTGGTTGGTTTGTTGCGTTTTATGGCATATCAACCTTTGTAGGTTATTGAACGCCAAATCAATTTTTATGCAAATAGCCAGTTCTATTTCAAACAATTCAGCTTAGCATGAGTTCACAATTTAATCGTCAAAAACATTTCTTTTTAAAACTATTCAAGCAGTTATATATAACAATTCAGTTTAGTGTAAGTACAGTTTAATGTAAGTACAGTTTCAATGTCAAAAACATTTCAATTTCAAACAATTCAGTTTGGGATACGCACGCAGTTTAAATATAAGTACAGTTTGATTGTGAAACATTTCTATTTCGAGGTATTCAATTTATTCAAACAGTTCTAATTCAGCTAATTCAGTTTAGTATAAGTACAGATTTTGTTTACACACAGTTAAATGTCAAAATAGTTCTACATTAAACAATTCATTTTTTTGTAAAAACAATTTCAATGTCAAAAACAGTTCCATTTCAAACAATTCAGTTTAGCATAAGCACGTAGTAAAAATGTAAGTACAGTTTATTTGTCGAAAACATTTCTATTTTAAGCTATTCAGTTTAGTCAAACAGTTCTGATTCAAATAATCTAGTTTAGCATAAGAGTGCAGTTAGTTCTATTTAAACCATAGATAGGCCCTATCAGGTGCTACTATTCCGGGCCAGAGTGGACCTGGGAGCCATGGCAATGAAGGGTTGCTCCGCATTCCCCAAAGCTCCAGCATCACTGGAACCTCACCATCAGATTGTTTAGTGTAATATCAGGACACTCGTTTTTTTTTGTGGGGTGGCGGTTAGTGTATTCTAATACTCTAGCTGACTAGGCACAGTTGCCCTGAGCCTGGGAGTAATGGTAATAAAGAGGTACTTCCCACTCTTCAAATTTCCAGTACAGCAACCTCACCATCAGATGCAATTTCAGGCACAAGAAACTACCTCTGATTGTGATTGCATAAGGTCTTACACTTCTGTATGGGATACAATTTGCATATTCTAAGCCTCATCGATAGGGTGATGTTAAAATTTGATCTAAATACAAAGAAAAAGCTTAAAAACGCTCGAACAAAGCGGCCTTTTGTCAGGGCAAACTGAGAAAATATCAGTATATATTCAATAGCAACATACCCCAGAGAGACACTTACGAGAGAGTCGTACGATTTTGTATGAAAAACGCCGAGATAAAAACATGAAGCGTGACGCATGCGCATTAAAACTTACTAAACAAAATGACGTTTATAAGTCAGCCATGAGGACATTTTTCCAAGTGAGATAATATCAAGTTTGCGTTGTGTTAACCCGAAGCCGATTAAGCGGCCCTTTCCATGCGCAGCCGAGCGGGAAATTTGAGCTAATTTGGTTCAACTATTAGCCGTCGTGTGTCGTTAGTGATGACGAAATAACTGATTATTAGAATATGCGACTGTTTGTGGTCGGTTGGGAAACATTAAACTGGTCAATATGAGTACGAGGCAAGACCAATATGCGCATGACCGCAAAGGACATTAGCAAATGGAAGTGTGTATAAGATAAGTGTTTATAAATGTATTTTAAGATGCACGCTTACACACGTATACATATATTTATAATAAAAACATACATACCTATATACATACATACATACATACATTTATACAAATCGGAATCTATCTATCTATATCAGCCTATTCACATCTATCTATCTATCTATCTATCTATCTATCTATCTATCTATCTTAGCCTGTTCACATCTATCTATCTATCTATCTATCTATCTATCTATCTATCTATCTATTTCAACCTGTTCATATCTATCTATTTATCTATCTATCTATTAGTCTGTTCATATCTATCTATCTATCTATCTATCTTAGCCTGTTCACATCTATCTGTCTATCTATTTCAGCCTGTTCACATCTATCTATCTATCTATCTATTTCAACCTGTTCATATCTATCTATCTATCTATCTATCTATCTATCTATCAAAGGCTGTTCATGATCTGTCTATTTATCTGCCTGTTCATATCTATCTATCTATCTATCTTAGACTGTTCACATCTATCTATCTATCTATCTATCTATCTATCTATCTATCTATCTATCTATCTATCTATCTATCTATCTATCTGTTCACATCTATCTATCTATCTATCTATCTATCTATCTATCTATCTATTTCAACCTGTTCACATCTATCTATCTATCAATCTGTTTGTCTGTCTAGTGTATAGACTTATTTAATCCAGTCTGTTCATATCTATCTATCTATCTATCTATTTCAACCTGTTCACATCTATCTATCTATCTATCTGTTTGTCTGTCTAGTGTATAGACTTATTTAATCCAGTCTGTTCATATCTATCTATCTATCTATCTATTTCAACCTGTTCATATCTATCTATCTATCTATCTATCTATCTATCTATCTATCTATCTGTTTGTCTGTCTCGTGTATAGACTTATTTAATCCAGTCTGTTCATATCTATCTATCTATCTATCTATCTATCTATCTATCTATCTATCTATCTATCTATCTATCTATCTATCTCAGTCTATTCACATCTGCCTCTCAATCATAACTGACTCGTTTATATACATCAACTGGTGAATATCTGCTTATAAATGTGACGATAAACACACTTACTTTAACATATCCATTTGCTTATGCATGCCCATGCTAGAAGTCAAATTATATGTCTTGGGCAAGATATTAAACTGGATCGGATGGTGAGGTACCACTTCTGTGGAGTGTTGAACACCTATTCACTACCATTACTCCAAGGTCTTTTCTGACCCCGAGTGATACTAATTAGAGCCCTTTCTCTGGGTCATTTGAAATAAATGATTTTAATCAATATTGTCTCGAAAAAAATCAAGTATGAAGTATTTACCTGTTTTAAAGGATTGTAAACTTTAAAATATTGGCTCTTAAAACATTGATATTTCAAGTAATTGTGAAGTTGCGTTGTCGGCTTGGGCTGTAGAATACACCGACTGCATTTCTGATGGGGGATAAGACTCCCCTAATGAGTATCCTGGATATGACACTAAACAACCTGTTGCGGAGGCTTCGGTGCTGGAGCTTTGGGGAATGTGGAGTACCCCTTCATTGCCATCACTCCCAGGATAACTTTGGCCTTCAGTTTTAGCACCTGATAGGGTCCTATCTATGGGTCAAATAGAACTAAACAGCGTACTTATGCTAAACTGAATTGTTAGAAATAGAACTGTTTTGACATTAAACTGCGTGTAAACAAAAACTATACTTATACTAAACTAAATTGTTTAAATTAGAATTATTTGATGATACTGAATAGCTTGAAATAGAAATGTTTATGACAATTAAACTGTGTACTTATGCTACGCTGAATTGTTTGAAATAAAACTGTTTATTTGAATAAAAATGGATTTGGCATTAAATAACCTAAAAGGTTGATATGCCATAAAACCCAAACCAACCAATCAAACTAAAATAAAATGTTTACCTGTTTAAAATGATTGTGAACTAAATACACGCGTTCTTAAAACATTGATATTGCAACTGAAGCGGTGCCCGTGGTGTAATGGTTATCGTCGACACGAGTTCAAATCCTGGACGAGACTGATTGCATTTCACATAGCACTAATACCCTTGGGAAAGGTATGAATCCAATTATTCTCCCTCCAGGTATGGGTAAATAGTAGAACAGACTAGGTTCTTCGGCCTTGGTGCGGCAACTAGTCTAGGAGAAGGAAAACTCTGAATTCTAACCTGTTAAACTCCGCTTAAAAATTGACCTTGAGTCATATCCTGCCCGAGCGGAGGGGTTGGGTAAATATGGATAGAGTAAACGGTCTAGAAAGAAAACTCTGATTTCAAACCTGTTAAAAAGCGCACTTAAAAATTGACCTGGTGTCATATCCTGCCCGAGAGGAGGGGTTGGTAAATATGGATTTTACAACTAAGTATGAAATGTTTATCAGTTTGAAATGTTTGCTAAATTTATTAATATATTGGCTCTTCATCATCATCATCATGTTGCACCATCAGCACGGATATCCCCGACCCCCTCTCGCCACCATTCTCTATCGTCCTTTGCTTCCGGCAGATCTTTAGGGCAGCATCCGGTATCTGCACAGAGCGGCTGAATGTAAGTTCTAGCTGGTCGTCCTGCCTTTGCTCGTCCATGTGAAGGGGTCCATCGGAGTACATCACTTATGAGTTCCTCCCTTCTTCTCCAGCAGTGTCTCGCATGTCTGGTTCGTCTAACTTGGATAGTTTTCGTGATGGGTGGTAAGTGGCCGTATAGTTGGTGCTTTGTGGGGTGTTGCCGTCAGGGCTTATTCAATATTGCTCGCAACATTTTTGTGTAATTGCTGTCTAGCGTCTGCTCCTGCCGTTTAGTTAGCGTCCATGTAGTGCATCCATACAGCAGTATCCACACAACCGCTGCTAGGAAGAAACTGTTTAATTCTATTGGTCAGGTCTGACTTCCATATGACTGATAGTGTTGTATAGCCATGAATAACTATAAATACACATATGCATGCAGAAACATAACGACGCAATAACGACAAGCGAACACTATTCTTTAGAAAAATATACCTCTCACTTTATTTGAAAGGGTTCGAAAGGGTTACTAAAGGTTTTACTGTGTGAGAGGTGAGTTGGAAACTGAACAGAACTACAACATATTGACCCCCACTCTTATGGCCATAACAGCGTTTCTTTTCTGTTCTCCTGGGGGCCCAGTCTCTCTGGGACGTGGTCCTCATTCCAGCATCTTCTCTCCAACTGCAACTGCGCAATCAGGGACTTGAGGGCCCCCCTCTGGTGGGTGCTGGTTCTCTCTACCGCAACTTATCTCCAACTAACTCGAACTTCCTGTGCACCGAGTTATATTATTGTTTAACGCCCACTCAATTCAACCTGTCGACAGTCAATGTTATCCTCTTGAAACCTTCGACCGGATGCACCTGTTATTTACACAGGTGCATTTCTTATTTTAACTGCTTGGTCGGGTCGGAGGTCAATATGCAACAATAGCCTATCGAAGCTGTCTATGCCTTAGCTAGTCATGTGTTGATGTCTATCTCGGTTGATGAGACACTGCTTCCAAGATAGGTGAACTTGTCTACTAATTGGTGTGGAGATGTCACCTCTTTGATTAAAGCCCATATATTCCGTCTTGTCTGCATTGAGATGGAGGCCTATGCCTGCAGCTGCTCGTTCGAGACTATGTAGCAGGATTTCGGCTTGGGCGGATGCATTTGCCAGAAGCGCTATGTCATCGGCGTAGTCCGCGTCCGTAATTGGTTTTGCAAGTTACCTTCAGTTTCTTTCCTTTGTTATTACTTTCATATTTAACATCATTGTTCCCCAATGGTCCAGGAGATGTGGGTTCAATCCCAGGTCGTATCATACCAAAGACTTTAAAAATGGTACTTGATACCTCCGTGCTTAACACTCAGCAGTACAAGGAACGTATCAAGTGTAAAGTGGAGCAATCTTGGGAAAGGAGTAGCGCCCTCCCCTACACCTTAGTGTAGTAGCTATTGAAGAGAGAGCTTTCTGGTCGCCCTCGACTTCGGTAGCCAACTTTACTTACTTTTTTTAATATGAAGTTAACTGTTTAAAATGATTGTGAACTTGCTCTTTAAACAGTGATATTGCAGCTTAAGTGTTTACCAGTTTAAAAGGATTGTAAGGGTTCATTTTTGTAAACATATTTCTAAACAATTATAGCTTCAAATTCCTATCATTGATATAAACAATAATACGGTTTCAAGTAATCACAGTGTTATTTAACTAAATAACCATTTGTAAGCAATTATCATCATCATCATCATCATCATCATGTCGTGCTGGTAGCACGGATATCCCTAACTCTCTCTCGCCACTTTTCCCTATCGTTCATCGCCTCTAGCAGGTCTTCTGGACTACATCCCGTATCCTCACATAGTTGCTGAATGTATGTTCGAGCTGGTCGTTCTGCTTTTGCTCGGCCATGTGTGGGGGTCTATAAGAGTACATCACATATAAGTTCGTCCCTGCTTCTCCAGCAGTGTCCTGCATGTTTGGTTCGTCTAGCTTGAATAGTGTTCGTGATAGGAGGCAGGTGGCAATACAGTTGGTGTCTTGTGGGGTGTTGCCGCCAGGACTTGTTCAAGATTGCTCGCAGCATTCTTGTGTAATTGCGGTCTAGCTTCTTCTCCAGCCTTTTTGTTAGAGTCCATGTAGTGCATCCATATTGCAGTATCGATGCGACCTCTGCCTGGAAGAAACTGCGTTTCATTTTATCGGTTAGGTCTGAAACAATTATAATATCAATTAATTGTTCTTAATATCTGTTTAAATTTCTGAGATAAGGCATTGTCATTATCATTCTATAAATATTGTGGACTGCTAAACTCATCTGAACGTTTCGGCCGCCGTATTCTTCGGCATTTCTCAGAAGTTTTTTTGTCGTACTCGTTAAGATCGGTGAATGTGACGTGGTAACGCCGTAAGAAATGGGCCTCAATGAGACTGCGTTTCACATTGTGCTAAAACCCTTGAAAAAGATATAAATCCAATTTTTTTTCTTTCACCTATGAGTAAACAGTAGGTCAGTTCTTTAGTTTTGGCTCGGTAACCAGTCTAAGAGAAGGAAAACGTTGAATTAAAACCTGTTAAACTCCACTTAAGATTGACCTCGTATCACACCGTGCGCGTGCGGAGGGGTTGGGTAAAAACATACTTAGTAACCTTAAGAAAATTCAGAACCGATCCCTCTATTCGAAATACGGGGGTAGACTGTTTTCATTCTGCCGTCTCTGCAGAAGACCGGAGAATATCGCGGCTGAAATTATGTGAGTTTAGCAACGCAGATGTGTATAGCAGACCGCAATGTAGAGAAAAATGTTCTTGATAAAAATAATTTGCCCTCAGTGGTGGGAAAGCATATCGATATATCTATGTTGCTTGGTTTGGTTACTTTGTTTAATGGCATATCAAATTTTGTGGGTTATTTTATGCCAAAGCAATCTTTGTTGAAGAACAGTAGCGGTACTATTTAAGGTTTCTATGTTTAGTGGCATATAATCCTTTATTTAATGCCAAAGCCGTTCTTGTAGAAGATCAGTAATGGCACTATTCAACCCATAGTTGGGAGGATAATGGGGTTCAAAGGTATTTACCCGAAAGTGAACGTAAGGGCGCAACTTGATATCGAACTCGCTTACTACGATTCCGTAGTCTAGCATCTTTAATCATTACACATCCTATCTATATTGATACATAATATATCATTAGTACTAAGATGACTTCAGCATTAGCTGTGTATATATATATATATATTGTCATCCACAGACATACTGTTTCGTTGTATCACAACTCTTCAGTGTGGCTAGACATGCGAGGTGCTTCAACCTGAGATCAAAACCCGGCTGATTTTACGTCAGTCGGATGTCTTAACACTGAGCTATCGTTCTCTCAGTGCAAATGAAGGAATTTTTAGGTATATATTCACATATAGGATATCGGCTCCTGGAGTGAAGAGCTTTGGATTTACGTGTATGTGGTAGCTGGCACCTGGAGGAGGGAGCATATATACTGTCATCCAAAAACAGACTGTTTGGTTTATCATAACAATTCAAAGTGGTTAGACATATATACATATATGTAAGAATTTTTTGAGAGTCGTTTAAAAAGTTCTAAGCCTCACCTAGATTTTAGATTTATGTCGCACATATCACCATTGTGTGGGCCTCACCTGCACAGCAATTAAGACAGAAATTTGAATTTACCTTTGATAAGAAGTCGTAGTTTTTTTTAGGTGAATCTTTGAACATTTCATTCATCAAAAAAGTGATATCTCTACACGAAATGGTGATTCTCTGAAACTTGTCGACAAGTTCATGTATATTGGTAGCGGCGTCTCATCTACTGAAAATGATATCAATATGTGCCTAGCGAAGGCATGAACTGCTATTGATATGTTATCGATCTGAAGTCAAACCGATCCTTACCCAGTCAGCTGGGGCTTTAGAATACACTGACTGCACCTCTGCAGAAGGGAAAGAGTGTCCTGTATATGACACTAAACAATCTGATGGTAAGGTTCCAGCAGTGCTGGAGCTTTGGGGAATGCAGAGTACCCCTTTATTGCCATCGCTCCCAGATTCACTCTGGCCCGGAGTGGTAGCACCTGATAAAGGACCTATCTATGGGTTAAATAGAATTAACAGCATACTTATGCGAAACTGAATTGCGTAAACTGAATAGCTTGAAAAAGAAATGTTTTTGACAATTAAACCGTACTTACATTTAAACTGCGTGCTTATGCTTAACTGAATTATTTGAAATAGAACTGTTTTTCGACATTAAAACTGTATTTACACTTAACTGAATTGTTACATATAACTCCTTGAATAGTTTGAAATAGAAATATTTTTGACAATTAAACTGTGTACTTATGCTAAACTGAATTGTTTGAAATATAACAGATTATTTACATAAAAATAGAATCTGCGTTAAATAACCTACAAAGGTTGTAATGCCATAAAATCCAGCAAACCAAACAAAACCAATCCCATAAAATAAAACGCATTTTTTTCCAAGCATGTTAGTTGAGTTTTGTTTTATAGCATATCAACCATTGTAGGTTATATAATGCCAAATCCATTTTTATATATTCATACAGTTCTATTTCAAACAATTCAGTTTAGCAAAAATACACAGTTTAAATGTCAAAACCAGTACTATTTCAAACAATTAAGTTTAGCATAAGTTCACAGTCAAATGTCAAAACAGTTCTGTTCTAAGCAATTAAGTTTAGTGTAAGTACTCAGTTTAGTTCTATTTGACCCATAGATAAGACTCTACCAGGGTGGACCTGGGAGTGATGGCAATGAAGTGATACTCCGCATTCCCCAAAGCCTGGAAAGTAAGAACGACCTCATACGCAGCGTTTTCCTATGGACCCCTTCACACGGACATCCGTGCCAGTAACATGACACGATGATGAAGATATATAATTCAACATACATCTATCTATCTACCTATCTTGCCCAGTCGGCTGGGGCTGCAAAATATACCAACTGCACCCACAACGAGTGCTCTGGATATGACACTGAACAATCTGATGGTGAGTTTATAGTAATGCTGGAGCTTTGGGGAATACAGAGTACCCCTTCATTGATATCGCTCCCAGGTTCATTTTGGCCCGGAGATGTAGCACCTGATAATGTCCTCTCTATGTGTTAGATATAACTGAACTGTGTAATTACACTTAACTGCATTGCTTGAACTAGAAATGTTTTTGACATTAAACTTTCGTACTCTCGTTAAATAGAACTGTTTTAAAATAGAACTCAACTGTGTACCTATGCTAGACTAAAATGTTTGAAATAGAACTGTTTTTGTATGCTAAACTGACTTGTTTGAAATGGAACTGTTATTGACATTGAAACTGTACTTAAGCTAAACTGAATTGTTTGAAATGGAACTGTTATTGACATTGAAACTGTACTTAAGCTAAACTGAATTGTTTGAAATGGAACTGTTATTGACATTGAAACTGTACTTAAGCTAAACTGACTTGTTTGAAATGGAACTGTTATTGACATTGAAACTGTACTTAAGCTAAACTGAATTGTTTGAAATGGAACTGTTATTGACATTGAAACTGTACTTATGCTAAACTGACTTGTTTGAAATGGAACTGTTATTGACATTGAAACTGTACTTAAGCTAAACTGAATTGTTTGAAATGGAACTGTTATTGACATTGAAACTGTACTTAAGCTAAACTGAATTGTTTGAAATAGAACTCTTTTGACATTCAGCTGTGTGTAAACAAAAACTGTATTCATACTTAACTGAATTGTTTAAAATGCAATTCGGCGTAAAATGGTCCGGAAAGGGTTGATACACCGAAAACCAAAACAACAAATCAACCAACTCATCTATATATAGCGAAGAAGAAATCGTGTTGCCATTAGCGTCTATTGCAAGCCTCTTCGTAGATGAATTGAGGTCTCGGCAACCGTTGAACGGATGTATGTAAACAATAGTAATTGTGATTCATAACCGTTTAAAATTTACTTCGCAGCTAATATCTCCTCGTGGCTGAATGGTTAGAAGCTTTGGCTTGGTGTTTGAGTCAACCGGGTTTCGATCCCAGCTACGGGAAGATTCTGTCTGGCCACACTGATGAGTTCTGATAGAACGAAACAGATCTGTCTGTGGATGACTATATATATATACATGATTATTTAGAATGACCTTCACAGATATATATTACTAAAATTCTTACGAGGTATTTTTTGCCTATTTCCCTAAGTGAGTCCCTCTATTTCATCCAATTCAGAGTCAAATCTTTCCTGCTCTGCACATCCATGTCTAAGGCCTTCAAGCTTTCTTTTCAGATTATCCTTAAACCCTTTCTCTAAGCTTATATTGCGGACGCTTTCCTGTCGTAGAACAGTTGTTTGGGAAGACTGTTATCCTCCCTAACCACAATGTGTCCAACACGACCTATCTAGATGAGAATTATATTGCACCCACCACAAACATATATATGTGTACATGTATACACATGGCGTGTATCTATCTATCTTTGTTTATTCATATCTATCTATCTATCTATCTATCTATCTATTTCAGTCTATTCATATCTATCTATCTATCTATCTATCTATCTATCTATTTTACTTTATTCATATCTATCTATCTATCTATTTTAGTTATTCATATCTATCTATCTATCTATCTATCTATCTATCTATTTTAGTTATTCATATCTATCTATCTATCTATCTACTTTAGTTATTCATATCTATCTATCTATCTATCTATTTTAGTTATTCATATCTATCTATCTATCTATCTATCTATTTTACTTTATTCATATATATCTATCTATCTATCTGTCTACTTTAGTTATTCATATCTATCTATCTATCTATCTATCTTAGTTTATTCATATCTATCTATCTATCTATCTATCTATCTATCTATCTGTCTACTTTAGTTATTCATATCTATCTATCTATCTATCTATCTATCTATCTATCTATCTTAGTTTATTCATATCTATCTATCAATCTATTTTACTTTATTCATATCTATCTATCTATCTATCTATCTATCTATCTATCTATCTATCTATCTATCTATCTATCTATCTTAGTTTATTCATATCTATCTATCTATCTATTTTACTTTATTCATATCTATCTATCTATCTATCTATCTATCTATCTATCTATCTATCTATCTATCTATCTGTCTACTTTAGTTATTCATATCTATCTATCTATCTATCTATCTATCTTAGTTTATTCATATCTATCTATCAATCTATTTTACTTTATTCATATCTATCTATCTATCTATCTATCTTAGTTTATTCATATCTATCTATCTATCTATCTATCTACTTTAGTTATTCATATCTATCTATCTATCTATCTATCTTAGTTTATTCATATCTATCTATCTATCTGTTTTACTTTATTCATATCTATCTATCTATCTATCTATCTATCTATCTATCTATCTATCAATCAATCTATTTTACTTTATTCATATCTATCTATCTATTTATCTACTTTAGTTATTCATATCTATCTATCTATCTATCTATCTATCTATCTATCTATTTTAGTTTATTCATATCTATCTATCTATCTCATTTAGTTTGAAAACATATATACGTCTTCGTTATTATGCTTATCTCACTGAAACACATCCGTGTATATTTCCCTTTGTCTAGATATATCTACTGCTTATCGCTCTCTCTCTCTCTCTCTCTCTATATATATATATATATATATATATATATATATATATATATATGTGTGTGTGTGTGTGTGTGTGTGTGTGTGCGTGCGTGTGTGTGTGTGTGTATTTGCATAATCTCTTTAGGAACAAAAGTTCCACTTCCTCATTTATGATTATTCTTAGGTGCATCGGTGGATTTTCTGTTGTCGACAGATTACCATAAACCCGTTCAGCCAATCATTGATATGGATTGAATGCTGAACAGGATTGATCAGTTGGGAAAATTAAAACCGAATAAAAATGGGAAAAACATTGGCTGTTTTTGAAATGAGATCCCGAACGAAAGGGGAGATAACTTCTCTATTATCCGTCCACCATTCAATGGTGGACGGGCATTTTATTTCAATCAAGCGGACGTGTTCAGTCGGTTGGTGATCGTGTCTGGCTTACGTGGAGGTGGTACTAACCGGTGACATCAAGATCGTTATTTATGCGACCTTTACAGAAAGAAGAGGCATGGTTGAACATTTTTGCTGTGGCAACACAATATCAGTTCTTATAAAACGAGAAAACCTAAAAAAAAATAATTTCTGTACAGGGGAAGCTCATACAAAGGGGAGGGGTGTGTAACAACTCTAAAATCTAGATGAGGATTGAACCTTTTGGAACAACATGAGTAAATAAATGAAATATCAAGTTCGACAGTTTGGTTGTTTTTTTGGTGGGGAGATCAACCATTGTAGGTTATTTAACGCCAAACCCTCTTTATATATGCATATTAGATATATATGATTTGGTTTGGTTTGATTTTATGGAATATCAACCATTATAGGTTATTTAATGCCAAATCCTCTTTATACATATATATTAAATATGTATGATTTGTTTTGGTTGGGTTTTATGGCATATCAACTATCGTAGGTTATTTAACGCCAAATCCTCTTTAAACATATATATTAAATATATATGATTTGGTTTGGTTAGATTTTATGGCATATCAATCATTGTAGGTTATTTAATGCTAAATCATATTATACATATATATTAATATATATGATTTGGTTTGGTAGGGTTTTATGGCATATCAACCATCGTAGGTTATTTAACGCCACATCCTCTCTATACATATATATTAAATATATATGATTTGGTTGGGTTGGGTTTTATGGCATATCAAACATTGTAGGTTATTTAATCCCAAATCCTCTTTATACATATATATCAAATATATAAGATTTGGTTGGGTTGGGTTTTATGGCATATCAACCATTGTAGGTTATTTAAAGCCAAATCCTCTTTTTCGTATATATTATATATATATGATTTGGTTGGGTTGGGTTAATGGCATATCAACCATTGTAGGTTATTTAATGCCAAATCTTCTAATACGTATGTATTAAATATATATGATTTGGTTTGTTTGGGTTTTGTGGCATTTTAAAAGATATGAATACGTTTTCTGGAACTTTAGAAACTTGTGATTCTTGTGGTTTCTTTAAATTTACAAATGTAATTATTGAAACAATTTTTTCACGGGTAATAACTACATAGTCTACACTAATTAGTCACCCTCCCACCTTTCTCTCTATTTTTTTCTTCTTTTTTTTGCATTTTTCTTCTTCCACGATAACTTTCAATACTTTGATCTTTTCCCTTCCCGTCATCGTGCCACTCTCTCTTTCTTACCCCTCTCTCTTTATCTCTTTCTCTTTCTTTCAATTTTTCTTCCCCCATCACTTGGTCTTATTTCCTTTTTCCTTTCTTTCTTTCTTCCGCTCAGTGAGTAGAGAGTTATCCGCCCATTACCGCTACCAAAAATAAAAAGTTTTTGTGCTCTAAAAGGAAGAAAGGAAAAAATTAAAAGAAAGAAAGAAAGAAAGAAAAAAAGAAAGAAAAAAAGAAAGAAAGAAAGAAAGAAAGAAGGAAAAAATGAAATAGAAGGAAAGAAAGAAAGAAAGAAATTAAATGAATTGAAAGAAAGAAGGAAAGAAAGAAAGAAATGGAAAGAAAGAAAGAAAGAAAGAAAGAAAGAAAGAAAGAAAGAAAAATAAAATTAAACGAAAGAAAGAAAAAAAGAAAGAAAGTAAGAAAGAAAGAAAGAAATGGAAGGAAAGAAAGACAGAAAAAATGAAATGGTAAGAAAGAAAGAAAGAAAGAAAGAAAGAAAGAAGGAAAGAAAGAAAGAAAGAAAGAAAGAAAAAATGAAATGAAAGAAAGAAAGAAAGAAAGAAAGAAGGAAAGAAGGAAATAAAAAGAGAGAAAGAAAGAAATGGAAAGAAAGAAAGAAAGATTATTGGTCACTAGTTGCATGGTTTAACGGTATGTCAAACCTCCTCGGGTTATTTAATTCAGAAGTCAGCCTTTTACGTTTGCCCATATATGGTTTTATATAACTGATGATAATAATCTTTTTGTAAACAATTGTTGCATTCTCATATACTGACGCAATGAATAACAGACGCAGGAAGACTTCTTAGAAAAATATTTACCTCTCACTTTATTGCAAAGGTTCGAAAAGGTTGTGTGGGGTTTTACTGTGAGAGGGAGTTGGAGACCGAACATAACTGAAATATTTTGACCCCAAAGTTATGGCCGTCAGCGTTGTGTCTTTCTCGTTCTCTATGGCTATTCAACCGGAGCCCTGGGGTCCACTCTGCTGGGTGCTGGCTTTCCTTATTGCATCTTATCAGCAACTTCTCTGGTCCCCAAACTCCATCGGGGTTCCCAAGGGCCCCCTCGGCCGGCTGTGGCTTCCCCTACCACACCTCGTCTATCTCCGTCTCCAACTCTACTGGAACTCGAACTCAACTGTACTGTCTTCTGTTCAATTCGTCGGCCTTATATTACCTACAAACTCCCACGCGGTGATATGGACACACCTCCACGCTTCCGCAATTTCTTCTGATATCTGACGATCGGGATGTGTCACTTCTGCTATCTTTGGAATGGCCTGTGTGGATTTTTTTTTACCTCGTCCCATTTCATCAGCCAATTTCCGCCCACGCGATTTCCTCTCATAACTACCACTAGAATGTGTCACTTCCTTCCGGTGCATCACCTTGAATGGCATTTTTTTGCCGGGTCAAAAGGTCAAAACATAACACAATTATAGTTTCAATTAACCATTCTAAAGACAAACATTTTGTACAATTTTATGGCTTAAAGTAATCCTATCCAATGCAAATAATTTCAAGCTCATCTATTTCATAGATAAATGGAACCCTAACGAGTACTACAGCTCAGAAGCAGATTAATGCAATGACAATGAACACTGAGACTCCTGTAATGATGAAGATTTGGGGAATGTAGAGTACCCCTTCATTGCTATCGTTCCCTGATCCACCCTGGCCCGGAATGGTAGCATCTGATAATGTCCTATCGATGGATCAAATAGAACTAAACTATGTACTGATGCCAAACTAAATGGTATGAATTTGAACTGTTTTTTTTTACATTGAAACAGGGTACTTATGCTTACTTGAATTGTATGAAATAGAACTGTTTTGGCATTTAAACTGTGTACTTATATTAAAGTAAATTGCTTGAAATAGAAATGTTTTAGCATTTAAACTGTGTACTTATATTAAAGTAAATTAATTGCTTGAAATAAAAATGTTTTAGCATTTAAACTGTGTACTTATATAAAACGAAATCGGTTGAAATAGAACTGTTTTGTCATTTAAACTCTGTACTTATACTAAACGGAATTGATTGAAATAGAACTGTTTTGACATTTAAACTCTGTACTTATACTAAACTAAGCAACCGGCTCATTGGACTAGTGGGTAGAGTGTTCGCCAATGGTCCGGGAGACCGGAGTTCAATCCCAGATCGGTGTAGTAGCTATTGAAAAGGGAGCCTTCTGGTCGCCCTCGACTACGGTCACCAACTTTACTTTACTTATATGTATAAAATGGATTTAGTATTAATAATCCCTAAGGGTTAATGCGCCATTGAACTAAATCAAACCAAAGCAAAAAAAGCCAGCTGAGCTATTTACTTTCGAAGTAATCTGAAAGATTTCAGTCGACTGATGCTCCTGCATTTTCAACTCACCACCATTTTAACAGGCCATAGAATAAACTGACTATCCTCTGTGGAAGGGTAAGACCTCCCCAAAAGGAAATATCCTGATGGAGAGGCTACTGTTCAGAAAATAGGGAGGGTGTTGAGAACATCTTCATTGCCATTATTCTCCGGTCTACTCTGGCTCGGAGTGGTGGTAACTGCAAGGGTACCATCTCTGCATCAAATAGATCTGTGCGAAAAATTATCTGGTTTCGATAGAACAATGGGCGAAAGATTATTTGTTTTTGATTGAACAAAGTGTGAAAAATTATTTGTTTTTGATAGAACTATTTACGAAAAATTATTTGGTTTTGCTAGAACAATGTGCGAAAAATTATTTGGTTTTTGATAGAACAAAGTGCGAAAAATTATTTTGTTTTTGATAGAACAAAGTGCGAAAGATTATTTGGTTTTTGATAGAACGATGTGCGAAAAATTATTTGGTTTTGATTGAACTATGTGCGAAAATTATTTGGTTTTGAAAGAACAAAGTGCGAAAAATTATTTGGTTTTGATAGAACAATGTGCGAAAAATTATTTGGTTTTTGATAGAACAAAGTGCGAAAGATTATTTGGTTTTTGATAAAACAATGTGCGAAAAATTATTTGCTTTTGATCGAACAATGCGAAAAATTATTAGTTTTTGATAGAACAATTGCGAAAAATTATTTAGTTTTGCAAGAACAAAGTGCGAAAAAGAATCTCTTACATAAGAAGAGCCTGAAAATGTATATATGAACAAACAATAAACTTGATTACCAAACCTCTAGGCATAAAATAAACCTCGGTCGGTTGATATGCTGTTAAAATCAATTATAAAAATTATTTGTATTTGCTAGAAAAAATGCGAAAAAAAAAAAAATCTCCCACGAAACAAGAGCATAAAAATGTAAATACAATGAACTTAATTTCCAAACCCCTTGGTCTAAAATGACTCAGGATGGGTTGGCATGCCGTTAAAATCAACTAATCGTTGAAAAGTTATTAATGTGAGAAAACTGCATTAACGATTGTTATTTGAAGTTATAATGTTATACAAATGATTGATTCATAAGATGTATGGAATCCTATAGGGGTTAACAATAACCAACTGACCCCGGTATAGAAAAACCAAAGGCGGGAAGACATTTAAAAATAACATTTCTTTCTTTCTTTCTTTTTTTTCTTTCTTTCTCTATCCCTCTACTTTTTCTTTCTTTGTTCCTTTCTTTGTTTCTAGGTTCATCATCGTTTGTTTTTTGTTTCTTTGTATGTTTGTTTGTTTGTTTCTTAGTATGTTTGTTTGTTTGTTTCTTGTTTCATCATTGCTGGTTTCTTTCTTACTTTCTTTCTTTCTTTCTTTCTTTCTTTCTTTCTTTTTTCATAATTGCTGGTTTGTTTGCTGGTTTTTTTCTTTCTTCATCATAATCTTCTTTCTTTCTTTCTTTCTTTCTTTCTTCATAATTTATGGTTTGTTTGCTTGTTTTTCTTCTTTCTTCATCATAATCTTCTTTCTTTCTTTCTTTCTTTCTTTCTTTCGTTCTTCCTTCCTTTCTTTCTTTCTTTCTTTCTTTTTTCATAATTGCTGGTTTGTTTGCTTGTTTTTTTCTTTCTTCATCATAATCTTCTTTCTTTCTTTCTTTCTTCTCTTTTTCCGATTGTTTTTTTTCTTTCTTTCTTGTTTTATCACTGCTAGTTTGTTCGCTTGTTTTTTTCTTTCTTCAACATCTCCTTTCTTTCTTTCTTTCTTTCTTTCTTTCTTTCTTTCTTTCTTTCTTTCTTTCTTTCTTTCTTTCTTAATCCAATTGTACTTTCTTTCTTTCTTTCTTTCTTTCTTTCTTTATCTCATTGTTCTTTCTTTCTTTCTTTCTTTCTTTCTTTCTTTCTTTCTTATTTGTAAACATTTCAGTCGACATCTGCCCTTCCAATCTCAGTTCGGCGCCATCTTGAACCCATAGAGAAATTGGGATTTCAACTCGTGTGTAAATAATCCCGTCATTTATGATGGGTAGGCTGCTTTTAATACAACTATAGGAAACTATATCATGTTAATTTAATCTATGAAAATATTTATTTTTATGAAATCAGGAAAACCAACCAAAATTCGCTTACTGAAGCATTTATCTTTTGTGCAAAATATGGACGAAAAAAATAAAAATAAAATAAAAATAAAAAATAAAAAAATAACGATAAAATCTGTTCATTTAAAAAAAAAAAAGAAAAGAAAGAAAGAAAAGAAAAAGAAAAGTTAAATGCTTCAATCAGTATCGAAGAATGATCGAACAGCAAATTCGACAGGGATTACTTGATCACCCCCAGTGAATTTACTGGATTCCTGCAAGGTTAAGTTGAGCGCGTCCTCAAAGCCTAGACTCTTTGATCCGCATTCAATCACAATGACTTCCCTAAGCGAGCGTATATTCCAAATGAGCTTTTATTTTGATCATTGTTTCACGTATTGAAACAACCAATCAGGACAAATCACTTACACTTTATGCTGCGTGTCAACTCGAAACGCTGGTCTTGTTTTCCCGCGTTTTTTTTTTTTTTTTAAATTTTTCCTTTTTGTTTTTTTTTTGTTTTTTATCTTTCTTTCTTTATTTTTTGACAACAGCTCAATTTGATCCTAAGTTGGTTTATGACTGTTTATTTAGTTGAGAACAGTTAAGCCTTAATCAACGAAGTATTAAAAAAAGGAAATAAAAATAAGACCAAAACAAAAACAACAAAAACAAACAAACAAACGAAGAGTACTGATGATTTTGATCGGACTCTTTTCATCTTGAGTCTATTGTCCAGACTGTACACCAAATTGCGATTAAAAACGACGATAACCCGTGCACAAATTGCCAAGATCCCCCTCCGCGGAATCTGAATGTCGTTGGTTTAATAGGAACAGAATTAAATGCTAAGGGCTGACGTGGGGGTGGATGAGGCATTTTTCTGAGGATCAGTATGAAGTGAATGACAAGATTGATATATTGAAAGGAAGGTTGGGGTCAGAAAAAGACGCACGGTATTCGCTGAGCAATTTTTGGTGTATTTATTTATTTGTTTGTTTGTTTGTTTGTTTGTTTTATGGGCGCATTGATGTTGAGTTCGTTTCAAATCGGCGCAAATATGAGATTGTTTACATAATTATTCTTATTTATATAATTCTCTAGTTTTATGTTTTCTACCTCAAAATATATGACGTCTTTTTCTTGTTGTTTAAAAAAAAACCTTATCTCTGTCTGGCACAAGGCGAAATATGTGGTTTCTTTATTTGTTTTCATTTTATTTTGTTTGATTTCGACTTAAAGCTTAAAATTCATATTCTGGTTTTTTGATTCATTTCGTTGAGTTTGAAATTCTTTAAAAAGTATTTTGTTTGTATGTTTGTTTGTGGCTTTCTTGCTTTCTTTCTTTCTCTACACCTTCATCGGTTCTTTCTTTCTTTCTTTCTTTCTTTCTTTCTTCCAGTTTGTTTGTTTGTTTCTTTCTCTACTTCTTCATTCCAGTTTTCTTTCTTTCTTTCTTTCTTTCTTTCTTTCTTTCTTTCTTTCTTTTCGTTTGTTTGTTTGTTTGTTTCTTTGTTTCTTTCAGTTTCTTTGTTTCTTTCTTTCTCTACTTCTCCATTCCAGTTTTCTTTCTTTCTTTCTTTCTTTCTTTCTTTTGATTTGTTTGTTTGTTTGTTTGTTTCTTTCTTTCTTTGTATTTGTTTGTTTGTTTCTTTCTTTCTTTCTCTACTCCTTATCTTTCTTTCTTTCTTTCTTTCTTTCTTTCTTTCTTTCTTTCTTTCAGTTTGTTTGTTTGTTTGTTTCTTTCTTTCGCTACTTCTTCATTTCTTTCTTTCTTTCTTTCTTTCAGGTTATTTGTCCCTTTCTTTCCTCAAAATTTTCTTTTTTGTCTTTCTCATCTCTTTTTCTTTCTTCGATTTTGGCTATTATTTATTTATTTATTTTTTATTACACCACTCCAAAGAGAAGATGCATGCTACTAATTAAGACTTTATTAAATAAGTTTTGTCTATATAATGATTTTCTTCTTTGTTGGTCTGTCCGTAACATAGGGTCGAATTAGGCTCATTAGCTCAGATGAAAGTCTCACACCCCTTCACATCATAATGCCATCTCCGTAAAAACCTAATTAAAAGAATCGCAAAAAATTAAACTTGGTTTAATTTACAATATTCATCTTTATTTTTAACACAAAAATTGTAACCTTGCATTTCATTTTAAGATTTATTATCAACATTTGATATCCTCATGGTATATGAACATTTCTAATTAATATATCAATATTTAATATTAACATTTTATATCAAAGGGTGGTGTCTTCGTGGTGTAATGGTTAAAGCGATGGACTGCGGAATCGTAGTAAGCAATTTCGTACTCCAGTTGCGCTATTACGTTCACTTTCGGGCAAATACCCTTGGGAAAGGTATGAACCCCCTTATCTTCCTAGCTATGGGTTAAATAGTACCACTACTGTTCTTCTAGGAGAATAGCTTTGGCATTAAATAACCTACAAAGGTTGATATGCCATTAAATAAAGAAACCAAACCAAACCAAACCTTTATATCAAAATTTTACATAAGATTTTTATAAACATTTGACATCAAGATTTATACTAAAATTTAATATAAAAATTTAATAACAACATTTATATGAATATTTAATAGGAACATTTTATATCAAAATTTTACATAAGATTTTTATAAATATTTATCGTCAAGATTTAATATCAACATTTGATATCAACATTTCACATTAACAATTATATAAGCATTTAATATCCATATCTTATATAAACATATACAGAGTGGAATGATGAAATTGTCGCCTTAGAAAAGACGTCGTGATTCCATTTTTGTTTAATGAAAACCGTTTTTTTTTTTTGTTGCAGACCATCTACTAATTGGCCAGTTGTGTACAAATCCCAACGAGCAAGATCGGAGATGCGACGTTGTAAAACTCATGCTCTATATCGATCCAAGTTAAGACAACAGGACCATTGCAAGCACCCTCAAAATGCAAATCGGGACGGTTCAACGCTTGAGGGCACAGCTCAACGCATCGGACGACCCTTTGGAGGTGGTGGAGCGGAAGGCCACATGATGCCACCTCACATCTTCGAAGTCTGTTTGAAAGTCAACACCAAAGTGTACCTGGACGTGCTGAAGAGTGTGGTGATACCCTGTTGCAATCAGGTGGCCGGTGGCAGACCTTGGGTGTGGCAGCAGGAATCTGCACCGGCCCAAAAGTCCAAAGAGACCCAGGCTAGGCTTCAGAAGGACTGCTACGACTTTGTACCCTTCTCTCACTGGCCCCCTCCTCCCCCGACTTGAACCCGCTGGACTACTTCGTTTGGTCATACGTTGAGAACATCACCAACATGACCTCTCACAACACCAAAGCCAGCCTGACCGCCGCCATCCACCGAGTATACGCCGTGCTCCCGCCGGCGCTTGTGGAAAAGGCATGCTCCCAGTTCCGGATCCGTATCGAGGCGGTGATTGAAGCTGAAGGCGGCTATATTGAATAGATGTCAGCTCTACTACATAATCAAGTTACCTGGATTGATTTTTTCATTAAAAGTTTTCAAAAAAAGCTGTATTGTTGTTTTCTTTACGACGACAATTTTATCGTTCCACCCTGTATGTTAACATTTTCCCCAAAAAACTGAAATTAATTTAACAACTTAAAAATATAATCACTAATTTTCATATCAAATTTTATATAATCATAGAAACGTTTACATCAAGTAAAAAACAAATAATACATCTATTTTATGATAAAGTTTGTATTAGCACAGAAAATTTTATATCAAATTTTATACCAAAATTTTTCCTCAAAATTCGCTTTAACATTTCTTACCAAAATGTACCATATTCGCAATTAACGGTATGTGCGAAATGGACATGTAATGTTCATTACTACAGAACATATAAAGAACAGGAATCTCAAAAAGACGCAACTACTTCTTGTTCAGGTACGAAACTTTTTGATTAACTTTGAGTTAAAGGTTTCGACGTAAGGAGGAGAGACACAATCTTCTATGCTGTCTTATTCATTTGGCTCACAACTGCGAGCTCCAAAATTGATCCTTCTCGTTTTGCGTCCAAAACCCGACTCTTATTTTCTTCAAATTCTCACACAAACTTCCGCGTGCTTCCGGTGCGTGACGTCACCCGCACCTTGTCACCCAGTATCGTCTCGGACTGTTATGACATCTGAGTGACACCTCCATCCACTCGCGCGAACCCACGTTAACACCTGCTTCAATCTTACACCCAACCAACCCATGTGCTGAGCCGAAAGGTTCTCAGCCTAACTAAACTCAAAGGCATGAACCGAAATCCCTCGGCTATTTCATAACAAAAATTCTGTCAGCTATTTGATTAAATTTTATATTAACACACATTTTATACGAAATTAACACCAAATTATAAATAAATTTTTTATAACTAATGCTTTTAAAAGATTTTATATCAAATTTTGATTTAAATTTTTATATAAAAATTTCACAGAGAACATTCTATCAAAATTTTATAACAAATTTTGCGTAAAATGTTATAAATTTTAGATCAAAATTTCATGAAAAATTTTTAATAAAGTTTTGTATCTACAAACAAATTGTATATCAGCGTATCATATCAACTTTACACAAAAATTAAAATCAGTTTAACTATTTACAATATTATCAAGAAATCAATTATATCCCAGTCGGCTGGAGTTGTAGAATACGCCAATTGTACCTCTGTACCAAGTCAACGAATGTCCTGGATTGGATTCTTTTAAATGGTGAGTCTCCAGCCTTTGAGATTTGGGGAACGTAGGGTACCCCTTCATTGCCATTTCTCCAATGTCCACTCTGACCCGGAGTGGTTGCACCTGATAGGGTCTTATCTATGGGTCAAATAGAACTGTTTCACATTTAACTGAGTGCAAACAAATAACTTATATTAAACTGAATTGTTTGAAACTGAAGCGTTTAATCATTTAAAAGTGTGTGAACAAATGACTGATGTATAATTGAATTGTTTGTGATACATAGCAATACTTGGAACCATTTAACTGTGCGCAAACTTGAATAGAATTATTAGTGTTGATTAACAATACTTGAAACTTTCTAACTGGGTACCTAAATTGAAGCATTGACAAAACATGATAATATTTGGAATCATTTCCGTGTGTAAAAAGGAAAATAATTGGGCTGAATAGAATAATTAGTGTTAAAAAGCAATACTTGTAAGGACGTTACTATGTGTAAACAAATTATTTATATTGAATAGACTTATAAGTGTTTGTAAGGAATAATTGAAATCATTTCACTGTGTAGAAATAATAGCAATACTTGTGGGCAAACAATTTAGTTGCAAATCATCTAAAAATGAAGTTACCGAAAAAACTAATCACTTATATAATATGTGCTTTAATCAAGCAGGTGATATTTCCACTCTAGACAGCGGTCGCGTCGATACTGCTGTATAGATGCACCACTTGGACGCTAACTAAACGGCTGGAGAAAAAGCTAGATAGCAATTACACAAAAATGTTGCAAGCAATATTGAATAAGTCCTGGCGGCAACACCGCACAAAGCACCAACTATACGGCCACCTGCCTCCCATCACGAAAACTATCTAAGTTAGACGAACCAGACACGCAGGGCACTACTGGAGAAGCAGAGACGAGCTCATAAGGGATGTACTCCTATGGACCCCCACATATGGCCAAGCAAAAGCAAGACGACCAGCTAGAACATACATACAGCAGCTCTGTGAGGATACGGGATGTAACCCTGAAGACATGCCAGAGGCGATGAACGATAGGGAAAAGTTGCGAAAGAGGGTCAGGGATATCAGGGCTAGCGGCACGGTATGATGATGATGATATCTATAAAGATATCATCATTGAATTGTTACTGATTGAAACCATTTAACATTGAATTGTTACTGATTGAAACCATTTAACGGTGTAAGAACAGGATTATTAGTAAATAGGATTAGACATATTTGAGTGAAATAAGTGAAACCATTTAACTGTGTGTAAAAGAATGAGTTCAGACTCGTTTAAAAATGTTATCTACAAAATGTTTCGACATCTTATATTTAGTATATATGCATAAAGAGGATTTGGCATTAAATAACCTACAATGGTTGATATGCCATAAAACCCAACCAAACCAAATCATATATAATTAATATATATGTATAATGAGGATTTGGCATTAAATAATCTACACTGGTTGGTATGCCATAAAACCCAACCAAACTAAATCATATATATCTAATATATATGTATAAAGAGGATTTGGCATTAAATAACCTACAATGGTTGATATGCCATAAAACCCAACTAAACCAAATCATATATAATTAATATATATGTTTAAAGAGGATTTGGCATTAAATAATCTACACTGGTTGATATGCCATAAAACCCAACTAAACCAAATCATATATAATATATATTTATGTATAAAGAGGATTTGGCATTAAATAATCTACAAGGGTTGATATGCCATAAAACCCAACCATATTAATTCATATATAATTAATATATATGTATAAAGAGGATTTGGCATTAAATAATCTACACTGGTTGATATGCCATAAAACCCAACTAAACCAAATCCTATATATTTAATATATATGTATAAAGAAGATTTGGCTTTAAATAACCCACAATGGTTGATATGCCATAAAACCAAACCATATCAATTCATATATATTCAGTATATACCTGTAAATGGAATTTGGCATTAGATAACCTTCAATGGTTGATATGCCATAAAACCCAACCAGATCAAATCCTATATATCTAATATATATGTATAAAGTGGATGTGGAATTAAATATCTCATAAAGGTTGATATGCTATAAAACACAACCAAACCAAATCATATATTCTTTTGTAAGAATTAAGCGTTTATTGTTTATACTGTTATGTTGAGGTATTTGTTTTATAAAATTGATTCAAGAAATAACAGGGGTTTCTATAGACTTTTCAATACGTTTGTACTGAATACAAAACTAATTTTATTGAGGTTAAGTTTTTTTAATTTCTAATCTGTAGGGCTTCAACAAATCTCCCTCTCTCTCTCTCTCTTTCTCTCTCTCTCTCTCTCTCTCTTTCTATATATATATATATATGTGTGTGTGTGTGTGTGTGTGTATGTGTTAGGGTGTGTGTCAGTAATAAGAACACACACACACACACACACGCATATATATATATATATATATATATATATATATATATATATGCGCTCCCCCATGTGGGTTGAGCACTCTGGCGAAGAAATTTACGGCTGTCGCTCACATATTGCAAAGTTCTTCGAACTCTGGTATCCGGTAAGGTATAAAATGCAATAAAACGAACGCTACTGCTGCCGCTGCTTCCTTTGCTGCCGTGGTACGCTTGTTGGCCGAGCGGTCTGATGCTAAGTTTAACGTAAAGTTGGGTGGGTTTCGATCCCAACTTCAAGCGTCCTACGTGTCTAGCCACACTGAAGAGTTGTGATACAACGAAACAGTCTGTCTGCGGATGACAATATATATATATATATTTATATCTGACAGTTTGGATTTTTTGATTGTCGATTTCCATTCTTACATATCAGCGATCATTATTGGTAAGTTCGCTAGAAGACACTGTGTGTCCTCACAGTACTGATGAACGTAAGTTTTTCTGCTCGGCCAACACTTATGTGTCTGTGTTGTTGTAATCCATTGGAGTTCGTTACTTATGAGTTCGTTCTTACTTCTTCAACTGTCTTGTTTGACTTCCTGGGATAATTTGTGATGGGAGGTACGTCGCGGTACAAAAGTTTTTTTTTTTTTTTGGTGTTGCATCTATCATTTGTTCAAAACAGCAAGCAGCATCTTCATCTTGTTCTCATCCAGCGCCTTTTATGTCATTTGTTCGTGTTCATGGTGCAGCCATTATGTAGCACTGACACTGCTACAGCTTTGAAGAATTCATGTTATATATATATATATATATATATATATATATATATATATATATATAGCGGACAAAAGCGAAAATGGTTGAAAAAACATTGTTTTACAAATTAAGGAATTTTTATGTCTTAAATAAGAAATTATTAAGCCAAAAAGCAAAAGTTAAGCAAGGAAAAAAAAATTGTCTGAGCGTAAATATCTTAAAAGAGAAACGAACGATTTATACATGAAATAGAGCATTTTGGTTGGGTGTTAATGTAAATTGATATATTTTGTGCGTGTAAAAGACCTGTTTATGTGTATGTCACTATGCAGAGAGAAAATATATTGATGCGTTAAACATATATACGTCTGCAACTAAACTGTTCATCAATTGACTAAATAAGAGTAAGAATACTTTTCACACCATAAAAATGTAAACAAACATATTCTTTCAGTTTTAGATGATTTAATGATGTTGAAATGATATGCAATCTTTAAGGGAAAGAATGTAGACTTTTACTCCAAAGAAATAAACCGAAAATTTTTGAATAAATGCAGAAAAAAAATTGTACGAAATAAAGAAGTATTTATTTTTATCGCTTATTTAAGAGATTGATTTAGGTTATACATTAGATAAAAAATGATTTATTTATGAATAAAGTTGGTCAAAAACTTTTGTTTCACATAACGAAGGAGGAATATTTCTTAAATTATTTTTGGTTTTGGTCCGTCAAACTTTTCGCGGCAAGTCAAATATTCTCGTCAGCGAATATCAAAGAAATTTTACAACGAGCGCGAAAGCGCTGATTGGTCAATAAATTGCAAATGTGCAAATAGAAAAATTGCATCTTTTCGAGATTATTTCTTGCACAAAATAACACTTCTTTTTGTATGGAAATTAGTTAATTTCCCATATATATATATATATATATATATAGTTAAAAGTAAAGATGGCGACTGTAGTCGAGGGCGACTCGATAGCTTCCTTTTCAATAGCTACTTAACGAAGTGTAGGGGAGGGTGCTACTCCTTTACCGTTTTTTTTTTGGTCTTTGATATTACTAGACCTGAGATTGAACCTCCGTCTCCAGGCCATTGGCGAACACTCTGCCAACTAGAGCAATTAGCTGACACACACACGCACACACACACGCACCCCCCATATATATATATATATATATATATTGCTAATGCTTTGAGTGCAGATATGCATGGAAAACCAGGAAAGGAAAGGAATGTCGGTATTCAAGCAAATATTACTGAAAGAATATATTTGGTGTGGTTTGGTTTGGGTTGGGTTTAATGGCATATCAACCTTTGTAGGTTATTTAATGCCAAATCCATTTTTATACATATAAACAGTTTATTTCAAAAAATACAGTTTAGGATATGTACACAGTTTCATTGTCAAAAACAGTTGTTTTTCAAGCAATTCAGTTTAGCATACGTACGTTGTTTTGTTTTATTTGACCCATAGATAGAGTGGTAGCACTTGGTAGGTGCTAATACTCCGGGTCAGTGTAGACCTGGGAGTAATGGCAATGAAGGGGTAGTCTGCATTTCCCAAAGCTCCAGCATTATTGGAACCTCACCATCAGATTGTTTATTGTCTTATGCAGGACACTCATTGGGGGAGTCTTACCCCTCTGCAGAGATGCAGTCGTTGTGTTCTTCAGCCCTAGCCAACTTGGCAAGATATATTACAGGTATTTTATTTATAATGTGAATTCATTGCTAATGATTTTATTATAGATTCTTATTGAAATTTATTTTCTATTTAATTCTGTTGAAAAATATTTTGTTATAGAAGTGCATTGTAAATGATTTTACTGTAGAAATCAATTGAAAATTGTTTTATTGTGCATCAACATCGTCGTCATCAAGTTACACTGACTGCTTGAATTGACCTGACGCTCTCTCTCTCTCTATCTATCTATCTTTTCATCCGTCCCTATTATCCATCGTTCTAGGCAGGTCTTCTAGATTGCATCCAGTGTCCGCACAGAGCTGGTCAGTTACCACTGGCACGTCGATGTGTAGGGTTTCATTGAAGAACATTACTTATGCGGTTTTTGAATGGTTTTTGAGATGGGAGGTTAGTGGCCGTACATCAGTTGTTTTGTGCGGGGTTGCCCCTAGAATTGGTTCGAAATGACTCGAAACATTCTTGTATAGTTCCTATCTAGATTTTTCTTTATTATTATACAAATGCATTGAAAATAATTTTACTATAGAAATTGAAAAAGGTTTTGCCATGAAAATACATTGATAATAATTTTCCATAGAAATGCATTGATAATGATTTTTTACAATAGAAATGCACTGAAAATGATCTTTCTATAAGAATGCATTGAAAAAGATTTTACTATAGAACTGTATTGAAAATGATGCATTGAAAATGACTTTATTATACAAATGCATTCAAAACGATTTTACCATAGAAATGAATTGAAATGATTTTACTGTAGAAATGCATTGAAAAGTTTGTTTTCTTTATTTCAGAAATGCATTGAAATAATTTTATCATACAAATACATTCAAAATGATTTTATTATAGAATTTCATTGAATACAATCTAACAAGAGAAAGGCATTGAAAAGGGCTTTATGAGAGAAATACATTGAAAATGGTTTCATTTTACAAATGCATTTAAAATGATTTAATTATAGATATGCATAAAAATGATTTTATTATAGAAATGCACTGAAAAGATTTACTATAGAAATACAGGGAAAATGCTTTTATTATAGTTTAATGGCTTTATTGAACATACATGGGAGCGACAGATGGTGTACATAAGGTGTTCGCTGATTATGAGACTTGACTGATCGAAATATGAATAATGTTTTTATATAGTTTGGCATCTAAAGATTGTAGATTGTATTGATCGGAAATACTAAATTGCTTGGAGATAACAAAAGCACTCTATGCAAACAGATAATGGCTTGAGAATAACACAGTCAAAATTAGAGGTGGGAAGTCTCTGTAACGTTATGGCTAGGCTACTGGACTGTTAAATCGTAGTAATCGAGTTCAAACTCCAGTCGGGGCTGTAGAATACACTGACTGCAACTCTGCAGACCCCAAACTCCAATGAGTGTCCTAGATATGACACTAAACAATCTGATGTTGAGGTTCCAGTAATGCTGGGGCTTTGGTGAATGCGTAGTAGCACCTGATAGGGCCGTATCTATGGGTTAAATAGAACTAACGGCATACTTATGCTAAACTGAACTGTTTTACTAAAATGAATAGCTTAAAATAGAAATGTTTTTGACAATTGAACCGTACTTACATTTAAACTACGTGCTTATGCTAAACTGAATTATTTAAAATAGAACTGTTTTTTACATTGAAACTGTGTTTACACGAAACTGATTTGTTTAAAATAGAACTGTTTCGACGTCTAACTGTGTATAAACAAAACCTGTACTTATACTAAACTGAATTAGTTGAATTAGAACTGTTTGAATAAACAGAATAGCTTGAAATAGAAATGTTTTTGACAATTAAACTGTGTACTCATGCTAAACTGAATTGTTTGAAATAGAACTGATTATTTACATAAAAATAGTTTTGGGGTTAAATAATCTACAAGGGTTGACATGCCATAAAACTCAACCAACCAACCAACCAACCAACTATCCAGTCGGGGTATTACTTTCACTTTCAGACCAATACTCTTGGTAAACGCATCCCCTTAGTTATGGGTTTAATAGTACCACTACTGGTTTTCTACGTGGATTTCTTTGGCATTAAATGACCCACGAAGATTGATATGCCATTAAAAATGGAGAATCTTAAAATTAGAAGGACAGACAAAATAACTAACGTCCACATCATGATAAAAGGAAAACAGTGTCACAGAATCACCTTATATACTAGGGTGTCAAAATTTCGAAACGTGCATGTTTGCGGCACTTATATCACGTGACTGAAGCCGTATATACGTACCCGCTTTGGTTGGTAGTATCGTGTTAGTTGGTGCGCTGGCATGTTCTGCATTGTTTCACTCCGTGTGTGATTTGAAAGCCGCCCAGATCAACGTGAAACGTAGTCTAATTCGGAAACTTATGCTTTGGTAGTATAGCGGCTGTTGGTGCACTGACATGTGCATTTTTCCTTCCGTGTTTGATTTGAAAGCCGGACATATCAACGTGCAACGAAATTTAATTCGGAAACTTATGCTTTGGTAGTATCGGGGCAGTTGAATATTTAAAAAATAAAGATACAGGCGGGAATTCTTCCAAGCTGTTACTATATCCGTACTACCCTATAGTAGCACTGCTTGGATTTTGATAAAACGCTGGAATATTAAAGAAAAAGGAATAAAGGCAGGAATTCTTCCATTCGGTAGCTGTGTTCGTACTACTGTATAGCAGCACCACAGAACGCTTGAATTTTAAAAAAAATAAACGAAAAAAAAGAAAAAAAAAAAGAAAAAGAGAATTACGATTTAAACTATACAAGATTTTTTACATGCTGCTTCGAACAAATTCTCGAAGCAGCAAAAAAAAAAACAACAACCAACATCTGTGCAGCCACTAGCCACCCATCTCAGTCCTGGTAGTAATGGAGAAATAAAGACGTTCTCTAATGGACTCCTACCCATGGATACACTCGTGTTGGTCGGCTCGCAAAACTTAGTTTCATCAGCTAGGTGCGGACATTAAGCACCGTCTAGAGGACTATGAGGGCGTAGTAAACAAAGTCAAACTCCAGAAAGGCTGTTATGTTCACTTTCAAACTAATACCCTAGGAAAAGGCATGAACCTTCTTATCCCATTACTGTTCTTCTGCACGGACAGCTTCAGCATTATATAACCCACGAGGTTTGATGTGCTATTTAGCAAAAAACCAGGCTATCGGACAAAAATTACTTTTACACTTTTTGTTTTCTTTGATTAATGGCATATCAACCTTCATGGGTTATTTTATGCCAAAGCCGTCCTTGTAGAAGAACAGTAGTGGTACCATTTAGGGTTTCTTTGTTTAATAGCATATCAACCTTTGTGGGTTATTTAAAGCCATATCATATCTTGTAGAAGAACAGTAGTGGTACTATTTAAGTTTTTTTTTGTTTAATGGCATATCAACCTTTGTGGGTTATTTAAAGCCATATCATATCTTGTAGAAGAACAGTAGTGGTACTATTTAAGGTTTCTTTGTTTAATGGCATATCAACCTTTGTGAGTAATTTAATGCCACATCATATCTTGGAGAATGACAGAATTGGTACTATTGAATGATTCTTTGTTAATGGCATATCAACCTTTGTGGGTAATTAAATGCCAAATCATATCTTGTAGAAGAACAGTAGTGCTACTATTTAAGGTTTTTTGTTTAATGGCATATCAACCTTTGTGGGTTATTTAAAGCCATATCATATCTTGTAGAGGAAGTGTAGTGGTACTATTTAAGGTTTCTTTGTTTAGTGGCATATCAACATTTGTGGGTTATTTAAAGCCATATCATATCTTGTAGAGGAAGTGTAGTGGTACTATTTAAGGTTTCTTTGTTTAGTGGCATATCAACATTTGTGGGTTATTTAAAGCCATATCATATCTTGTAGAAGCACAGTAGTGGTACTATTTAAGGTTTCTTTGTTTAATGGCATATCAACCTTTGTAGGTTATTTAATGCCAAGGCCATTGTTCTAGAATAATAGTAATACTCTTAACCCCATACCTGGCGGTAAAATGGTTTTCATACCGTTTCGAAGGGTATAAAACTGAAAATGAACGTAATGGCACGACTGGATTTCGAACTCGCTTACTGCAATATCGCAGGCCATCATTTTAGCCATTACACCACGAAGACTCCCTAAAATATTTACCGAAATCTGCTCTCAAAATCCCTTATATTTTGCGTAACGTTGACCCCAGTTCAAACTCTAGACGCAGCTGATTGTATTTCACTTTGTGCTATCACTCTTAACAAAGTGATAAACCAGTCTCTTTTCGAAACATCTATACGTAAATAGTAGGGTAGACTGTTTCTTTTTTCCTTGTCCAGAGTATCGGCTAAGGAGAAGGAAAATCCAAAATTCAAACCAGTAATCCAATTAGAAATTGGTCGTGTGTTAGATTTTGTTTGTAGCAAAGATGCTATAAACACATACAATATTTGAACTTTTCAAACCAGGGTCAAGTAGTCTCATGCTTGTCTAAGATCTTATTTTTGCTATGCAGTCCCATTGAAGACTTACATATATGAGTTTTATGCTAAGAAGGTGATCGTGATGTAATGTTTAGGGAAATGGACTCCGCGACCCGAGTTCAAATCCTGGACAAAGCCTTTTGGATTTTACTTAATGTTAATGCATTTGCTAAAAGTATGAAGACACATTTCGGTTCATTTAACGTTGAAAGAAGTCATTTCGAAAAAAAATGTCAAACAGTTTTTTCAGTATAAGCATATTTTTGTTTACACACAGTTAAATGTCAAAAAACAGTTCTATATCAAACAATTTATTTTAACATACGTATATAGTTTAAACACAGTTAAATGTCAAAAACAAACCAAAACAAAACATTTCTATTTCAAACAATTTATTTTAACGTAAGTACAGTTTAAACCCACAGTTAAATATCAAAAAACACTCCTATTTCAAACAGTTCATTTTAACCAAAGTACACCGTATAAACACACAGTTGAATGACAAAAAACAGTTCTATTTCAAACAATTCATTTAAAAGTAAGTACATAGTTTAAACACACAGTTAGATATCAAAAAACAATTTTATATCAAAAAACGTACTTTAACATAAGTACACAGTTTAAATACACTGTTAGAAAGTTAAAAACAGTTCTACTCCGAACAATTCATTCTAACATATGTACTTAGTTTAAACACAGTTAAATGTAAAAATAAAATAGTTCTAATTCACACAATTTCTTAAACATAAGTATATACATACAGTTAAACGTCTAAAAACAATTCTATTTCAAACAATCTATTCTCATATAATACACAGTTAAAACACACAGTTAAATGTCAAAAACAGTTCTATTTCAAATAATTCATTTTAACATAAGTACACAGTTAAATTACAAAGTTAAATGTCAGAAAGAGCTCCATTTCAAACAATTTATTTTTAAAAAAGTACACAATAAACACACAGTTAAATGTAAAGAAAACACTTTTATTTCAACCAATTCATTTTAACATAATTACACAATTCAAATACACTGTTAAATGTCAAAAAACACTTCTATTTCAAACAATTTATTTCAACATATGTTCACAGTTTAAACACACATTAATGTCGAAAACAGTTCTTTTTGAATTAAGTCATTTTATCATATGTTCACAATTTAAATACACAAAGTCAAAAAACAATTCTTTTTCAAACATTTCGTTTTAACATATGTACACAGTTTAAGCACACTGTTAAATGTCAAAAATAGTTCTATCTAAAGCAATTTATTTTAACAAAAATACACAGTATGAACTCAGTTAAATGTAAAGAAAACTCTTCAATTTCAACCAATTCATTTTAACATAAGCACACAGTTTTAACGCATAGTCATATGTGAAAAAACAGTTGTATTTCAAACGATTCCTTTTAACTTAATTAGACAGTTTAAACACATAGTTAAATGTCAAAAAACAGTTCTATTTCAAACAATTTACTTAAACATAAATGCACAGTTTAAACACACATTAAATGTCAAAAAACAGTTTTATTCTAAACAATTCATTTGAACATAAGTACACAGTTTAAATATCAAAACAGTTCTATTTGAAGCAATTCAATTTAGTACACTGCTTAGTTCTATTTGACCCATAGATAGGACTCTATCAGGTGCTACCTTCCGGGGGATGAACCAGGGAATGATATCAATGAAGGAGTACTCCGCATTCCTCAAATCTCCTAAACATCAGACGCAGTTTACTGTCATATCCAAGACACTAATTGGAGCGGCGGTCTTATTCCTTTGCAGAAAAGCAGTTGGTGTATTCTACAGCCCCAAATGACTGGGGAAAAACCAAAATGAAAAAACAAAAACAAAGAAAAAACTAATGATAATTCTTAGGTTTTTCATTGCGCGTTTGGTCTTCCTTATTTGATGATCTTCCATCGAGTTTTCATAAAAGCCTTGAGAATCTTTCTTGACTGGAACTGATTTTTCCCATGGTTGTTTTGACATGTAAAACGATCGGCCGTCAAACATCCTTTGGTTAGTCAGTTTTAAACTTTCGAAATCATAAGAAAAACAATATCAAAGATGAAGTGGAAAATGTAGACGTTTTCATAGATTAACTTTCGAAAGACGACTAGAAAAAAAAAAGAAGGAAATTTTCAAAATATTTCTAGCCAATACGGCGTGGGTAGTAGAATGATTCTCTAAAGAGAGGTAAAAACACCACTAACCAAAGAATATCATGGATATGTCAGTAAAGCTTTTGATGGTAAGACTTTAATACTGGAGATCTGGGGAATGCAGAGTACGCTTTCATTGCCATTACTCCCAGGTCAACTCTGACCCACAGTGAAACTACTTGTTACGATTCTATCTCTTTAATAATTTAATCTAATTGAAATCATTTAAATGCGTGCAAACAAATAAGCTCTGGTTCGTTTTACAATAAAGTTAACAACTAACTATTAATTTACCATAAATAACACACACACACACACACACACATATATATATATATATATATATATATATATATATATATATATATATTGTCATTCACAGAAAGACTGTTTCGTTATATCACAACTCGTTAGAGAGGATGTATATAAACAGGATTTGGCAGCAAACAACCCACAAGGGTTGATATGCCATAAAACAACCAACCATAATCTGTAATTATCTCCCCTCGATTGAATCCTTTCCGCTAATTATACACACACACACACACACACACCCTCCCACATATGCACATATGTTTATAATTACATATACATATATACATATCTATAATCACACTCACACATACTCACACATACTCATATATATACATGATTTTCATGACCCCCCCCAAAGTTTGCGTTTGTTTTTGAGGGCAATCAGAAGGCTCCTTTTCAATAGCTACAACACCGAATTGTAGGGGAGAGCACTACTCCTTTCCCTGGATTGCTCCACTTTACTCTTGATACGTACTTTATATTTCTGAGGGTTAAGTAAGGAGGTATCAAGTACCATTTTTAAAGTCTTTGGTATGACGCGACCTGGGATTGAACCCAGGTCTCCTGGACCATTGGTGAATAGTCTATCCACTAGGCCAATGAGCCAGTTACAAGGACAAAAAACTAAAGACATACATGCTCTGCTAAAAAATAAAGAAAATATTGATTTTACCTATATTTCTTTTAAATACCCTGTCCGCTGGCAAAAGCTGCTTGGTAGCGCCAGGAGTGGCAGTACCGCCTTGAGCTACCGAAACTGTGTTATCACCCTGGTTGGCGGCTGATGAGGACAGAGTGTCGCACATGCTTTCACACGTTGTATGATGAAAAAATATGATGAAGATTTGATTGCTACACCCATAAGTTTGGAGTCAAATAATGAAAAAAAAAAAAAACCCAAAGAAAAAACAAGAAAAGAACAAAAACATTAATTCTTACACAAGTACCTATTTTTAAACATAATCTCCTTCCTATATATATTGGGTTCATCGGGTAAATTGTCGTCTCAATTAGGCATAAATAAATCTAAAACTAATATCTCACTTTATATCAGATTTATTTTCATAAGTTTCAAATCTTGAAATATTATAGATTAAATCTATGTAAAGATATGCCCCGTGGCTGCAATCATGGCCTCGACAAGAATTTGGAATCTTCCAAAAGTCTTATTTAAATTGCAAAATGCTTTTGTTATCCTTGCCTTCAGTTCATTTTTGGTGTTGCATGGTATTTTATTGGTCTCTCGTAAAATCACACTTCACACAATCTAATCAAAAAGGGATTACAATCCAGGGAGTTGAACGATTTTATTGCAGAAACTTTCGGAAAACCGAACTGCAGATCATTTCTAATGCATTTTGATAGTTAAAATCAATTTTATAGAAAAAAATTCATTTGCAGTGAATTTTTATTGTAAAAATCATTTCTATAACATTTTTATAGAAAAAATCCATTCTAATACATTTCTATAGTAAAAATAATTTACAATGGATTTTATCGTAAAAACCATTTCCAATGCATTTTCATAGTAAAAATCATTTCTATTGCATTTTTATAGTAAAAATCATTTCCAATGCATTTTTATAGTAAAAATCATTTCCAATGCATTTTTATAGTAAAAATCATTTCTAATGCATTTTTATAGTAAAAATCATTTCCAATGCAATTTTATAGCAAAAATCTTTTCAAGTGTATTTTTTAAGTGAAAATGATATCTGATTCACTTTTGTAGTAAAAATCATTTCTATTGCATTTTTATAGTAAAAATCATTTCCAATGCATTTTATAGTAAAAATCATTTCTATTGCATTTTTATAGTAAAAATCATTTCCAATGCATTTTTATAGTAAAAATCATTTCTATTGCATTTTTATAGTAAAAATCATTTCCAATGCATTTTTATAGTAAAAATCATTTCCAATTCATTTTTATAGTAAAAATCATTTCCAATGCAATTTTATAGCAAAAATCTTTTCAAATGTATTTCTTAAGTGAAAATGATATCTGATTCACTTTTGTAGTAAAAATCATTTCCAATGCATTTTTATGGTAAAAATCATTTTCAACGAGTATCCTGGATATGATATTAAACCATGTCTTAAAACAAATGATTAATATTGAATAGAATTATTAGTGTCAGATAGCTATTATAGAAAAGTTTTAACCGTGTAGAAACAATAGCAACACTAATGTGCAAAAAATTAGTTCTAAAACATTTAAAAATGAAATTACCAACAAAATATTCAATTCAAAGTCACAGGTGCATAAAAATCTAACTGTGTGCAAACAAATGACTGATGTTAAATCGTTACTCTTATTTAGTCTGTGCAAACAAATAATTAATATTAAACAGATTTTTCGTTTTTGATAGAAATACATAAAACCATTTAACTGAATGCCAAAAAAAAAAAAAAAAAAGAGAGAAAGCCCATGCTCGTCAACAGTGTTATCAACAAAATGTGCTTACAAATAATATGTATTTAATATATGTATATGTATTAATAGGATTTGGTGTCAAATAACCTACAATGGTTGATATGCCATAAAATCTAACCAAACCAAATCATATACATTTAATATATATGTATAAAGAGGATTTGGTATTAAATAACCTACAAGGTTTGATATGCCATAAAATCAAACCAAACCAAACCAAATCATATGTATTTAATATATATGTCTAAAGAGGATTTGGCATTAAATAACCTACACTGGTTGATATGCCATAAAACCCAACCAAACCAAATCATATATATCTAATATATATGTATGAAGAAGATTTGGCATTAAATAACATACACTGGTTGATATGCCATAAAACCCAACCAAACTAAATCATATATATTTAATATACATGAACAAAAGGGATTTGGCATTTAATAACCTGCGCTGGCTGATATGCCATAAAACCCAACCAAACCAAATCAGATATATTTGATATATATGTATAAAAAGGATTTGGCATTAAATAACCTACACTGGTTGATATGCCATAAAACCCAACCAAACTAAATCATATATATTTAATATATATGTATAAAGAGGATTTGGCATTAAATAACCTACAATGGTTGATATGCCATAAAACCCAACCAAACCAAATCATGTATATTTAATACATATGAATAAAAAGGATTTGGCATTAAATATACCTATGCTGGTTGATATGCCAAAAAACCCCAACCAACTGGTTTTAATTCATTTTTTTTTCTCCAGGAACAGGTTACTGTCCCAAGTTTGTCTAACTATCTCCTCAAAACAGGAGAGGAACTTTTCTGTAGGTGAAATGCAGACAGCCTCAGTCAGTATTCGAACTTTGATCAACGATTCCAATTATTCTGAAGACAACCGTTACTCAAAAAAAAAAAAACTTATAAAAGCAAGGCGAAAACTAAATTTCAATGAAGGTGAAATAAAATACTTAGGAGCAGTACTTTCGTGTGAATTTACTGGCTAAATGTATTTTAAATATTAAAAAAAAACAAGTATAAAAAATACAAGAATGTTTAAATCGATAAATCTCTTAAGTGTCCATCACATTACAATTTGTAAGTTTTAGGTGTAAACTTTTTGATGGGAACTAAGATTGCAAAATCACCGACTGCGAGATAAGGCATTAACTCTTACTCATTAAAAACGTGTATTTCAGCTCCTCGCCATTATTGTCAACATCAAGACCGGCTGACAGCACGGATTTCTTGAACTCTCTCTCGATATTCGTCAATGTCAGCCATTTCTCTTGGTTAGTCGTCTAGACGGCACTTGTAAGTAAGTTTTTGTTGCTCAGTCAACACTGGTGTGTCGATGTGTAGGAGTCCATTGGAGAACGCCGCGTAGGCTTTTGTCCTTACTTCACCATCAGTCTTCGTCTTACCAGGATGGTTTGGCATTTCATAACCCAGGAAAGTTGATATGTCATTAAAAAAGAAAAAAGCGGATAGAAGAATGAATAAGTTTTAAATAGCGTTTTTTTAAAGGATGAAGATAGGCATTGAATTCAGCAATAAAATGTGTAAGGTTCAGTTCCAGTTTCTTGATTTAATGGCATACCAAACTTCTTGGGTTATTTAATGCCGAAGCCATCTTTGTCGAAGAACAGTTGTGATACTATTTAAGGTTTCTTTGTTTAATGGCATATCAATATTCGTTGGTTATTTAATGCCAAATCCATCGTTGTAGAATAACAGTAGTGATACTATTTAACGTTTCTTTGCTTATTTAATGCCAAAGCCATCCTTGATACTATTCAAGGGTTCTTTATTTAATGGCATATCAACATTCGTTGGTTATTTAATGCCAAATCCATCGTTGTAGAAGAACAGTTGTGATACTATTTAACGTTTCTTTGCTTATTTAATGCCAAAGCCATCTTTGATACTATTCAAGGGTTCTTTATTTAATGGCATATCAACATTCGTTCGTTATTTAATGCTAGATCCGTCGTTGTAGAATAACAGCTGTGGTACCATATAAGGTTTCTTTCCTTATTTAATGCCAAAGCCATCCTTGATACTATTCAAGGTTTCTTTGTTTAATGGCATATCAATATTCGTTGGTTATTTAATGCCAAGCCCTCCTTACAGAAGAACAGTAGTGGTACTATTTAAGGTTTCTTTGCTTAATGGCATATCAACCTTCGTGGGTTATTAAATGCCAAGGTGTACTTGTTTTTGACAATTAAACAGTGTACTTATGCTAAACTGAATTGTTTCAAAATAGAACTGATTATTTGCATAAAAATGGTTTTGGCGTTAAATAGCCTACAAAGGTTGATATGCCATAAAACCCAACCAACCAAACCAACCATCTAGGCATTCTTTGATTTCTAAAATAGGAATCTATTTCGTGGATGTAAATTATTTTGGATCTTAGAGGTACTAGTCTTTTCCGTTTTTGTTTTATGTTTTGTGTTTTTTTTTGTCTTTTTTAAAGTCAAAAATAGATGAAGTATTTTAAACACTAACCCAACTGGTTTGCTGAAGGCTACAACTTCAAAGAAAAAAGTTCATTTGCATATCTTTTGTACGCACTTGCTTTTAAAATCAGCTGTCATTATTTTTTAAGAGAAGGGTGACATTAGAAGACAGCAAATTACAAAACATTTACATTGGTCGGTTAGTTGGAAGGTTAGGTTTTATGGCATATCAACTCATGTAGGTTATTTAAAGCCAAATCATGTTTATATATATATATATATATATATTCAATTGGTATGACAATGTTGGCCTTTTCTTTTTTTTTTTTTCCAATATATATTTTTCCCCTTGACAGTGATTCGTAGTATATTTTCATCTTCAAATCACTTGCCGGTTTTTTTCTTACCATAAAGGCTATTATTTAATATATATATATATATATATATATATATATATATATATATATATATATATTTAATTCATGGAATTTAGACTGCAATCATTGGGTTTCATGGAGTTTTTTGTGCAAAGCAACAAAATGAAATGAATCGATAATCGAAAAAATACAGTCAAAAAACCGTTAGAATTTTGTTGGAATCTTTACGTAATGTAAGTGTGATTGTGTGTGAGTGTGTGGGTGTGTGCGTATGTTTGTGTGGGTTATAGTTGCGTATTATTGTGTGTATGTGTAGGTGGCATATAGTGTATGTGAAAGTACAAACGCAGCGCGTTGTTTTAACCGGATATAAATTCGTCGGTGTATCTTATTTTTTGCTTCATTATTTTATGTATGTGTAGGTGACTATAGCTAAGGAACAAAACATCATCATTGCATGTCGAGGGGAATGAATAAAGATTTGTTATATATATATATATATATATATATATATACACATGATATACATATACATATACATGTTATATATATATATATATAGCAAATTAGACTAGCAAACCAACACGAATGAATTCGAATCTCACTGAGTGCCCGATGCATACAGCCTGATTCCACAGCTACATCTAAGCAAAAAGCTCTGTAAATTTCTTTCTCTCTCTCTCTCTCTCTCTCTTTCTCTCTATCTCTCTGTCTCTCTCTCTCTCTCTATATATATATGAAGAATCGACAAGATAATAAAAATAAGTGTAAAGTGGATAAATCAAACACTTGCAACAGGTCCATTGGTTGGTTGGTTGGTTGGTTGGTTGTTTTATGGCACATCAACCTTTGACGGTTATTTAATGCCAAATTCATTTTTGTGCAACTAGTTCTATTTCAAACAATTCAATTTGCCATGAGTACACAGTTTAATTGTCAAAAACATTTCTATTTCAAGCTATTCAGTTGATTCAAACAGTTCTAATTCAGTTTAATATAAGTACAGATTTTGTTTACACAGAGTTAAATGTAAAAACAATTCAATATTAAACAATTTAGCTTAGTATAAGGAGAGTTTCAATGTCAAAAACAGTTTCATTTCAAACAATTCACTTTTGCATAAGTATGCTGTTAGTTCTATTTAACCCATATCAGGTGCTACCATTCCGAGTCAGAGTGGACCTGGGAGCAATGGCAATGAAGGGGTACTCTACATTCTTCAAACTCCAGCATTACTGGAACCTCACCATCAGATTGTTTAGTGTCATATCCAGGATTTTCATTGTCTGTGGGGGGGTGTTTTACTCCTCTGCAGAGGTGCAGTCGGTGCATAATACAGTCACAGCCGACTGGTTAAACGACAGGGTGAGTTCTAATATTTCGTTCTTTATCCAGTATATATATATATATATATATATATATATATATATATATATATATATATATTGGAGGAGTTCATGGTGAAATGGATCCCCTCGTTGAAAATAAACTTGGCAACGCGAGTTCAAATCCAAGACGAGACTGTTTGTATTTCATATTGTATGAATCTGAATATTCACCCTCCGGCAATAGATAAATCGTTGGGTAGACTGAGCTCTTTAACCTTGGTATAGAAACCACACTAGGAAAAGTATAACCATCAATTCAAACCAGTTAAAATCCTCTTAAAAATGACCTTGGTTCGTATCCTGCTCATACAAAGGGGTTTGTTTGTAGATAATATTTTAAACAAGCCAGAGACCATTTGTTTGCACACAGTTAAGTGGTTAAACAGTTTTATTTGACCCACCCTAGTTCGGACCCTAGCAAGTGCTACAACTCCAGTTGGTTGGTTATGGCATATCAACCCTTGTAGGTTATTTAATGTCAAATTCTCTTTATAAATATATAATAGATATATATGATTTAGTTTAGTTGGGTTTTATGGTATATCAACCATTGTAGGTTATTTAATGCCAAATCTTCTTTATAGATATATATTGAATTTATATGATTTTGTTAGGTTGGCTTTTATGGCATATCAGCCATTTTTGGTTATTTAATGGCAAATCCTCTTTAGACATATGTATATTAAGTATATAGGATTTAGTTTAGTTGGTTTTTATGGCATATCAACCATTGTAGGTTATTTAATGCCAAATCTTCTTTATACACATATTTATTAGATATATAGGATTGATCGTTTGGTTGGTGGAGTTTTATAGCGTGTCAACCCTTGAGGGTTATTTACAGTCAAATCCACTTTATAGACATATATAAGATATATATGATTTAGTTTGGTTGAGTTTTATGACATATAAACCCTCGTAGGTTATTTAATACCAAATCCACTTTACACATATATTTATTAGATATATAGGATCCCTCAGTTGGTTGGCTGGGTTTTATGGTATATCAACTCTTGTGGGTTATTTAATGCTAAATTCTGTTCATACATATAAATCAAATATATAATTTCTTAACAACTTTTCACAAACTTAAATGATTCCTATTATTGCTACGTAAAAGTAACAGTTTAAATTAAAATGAATTATTTGTTTGCACATCGTTAAATGGTTATACATATCATTTTTAAATGAATAATTTGTAGTTATTTCATTGTTAAAAAGATTGAGCTAAATTTTTTGCTAACATATATATATCTGATATATATATATAAACCTACAATAAAATAAATAAACTGCAATGGTTGATATGCCATAAAACCCAACCCAACCAAATCATATATATTTAATATATATGTATAAAGAGGATTTGGCATTAAATAACCTACAATGGTTGATATGCCATAAAACCCAACCAAACCAAATCAGATATATTTAATATATATGTATAAAGAGGATTTGGCATTAAATAACCAAAAATAGTTGATATGCCATAAAACCAAACCAAACCAAACCAAACGTAACCTAACTAAACCAAGTCCTCAGGCATAAAATAACCCCAGACAGGTTTGACATGCCGTTAAATTCCATCGGGTTTGGAGTCATTTGTTTTGGCAATATGACTGGTAGCAACACCTTGATCCTACACAAGGTCCTTAGATATTACACAAAAGTAACGGGTATACGGCCTGCAAAAGAAAGAAAGAAATCACAATACTCGTTATATAAAAGTAAAAAGTAAAGTTGGCGACCATAGTCGAGGGTAACCCGAAGGCTCCCTTTTTGATAGCTACTACACCAAGGTGTAGGGGAGGGCGCTACTCCTTTCCCAGAATTGCTCTACTTTACCCTTGATCCGTACCTTATAATGCTGAGTGTTAAGCAAGGAGGCATCAAGTTCCATTTTTTGAGTCTTTGGTATGACTCGACCTGGGATTGAACCCAGGTCTCCCGGGCTACTGGCGAACACTCTAACCGCTAGGCCAATAGAATATAATCGATAATTTAATAATCTAATCTTTCTGTATGGCTATACCACTTGGACATTTACAAAAACCCAGGAGGAAAAAAAAGCAAGGTGGGAACCACACAAGGATTCTACATGGTGTTTTGAACAATTCGTAGAAGCAGCACCCTACAAAACAGAAGCTGTTCGGCCACTTACTTCCCATCACACAAGCCACCAAAGCAAGACTATTGGGGAAGTAAAGCCGAACTCACAGGTGAAGTTCTTTCATGGAAACGCCAGTATTAACTGATCAACTGGCAAGAACTTAGAGTAACTAGCTCTTTGCGGACACTGGGTGCCGTCTAGTGAATTAACAAGAGCGATATGGAATCTGTGCTGTCGGAAAGCTATGATGATGGTGAATTATAATTTTCCGAGAGGTTATTGATTTTTTGAAATTTTTTCATTTCTTTTTTTCTAAGGGGTAGGATCCGTTAAATTTTTCTTTCTGAGAGGAGTATGACCCTCTCAGAAAGAAAGACAAGAAAATTCATTAACTGTTTGTTTAGATGTCAGTTTTAATTTTATTTTCAGTCACTTCTTTTACTTGAACTCTATTCTCCCTTCTTGTTTTTGAGTAGATTTACATTCTGTTTTCGTTATTGCGTTCCTCGAAATCTGCTGGCTTTTTCGTTGTTGTAAATTTTTTTCTTTTTTTTTTTTGTATGTGCATTTTTTTTCTTAATTAAAAAATAAGATTTAAAAAAATTATTGTTTTTAGGAAAAAAATACAAAAAAAAACCAACAAAAAAAAAAAAAGACAATCCATTCTTACTTACATAAATGGCATTTCCGCATTTTCGTATATCTTATTTTATTTCATTTTATTTCAAAGTCGAGAAATGGAAATAAGACCTTACTGTAAAATTTGTTCCGAAAGTTTCAAATAACTATCAAATTAACCCTAGCACGACAAACACGGCAAAGATCGCAAAATGAAAAATCCTCGCCTAGCTCTGCTACCGACTCTATGAGGTTGAAAACGGAAGATAACACCAGACTTATAAAAATGAATAAATCTCAAGAAAGAAATCAAATCACATTTGAACAAACAGCTGTAAATCATTCGACAAAATAAATAAATAAATAATCATAAAGATAGAAGCAAATAGAAGTAAAAAAATATTATAAAAAACGATGTTCTATGCGTACTTGTGGCTTTAAAAACTTGTTTACATATGTTTAAAACTATACGAGAAACGAGAAAAAAAAACAACCGCTCAAAAAAGTAAACACTGAAATACAAACAAACATAAATAAATAAATAAATAAAGTGTGTGACACTTTTTCTCCGTCAAACTAAATCTACATTCTAACATTTGGCATAAACATCGAAGAGCGCCCTCTCTCGACTTCTAATGTCTGTATCCTTTGCCTCAAAGAAAAGAAGAAAAAAAAAAGAAAGGAAAATTAAACAAAGAAACCCCCCAAACAAACAAAAAGATGTCAGCAAAAATTATCCAGAAGAAGGCAAGAAAATTTAAGATCTCAAACCAGATAGGGATGCGGAGAAAGCTTGATTAGTTTGCCACTGGGGAGGTAACGCCTTTTGCAAGAAAGGTAAAACAACATCACAGTGAGGATTTTTTTTTTCTTTCTAAAGGACGAGATAGCAATTTGAAAATTGAATCTTGTAAACAGATTGGCTTGTCGTCTCATCCGGTGTCAGCACTCCAGCGAAGTGCGATTGTTTTATTTATTTATTCTTTTTTTTTCTTCAAATCTTCATTTTTATTTTATTTCATTCTATTTGTTGTTGTTGTTCTTTTGATTTTTCAAAACCTTGTTGCTCTTTCTTCAATATCTTGAGATCAGCACCCAACCAACTAATTAGCTCTGAGAGTGTAATCTGCAACCTGTCCGTATAAGTTTAAAATAAAATCATTCTTCCAGAATTGAAGAAGAAGAAAAAGAAGTAGGAAGAAGAAGAAGCCGTAGCTGACAAAAGAAACTATTCTTCTTTCAGGTTGTAATTTTTTTACTCACACAACACCGTTCTGTAGATTTTGCACTTACAAATACAATATTTCGTATGTTGTCCATAAACCCAGAAATGGTAAAAAAAAAGGAAGTGAAACATTATTTATTTAATACCGAATAAGGATAATATACAAAACTTTTTGTCCGATAGTTTACACAAAGAAAACACACACACACACACACACACATACATATATATATATATATTAGCTAATTAGTTGGTTGGGTGCTGATCTCAAGATATTGTGTGAAGAAAAATTGATAACAAGGTAATCCAAGTAGAAGGAGAGGTTTATAAAGAAGCAAAGTCGACACTATAGCGTTTCGGTTCTACTGAACCATCATCAGGACTGTGAGGGATGATATTAGTGATGTTAAATCAACGATGGATGTTAAAAAAGGAAAAATCCAAAAACCTAGGGAAATTTTGTTTAACAAGAAAAGGTTGGCTGTTTAATTTATGAATCAGAGTTTGTGGTTTTAAATTACATCACTTGGCTTATTAGGAATATTGTATAGAATTTGTTTCGTTTGTGTATTGAGATAGATTTCGAGTCAAAGGGAAGAAAAGGAAAGAAAAACACTAGGAAAAATAGAAAAGCATAAAAATTATGATATATGTGAAAATATTAACTAAAGATGGAATCAATTGTAGCTATTTAAAATGAATTAAGGAGAAATATCACAAAAGCCAGGACTAGTATTTAAGCAATATATATATATATATATATCAGGGGCAGAGACGGGACTAGTGCTACTCGTGCCCGGCACGACCAATAACTCGGTCAATGTTATTCAAAATGGATTAAAAATCATCCATTAATTTCAAGCAAACATACTTAGTCTGATCTCAATTAAATTACGTATCTATTCAAGTTTCGATATCTAAGTATAAATATATCTGGGAATAATACAACGATGCTGTTTTGAACGGATGGTCTTTGTCCGGCCACCGTCAGATTCATTGAACATCCCATAAAATCGGCTATAATGTTGAACACGCGCAATCCGTGCCGCGCACTAGACCCTTATAATAACAGTAATGTTAGAGAAATCCGCTTTTGGCTGAAGCCAATAGCAGGAGCAACTCTAAACACTGTGTTCAAAAATATTAGCACGTTGTGACTGCTGACAGCTGTCTTGGGAAGAGAGAGAGAGAGAGAGAGAGAGAGAGAGAGGGGGGGATAGCAGATTATGGCCGTCGCCGACGTCATCATCATCGCTATGGTAAATGTTGGTTAAACGGCGTGTTTTAATTCGTTTTTTCACTAACAGATGTCTATTTCTTTAATGAATGTTGCATATATTACATTCTGTCACTAAAATTTGTTTATTTGAATACATTTTCAACAAATAATCTTTATTTTAAGCGAAATTGAAACTACTAGCTGTGTCTGTGTATATTGTCATCAGTTTCTTTATTCTAATAAACATATTTTTCTCGTCAGAGTAATGAACATCTTCCCTTTTCTTCTATACTTTTCAAAGAAAAAAAAATCTTATCTACTGTATTAACAAGACTACAAATTATATAGTATCTTGATTGTTTACAAAAAAAAAAAACCACCATGCAAGGTACGTTTGTCAATCTGTGCTATACAATGGAGAATCACGCAATAGCAACTATGATGACCTACTTTGGGTCCACGGACCACGGGTTGGGAACTGAAGTTGACAGAGGGCGGGGGCGGGCACGAGTAGTAAAAATAGGCTAGAGTCGCCACTGATATATATATATATATATATATATATATATATATATATATTACCGCTGATATATGTTCTGTGATTAAGTGAGGCACTTACCCAGTCGGCTTGGGCAGTAGAATACGCCGACTGCATCTCTGCTGAGGGGCAAGACCTCCTTCTAATGAGTATCCTAGATATGACTTTAAACCATCAGAGGGCGAGGCTCCAGTCAGGGAGATTTGGGGAATGCTGAGTAACCCTTCATTGCCTTTGCTCCCAGGTCCACTCTGACACACAGTAGTAGCACCTGATAGTGTCCTATCTATGGGTGAAGTAGAACAAACTGTGTGTGCAAACAAATTACTGATGTTAGATTGTGACCGTTAGATAGCAATATTTGAAACCATTTAACTATGTGCAAAAAAGCTCGTTCAAAGCACGTAGTCTAGATGATAAAGAGGTATGGGGCTAGTGTGTCTTCTTGCAGTACACCTGCTACAATGTCGAAGTAGTCTGTGTCTCCATCCGGGGAGCGGACGTTTACTTTTGTGCTTTTTTATAACATTATTATGGCTGCGATGGATTCTTTTGGTAGGCCGTAGGCGAGTAGTATTTGCTCCATCTTTTCTCTGGGTATGGAGTCAAAGGCCTCCGCGAAGTCGACAAATAATATTGTTGCCTCTAGGTTTTTTGCACGTACTCCTTTAAAAATTCGACGGATAGTAAAAATGTGTAACGTCGTGGAACTATTACTCCGAAAGCCCTAAGCCACCTAAGTATATGCTCAATTTTTGGTTCTATGCGGTTGCGTATTAGAGCATATTATATCTTGGCCTTGTATCTTGTAAGGATTATATCTTGGCCTTATATCTTGTAGGGATTATACCTCAGTAGTTCTTGGTTAATCTGAGGTCGCCCTTTTTAGGAAAGAGGAGGATGACTCTCTTTGTCCATCTGTCTATTGTGTTTTGATTATATACAGCATTACAGTGTCGGAGCAGTATGTCGTCGAATTGACTGGTCTTCCATGCTTCTGGGGGTATTTCATCAAGCCCTCCTGCTTCTGCTTTTCTAATTTTAATTTTTCTTAGTACCAAATCGAGTTCTTCTTGCGTAAACTGTCCTAGTTTGATGTCTAATTGTTTAATAATAATTCTCGTGATGGGTTCATGTATAGCTTTCGGAGGGTTGCCGAGTAAATTCTCAAAATGTTGTTTCCATAGTTGTATTCGTTCTTCTTGGTCGGTAGCTTTCAGTTTAGCTTTGGCAGTCCTCTTCCTTCTGCTCGCTTTGTTTACCGTATGCCATGCTATCCTAGATTGTCCATCTTTAACTGAGTCTCTAATCTTATCGATCTGACTTTGTATGTATTCTGTTTGTTCTTTTAGGTATATGTTAGCTAATTCATTTGGTGCCTTTTTAAATTTCAGGGCATTGGTATTGGTTGGGTTCTTCCTATTGAATTTGGAGGCAGTTTTCACGTCTGCACACTTTTTCTCTAACCGCTAATGTCTCTCCTGGGACTTTACGTTTAGTTCTTTGTTTACTTGGTATGCATTCCGCTGCTGCTTCTAAGTGGGCATTGACGAGATTCTTATATTCGTCATTCGGAGTATGTGTTTCTGTCTTCTGTAGTGCATCGAATTTATTTCTTAGTGTTAACGCATATAAATCTCTGATATCCCTGTTATTAAGCTGGGATCACGAGGTGCCCGTGAAGTAATGATTATCGTCGTAGGAAATGAACACGGCGACACGAGTTCAAATCCTGGACGAGACTGACTGCATTTCACATAGCACTAATACCCCTTGGGAAAGGTATGAATCCAATTATTCTCCCTCGAGCTATGGGTAAATAGTAGGGCAGACTAGGTTCTTTAGCCTTGGTAAGGCAACTAGTCTAGTAGAAGGAAAACTCTGAATTCAAACCTGTTAAACTCCGCTTAAAAATTGACCTTGTGTCATATCCTGCCCAAGCGGAGAGGTTGGGTAAATATGATTAAGCAGGGACCAGTCATAGTATACAGTGATTGTTGTTCGGGTCGTATACTTTCGTAGGCTCGGTTGTAGGACACCCCATGAGACCTGAATTTGCTCGTGAAGGTTTTCAAGTCTTACTTACTAACTATTACTCCCCCACCTAAGGTACCAAAAAAGATTTCATGTATTTGCTTTATAAAATCTGACCTATACGATCATACAGGTTACAGAAAAAACAAACACACACACACACACAAACACACAATTTATTGAATGCTTATATATATTTGAACGCGCACTGAAACTGGTTTCGTTTGGTTGTTTTTTTTTTTTTTTTTAGTATTATGGCATATCAACCATTATAGGTTATTTAATGCTAAATCCTCTTTATACATGTATATTAAATATATCTGATTTGGTTTGGTTGGGTATTATGGCATATCAACCATTGTAGGTTATGTAATGCCAAATCCCCTTTATACATATATATCAAATATATTTGATTTGTTTTAGTTGGGTTTTATGGCATATCAACCAGTGTAGGTTATTTAATGCCAAATCCTCTTTATCCATATATATTAAATATATCTGATTTGGTTTGGTTGGGTTTTATGGCATATCAACCATTGTTGGTTATTTAACGCCAAATTCTCTTTATACATATATACATTAAATATAAATGATTTGGCTGTGTTGGGTTTTATGGCTTATCAACTATTGTTGGATATTTAATTTTAAATCTTTTCTACACATATATATTAAATATATATAATCTTGGTTTGGTTGGGTTTCATGGCATATCAACCATTGTTGGTTATTCAATACCAAATCTTCATACATATCTATTAAATATATATGATTTGGTCTTGTAGGGTTTTATGGCATATCAACCATTGTAGGCGATTTAGTGATGAATCCTCTTTATACATATTATATATGATTTGTAAACGGATTGTTCATAGATAACATTTTTGAACAAGCCAGTTAAATGGTTATATGTATGATTTGTAAGTCACGATTTTATGGGTAATCTTATTTTTAAATAAGTCAGAGCTAATTTATTTACACCCAAGTAATACTATCGTTTGCACATAGTCAAATGGTTCCAAATATTCTAATACGAATACTTTTATTTGGTGTTAATCATTTGTTTGCGCTCACTCAAATGGTTTCAGATATTGCTATATGATATAAATAGTTTTATTTGCACACTGTTAAATTGTTTCAATCATCGCTATGTAACACTAACAATTCAATTTAGGCAAACAGTTAAAGAGTTTCAAGTACTGCTAATCAACACAAATAATTCTATTCAGCATTTCTCATCCGTTAGCACACAGTTAAATGGTTCCAAGAATTGCTATATATCACTAACAATTCAATTAAACATCAGTCATTTGTTTACACACATTAAATGACAAACAGTTCTATTTCTAACAATTCAATTTGATATGTCATCAAAGTTAAATGGTTCCAAGTATTGCAATGTATCACTAACAATTCAATTAAACATCAGTCATTTGTTTACACACATTAAATGGTCAAACAGTTCTATTTCTAACAATTTGATTTAATGTAAATCATTTGTTTGCTCTCTGTTTAAATGTCAAACAATTCTATATGACCCATGGATACCAGGTGCTACGACTCCAAGTTAGAGTGGACCTGAGATTATAGACAATGAAGGAGTACTCCATATTCCCCAGAGCTCCAGAACTGGAGCCTCACCATCAGATGGTTTTATATCACTAACAATTCAATAAAACATCCGTCATTTGTTTCCACACATTTAAATGGTCAAACAGTTCTGTTTCTAACAATGTGATTCAGATAGATCTAGATATTGTTTTGCATCTCTAGCCATTCAATTAAACATTAATCTTTTGTTTATACAAAGTCGTGTCGATACTGCTGTATGGATGCACTACATGGACACTAACTAAATGTATAAAGAGAGAGCTTGACGGCAACTTCACAAGAATGCTGCGAGCAATATTGAACAAGTCCTGGAGGCAACACCCCACAAAGCAGCAGCTGTACGGCTACCTACCACCCATCACGATATCTATCGAAGTTAGACGAACCAGACATGCTGGTCACTGCTGGAGAAGTAGGGAAAAACTCCTGTGGACCCCCTCACTTGGACAAGCAAGGGCAGGACGATCAGCTAGAACTTACATACAACAGCTCTGTGCCGATACCTACCGGAAGCGATGGACGATAGAGAAAGTTGGCGGGAGAGAGTAAGGGTGATCCGTGCTGATGGTGCGACATGATGATGATGATGATGAAACTTATGCTAAACTGAATTGTTTGAAATAGAACTGTTTATATACATAAAAATGAATTTGGCATTAAATAACCTAAAATGGTTGATATGCCATAAAACCAAACCAAACCAAACAAATATTTTTTATCAGTTTTACATATATAGAAAGAACTGACCATGTGCTCGGTTGAGTCAAAACTTTTGCAATTTTTTGGTAATGTTAGGCATAATTCGACAGGTCAGGATACTTTGGTCGCATCCATGATGATAACTGGCTTGAGAAATGCCGAACTCACCTGATACTCTCTGGTTGCTACTTGCTGGATTGGTCTATATATCTTGGGGCACTGCCTTGGAATCACCGGTTTTTTGACCGACCTGACCTTGTCTAATTGTCGAGGTTCTTGCAAACCGATCGAAATTTCTTGAAACATCTGGTTATTACTGTGACCAACTGCACCTTCATCTGTGCAGCTTTCAATTCACACACGGAGAAAAGAAATGCATGACGTGTAAGGACACCATCTACCACGATACTATCAACATCGGCATGCCGTATCTTGCATTCTTATAAAACAAGAAAAAAAAAGGATTAAGATTTTTCTTGCTTTATAGCACACACGCGCATATTTTTCACGGCAAAATGTTCGGTTACGACTTCTCTTTCTTGGTGAGGCTTAAAATAACCCCTGTATATAATTACAGTGTGCTCTCCACTCCACAAATGACCCCCAAACACGTGTCAAAGTTGGACAAGATAGAAGCCAAATAAAATTTTTCGAAAAGAGAGAGAGACTGAGAGAGAGAGAGAGAGAGAGAGAGAGAGGGGGGGCAAAAAGAACAGAGAGAGAACGAAAATGAAAGAGCAGAGAGAGAGACAGACAGACAGACAGAGACAGAGATGTTAGCTTAACTTATTTGGTTTAATGGCATATCCCATTGCTTGGACAACTTCGATACGTAACATACCCACAAACCAACTAGCACATACTGCTCATATATATTTAAACGGACACAGAAACTATTCTGTAGTTGTTTTTATGATATGGAATATAATTTATAAAAGTATTCAGATATATATTCACCCAACCCCTCCGATACGGACAGGGTGTGTGACACGTGGTCAATTTTTAAGCGGAGTAAAGCTGTTCTACATAGTGTTTTCCTTCTCTTTGACTGGTTGCCGTTCCAAATCTAAAGCACCCAGTCCGTCCTACTATTTATACATAGCAGGAAAATGGGTGGATTTCAGCAATTATCGAGGGCATTAGCATGAAGGAAAATGCAAAGTGTCGTCTAGGATTTGAACTCGGGTCTACAATCCCATTTTTTTCTCGGGTTAACAGAAATAACAAACACACACAAACACATGCATTTTATATACACAAGTAATCTTTATCGGTATTGCTTATATCGAAAGTACAGCTCATAAGTATTTGAACGGATACAGAAACTGTCATGTGGGGAAGATTGTAGAAGGCGTAAGAATTTTGAGCACAAAAACGCACACACGCACAAAAACATGCATACACACACAAAACCACACACATACGCACACAAACACACGCACACACAAACAAACATACACACTCACACACACAAAACACACACGCATACGCATACAAACACATACACACATACCCAAAAACACACACACATACTCACACAAACCTACACACGCACAAACACACACACATACACACACAAACACACACACACACACACAAAAACACACACACATAAGCATGCTAACACAGACACGCACAAAAACACACACACATACATATACACACATGCGCATACAAACACACACACTCACACAAAAGCACACACATATAGATACAGACACATACACACATACATATACACACATACGCATACAAACACACACACTCACACAAAAGCACACACATATAGATACAGACACATACACACATACATATACACACATACGCATACAAACACACACACTCACACAAAAGCACACACATATAGATACAGACACATACACACATACATATACACACATACGCATACAAACACACACACTCACACAAAAGCACACACATATAAATACAGACACATACACACATACATATACACACATACGCATACAAACACACACACGTACCAAAACACACACACATACACACACACACACACACAAAATCACACACACACACACACACACACATACATTCATTCACACGAGTTATCTTTATTTGCACCATTATACAGAAAGGGACTCTAGAACACACAAACTGCTTTTCTGCAGAGGGGTAAGACTCCAGCAACGAGTGTCCTGATATGACGCTAAACAATCTGATGGTGAGACTGCAGTAATGCTCGAGTTTTGTGGAATGCGGTGTACCCCTCAATGGCCATCACTCCCAGCTCCACTCTGTCCCGAAATGGTAGCACCTGATAGGATCCTATCTATGGGTCTAATAGAACTAAACTGTGTACTTATGCTAAACTGAATTGCTCAAAATAGAACTGTTTTGACATTTAAACTGCGTACTTATGCTATACTGAACTATTTGAAATTTAATTGTTTTGTATGCTGAACTAAATTGTTTGAAATAGAACTGTTTTGTATTTAACTATGAGTAAACAAAATCTATACTTATACTAAACTAAATTAGCTGAATTAGAACTGTTTGAATAAACTGAATAGTTTGATATAGAAATGTTTTGACAATTAAACTGTATACTCATGCTAAATTGAATTGTTTGAAATAGAATTGATTATTTGTATAAAAATGGATTCGGCATTAAACTACTTACAAATGTTTGGATGTAATAAAACCCAAACAAACAAACTATATTCAGAAAGTACAGCTTATAAGTATTTGAACGGACAGAAACTGTCCTATGGGTAAGATTATAGAGGGCCATAAAGAATTTTGTGCTGAGGGAATCCCAAATTATCTTGTTAGCTTGGCAAATACCCCGAATAGTAATGGGAAACTGACCAAGATTTTTGAAGAATATAATTTTTTTTATCAAACAATTTCATTCCATCAAAAATATTTTTTCACTAATTCAATAAGGAAGTTCCTCCTGCATAATTGCTATCGTGATGTATTGCTGCCTTTAGGTAAGCGCGTTCAAAATCCAATCACACCATTGAGTTTACTTTTGGACTAATGCCCTAAGAAAAGGCATGAACCCCCTTATACCCTCGCTATCTTCATTGCTATAAAAACGAGTTCTTCTTGCGTAATGTCCCTGTTTTCAATTCTTTAAACCAAATGACTGGAGCAAATTGTCTGATTATTAAAATATTTGTTAGAAGTAATATGTAACCGGGCCATTGTTACAGTGTTTGCCAATGGTCCGGGAGACCGGGGTTCAATCCCTGGAGGAGTCATACCAAAGACTCAAAAATGGTACTTGATTCCTCCTTGCTTAATACTCAGTATTATAAGGTGCAGATCAAAGGTAAGGGGAGTAATCTCGGGAAATGAGTAGCATTCTCTCCTTACACCTTGGTGTAGTAGCTATTGAAAAGGGAGCCTTTGGGTCGCCTTCGACTTCGATTGGCCAACTAAGTATATATATATATATATATATATATATATATATATATATATAAAACAATAGGGGTCGTTCAAAAAGATCTGAGCCTCATCTAAAAAGGAAAGCATAGCTAATCATTTTTGCTGTGTCAACACACTTGCACTTCTTAAAAAGAAAAAGAATTAAGGTTTATCTTGCTTTATAGAAAGTGGTAGTGTTCTATCACAATAAAATGTTCGACAACGTCTTGTCTTGCTTGCTGAGGCTTAAAACGTTTTGAAAAACCCTTACGTATAATGACTGTGAACCACCCACTCAAACAAATGACCCCAAACAAGTGTCAAAGTTGGACAAGAAAAAGCCAAACAAGATTTTGTTGGAGAGAGAGAGAGGGAGGGCGAAAAAGAACTGAGTGGGAAAGAAAAAAGACCAGAGAGACAGAGAGAGGGGAAAAAGAACTGAGGAGGAAAGAAAAAAACAGAGAGAGAGAGAGAGAGGGGGGCGAAAAAGAACAGAGTGGGAAAGAAAAAAGATCAGAGAGAGAGAGAGAGAGAGACGAAAAAGAACTGAGAGGGAAACAAAAAGACCTGAGAAAGAGAGAGGGAGAAGCGAAAAAGAACTGAGGGGGAAAGAAAAAAAAAACAAAGAGAGAGAGAGAGAGAGAAAGAGAGAGAGAGAGACGCGAAAAAGAACTGAGGGGAAAAGAAAAAAGACCAGAGAGAGAGAGAGAGAGAGAGAGAGAGAGAGGGAGAGAGAGATTAGCTTAAGTTATTTGGTTTAATGGCACATCAAACCATAATGGTTGTTTAATGCCAAATCCTATTTACGTATAATTTATATGTGAATAGTTTGCAAATAACAATTTTTAAACGAACCAAAGCTCATATGTTCGCACTCAGTCAAAGGGTTTCAAGTATTGCTATCTAACACAAATAATTCTATTTAATATCAATAAACAGTTCTTTTTTATCACAAGATAGGACCCAACAGATACTACCTTCTGTTGGTCTGAGTGGACCTGGCAGTAATGGCAATGAATGGATACTCTACATTCTCCAAAGCCCTAGGACCGTAGGTTCGCCATCTGATACAATTTAGTGTCTAATCCCGGACACTCATTAGGGGTTGTCTTATCTCTCGGCAGAGATGCAGTCAGCGTTAGAGAGAGAGAGAGAGAGAGAGAGAGAGAGAGAGGTGAATAATTATTCGGAAACTTTCCAGCCTGAAGGACATGGAGGCCTTAATCAAAAAGGTGTGGAACTAAATCCTTGTTGAGACTTGTCGAAATCTGGTGATGAAGTTTCAGTATGGGATGATAAATAGATGCCTTGCCATTGATTACTAAGTTCGGTGATGAATAATTTTGCATATACCTTTTTGTGATTAAACTGCAGACAATAAATCAAGGAAATAAGACTTTTTCCCCTACAGGTATTATGCATAATTTAATTTTTTCTTTATTTGGAGAAAGGAAAAAAAACCCAACCAAACAAACAAAATTCCTTCGATGATAATATATAAGAAAAGAAATTTATTTTAATTCTTATCACACACTTTGTGGCCTGAACAATTTGTGGCTAAAATCTATATTTGAGTTTTCCGTTCAGACGCTTTGATGTCTTTCATGGTTGACCAGTATATTTTCCTTTTAAAAACCACCCCATTTCTTTTATATATGTACAAAAATTTAGACAAAGAATATTAAGAATAATCAACATGTTTCCCCGCACTTCAGAGTGTATTGGCTGCTTGAATTATCCAATCAATTATTTCAATTGACAATTCTTTTGTCGGAGCCATATTTCCTTTAATTTAGGAATAGCCAGACGTTTGGCGAGGTCCAGTACACTGGGGCGGTAGAATACACTAACCGTATCTCTGCAGCGGGGTAACCCCTGCCCAACGAGTGTCTAGCATATGATACTAAAATATCTGATGGTGAGACTCCAGACGTCGGAACTTTGGGGATTGTGGAGTATTTGAGTATTGCCATTTATTGAAGGATCGTCCCTCTCTCCCCCTCTCTCTCTCTCTCTATATATATATATATATATAGGAACTGATTGACATTAATAAATAGATAAATATGAACAAAATGTGAGCAAATAAAAGTTCAATTTAAAGAAAATATATAATGTTGCATTAAAAATATAGTTATCAAAATTAAACATCTATTAGTAAAATAAACTTGGCGATCGTAGTCGAGGGGTGGCAGAAGGTTCCCTTTTCTAATAGCTACTACACCGAGGTGTAGGGGAGCGCGCTACTCCTTTCCCTGGATTGCTCCACTTTACTCTTGATACGTATCTTATATTGCTAAATGTTAAGCAAGTAGGTATCAAGTACCATTTTAAAGTCTTTGATATGACGTGACCTGGGTTCGATCCCAGGTCTCCTGGCCCAATGGCGAACTCTATACCCGCTAGGTGAATGAGCCAGTCTATAAATGAATAAAATTTTGACAATAAATAACCCACAAAGAATCTATATGCCGTTAAACAAATAACCCAAACCAAATATTTCTCTCTCGTTTTTCTTGTTTTATATTAAAACATTTTAAAATAAATCCAATTTTTGCATTAAATAACCTATAAAGATTTGATATGCCGTTAAATAAATTAACTTAAAACTTAGAAAACTTAACCCACCTCCGCGTGAGTAGGGTGCGATACAAGGTCAATTCTTTTAAAGCATAGTTTAACAGATTTGAATTGAGATTTTTCCTTCTTCAAGACTGGTTGCCAAGCCAAGGCTAAAGAGCACAGTCTGACCTACTATTTACTCCTAATTGTAGGGGAAATAGTTGGATTCATGCTTTTGCGCTACGTGTAAAGCAAACCGCCTCGTTCAGTACTTGAACTCAGGTCACCGTGTCTCTTTTCTACTCCAGTAACCATTACACCACGAACAACTCCAGACTGAATATACGAAATGGACTCTTTTCTTATCGGATATGCTTAAATTATACAACTGACTAGTAGGGCAACCAGTGTAGGAGAAGGAAAAGTCTAAATTCTGAATAGATGTTGTTTACAATTTTCTTAGAAAACAAAATCGGAGAATCGCAAATAGACTTCGTATTCAGGGCCCATACCATATGTTGACGTAGGAACACATACATAGACATATCCACACACTCAAGGGTATATACATACACACATACTTTCATTTATACACAAACACAAAACCCCCTGTCGGCTAGGGCTGTAGAATACACCGACTGCATCTTTGCAGAGGGGTAAGACTCCCCACCAACGAGTGTCCTGCATTTGAAACAAAACAATCAGATGGCTAGGCTCCAGTATTGCTGTAGCTTTGGGGAATACGGAGTACCCCTTCATTGCCTTTACTCCCAACTTAACTCAGGCGTATTGGGATAGCACCTGATAGGATCCTATCTATGGGTCAAATAGAAGTGTTTGATATTCAAACTGAATGCAAACAAATGACTTTTGCAAAACTGAATTGTAAGAAAGAGAACTGTTTGATCATTCAACCGTGTGTAAACAAAGGACTGATGTTTAATTGATTTGTTAGTGATAAATAGCAATATTTGGAACCATTTAACTGTGGTGTTTATGCTTAATTGAATTGTTAGAAATAGAACTGTTTAGTTGTTTAACTGTGTGTTTCTAGAAAATGTAATTACAAATCATATATCTACTTTGTATAAAGTGGATTTGACATTAGATAACCTATCATAGTTGATATGTCAAAAAACCTAACCAAACCAAATCAAATATATTTGATATATATATATATATATATACAGAGAGGATTTGGCATTAAATAACCTACAATGGTTGATATGCCATAAAACCTAACCAAACCAAATCATATATATATTTAATATATATGTATAAAGAGGATTTGGCATTAAATAACCTACAATGGTTGATATGCCATAAAACCCAACCAAACCAAATCATATATATATTTAATATATATGTATAAAGAGGATTTGGCAATAAATAACCTACAATGGTTGATATGCCATAAAACCTAACCAAACCAAACCATATATATATTTAATATATATGTATAAAGAGGATTTGGCATTAAATAACCTACAATGGTTGATATGCCATAAAACCTAACCAAACCAAATTATATATATATTTAATATATACGTATAAAGAGGATTTGGCAATAAATAACCTACAATGGTTGATATGCCATAAAACCTAACCAAACCAAATCATATATAGATTTAATATATATGCATAAAGCAGGATTTGACATTAAATAACCTACAATGGTTGATATGCCATAAAACCTAACCTAACCAAACCAAATCATATATATATTTAATATATATGTATAAAGAGGATTTGGCATTAAATAACCTAAAATGGTTGATATGCCATAAAACTCAACCAAACTAAACCAAGGCAAACACAAATGATGTATTTAATTTCTCGGTTACGGGAAAGATGTGACGCAAGGTGAAATTTTAAGCGGAGTAAAGTTGTTTTGAAGTCATAGTTTTTCGTGTCCGCGAAAGGTTACTGAACCAAGGCAGGGGCAGTTCATGTGGCGTAATGGTTAAAGTGCCTAACTGCGGCTTTGACCGAAGCGAGTTCGAAACCCAGTCGTGCTATTACATTTACTTTCGGACTAATACCCGTTCGAAAGATATGAACCCCCTAATCCTCCCAGCTATAGGTTAATTAGTATCACAGCTAGAATGATGGTCTTTTCATTAAATAACCATTAATGCCATTAAACAAAGGAACTTTAAATAGTACCACTGCTGATCTTCTACAAAGATGGCCTAGGCATTAAATAGTCCACAAAGGTCAATATGCCATTAAACAATGAAACCTTAAATAGTACCACTACAGTTCTGGAAGTTTGGCTTTGACATTAAATAAGCCACAAAGGTTGATATGCCATTAAACAAAAAAAACCTTAAATAGTACCACTACTGTTCTACAAAGATGGCTTTGGCATTAAATAATCCACCAAAGGTTGATATGCCATTAAACAAAGAAACTTTAAATAGTACCACTGCTGTTCTTCTACAAGAATGGCTTTGGCATTAAATAACCCACGAAGGTTGATATGTAATTAATCAAAGAAACCAAACCTGACCAAGAACATAGTCTACCCGACTATTTATCCCAGGTTGAGTGAGGAGAACTGATGCAATGCATTCAGGTCTTTCCCAAGGACTTTAGGATAAAGTGAAACGTTACTGTTTCACCTGGAGCAGGATTCGAAATGCGGTTGCTGAATCCATTGCCGACAACGCTTAGTGCGCCTGAAATACAAAGTAAAGAAACGCACTGACCATACTGATTTATGCAGAGGAGTCGGGTTTGGCTGGGTGGGAGTCAGGGTGGTGGTCATTCAGAGGGACGCTGTTTTTAGGATTAGATAGATTCGTCTAAATTTCGACCACATCACAAGTTGGAGGCTGAAGATTACAACTTTCTCAATTATGGTAAGCTGAATCCAGAAGTTTAATAAAATGCAAAAGTCAAATGTTTGATTAATGGAAAGATGATGGTGAAAGATTCCGAAGATGAGGGGGAGGGTAGAGCTTGGGCGTGCGGTTGGAGGAATAACTATCGGGAGAGGTGTTAGTGTTGGTGATGATGGCGGCGGCGTTCGGGAGCGGACGAAAAGTGAGGGTCATTCTATTCCACTTATTAAGACACGATGAAGTTCCCGCCAGGAAAATATGGCGGCGGGGAATGGAAAACACCGAGAGAGTGGAAGAGAAGGAGTAGAAGCGTGGAGGAGGAGGAGGAGGAGGAGGAGGAGAAGAGGTGGTGGTGGTGGTGTGTAACGCTGTAAAATTGGGCAAGCGTGAAAACGATCGAGCATTTTCGAAACGGACCGAGGTTTTTCTTTTTAATCGCGCGCGCTTCCCACTCCATTTTCGATTGGAGGCCCGGATCTCATGTTTTTGATCTTTCTTTCCTCTTTTCGCTTCGCCTCTCGGTCGCCCGTCTTTCCGTCTTTCTTGTATATCAGATGGTTCTTATCTCGATTATTTAAACGATGACTAATTCCAGTAATAGAAACAGATTCCATCTTTATCGAGACATCTAGAGCAGACTGATAAAATCTATCTATCTATCTATCTATCTATCTATCTATCTATCTGAGTTTATAATTGTCCCTCCCCCCTCTCTCTCTCTATATATATATATACATATATACATATATATATATATATATATATATATATATATATATGTCTGTTCACATCTATCGATCTATCTATCTATCTATCACAGTTTTTTGTCTCTGTATCTTTCTCATTCTCCCTCTCTCTCTCTCTCTCTCTCTCTCTCTATATATATATATATATATATATATATATATAAATATGTATATATATATATTAGTCTGTTTTAATCTATCTCAGTCTATTATTCCTTCTTTTATCCCCCCCTGCTTTCTCTCTCTTTATCTTTCTCTCTCTCTCTCTTTATATATATATATATATATATGAACAAACGAATAGTTCTCAAAAAAGTTTTTGTAAATCAAAAAAGTGCTCAAATGCTCGCCAGCAGTACATAATATAACACAAGGAATTAAGATGTCACTCGTTTATTATTTTATTTTTAAATACTGACACTTGGATCCTTTTTACATGATTGTCGGCTGCAGGAAATATTTAGTATTTAATAATCTTTTTCTTTGTCTATTTTAATCTTGAATTTCATCTGATGATTGTATCTTAGTTGATACATGAAACTTTTAGCTTAGAGACAAATATAAAAAGATCTTAATTTCTTTTAGGTTATATAAGATGGGATTTGGCGTTAGATAAACACCATTCAAGCAAATATTAAGCATTGGATCCTTCATAGATGATTGTCTGCTGCAGGAAATATTAACGAGGATCTCTCTCTATATATATATATAGATATATGTATATATATATGTTGTCTTCTGGCCAGGATTATGTCTGCATCTCTCTCTCTCTCTCTCTCTATATATATATATATATATATATCTGTTGTCTTCTGGCCAGGATTATGTCTGCATCTCTCTCTCTCTCTCTCTCTCTCTCTATATATATATATATATATATATCTGTTGTCTTCTGGCCAGGATTATGTCTGCATCTCTCTCTCTCTCTCTATATATATATATATATATCTGTTGTCTTCTGGCCAGGATTATGTCTGCATCTCTCTCTCTCTCCCTCTCTCTCTCTATATATATATATATATATATATATATATATATATATATACATCTGTTGTCTTCTGCCCAGGATTATGTCTGCATCTCAAAATCCCAGAGAAGTTTGTGTCCCTCACTTTCCAGGACGGATACTGGTTTATGAAAATATCATTTGGCAGTATGGTTAAATTTCAGTTTCTTGCACAATTCCCAGTGAGTCACCTTCCCCACCCAGTCATGTCTAGTCTTGTACTCTTTTTTAAACTAGTTTGCAGCATTCGCTTATTATGTAATCAATGGTTTCGTCTCTCTCACCACACAACCAACATATGCTATTCTGTTGTTACTTACGAGGCTCATTAAATAAGTTTCCAGACTTTTTTCGTGTGGGCACATTTATTGATAGCACACATATGAAACTCTTGTTCCCTTCAAAGTAATCTCCTCCGGCTGCAATACACTTGTTGTACCGTTCCAATAACTTCTGGAATGTCCCATGGAAGTCCTCTTGTGTGAGGATGTCAATGACCTTCGTCACAGCCTCGCTCATCTCCTCAATTGTCTCATAACAACAGCCTGTGAGCTTAGGGAATAAGCAAAAGTCACAGGGAGCAAGGTCTGAACTATAGGGAGGGTGACGAACAGTGTTGATGCCCATCTTGGTCAAATAGTCTGTGACAAGAGTGGACTTGTGGACTGGTACATTGTCCCGGTGGAAATGCCACTGAGCCGATTTGAAGAGTGCTAGCCTCTTCCGACGGAATCTCTTGCTGAACTCCCTTAAAACCTCAACATAGTAACCCTAACCCTAACCCTTTGGCCAATCAACTCTGGTTTATTGACTTCCTTACTCTCCCTACACCTCTCATCATCCCTCACAGACTCCCTGTCTTCCTTGAATCTCTTATGCCACTCAGAAACTGATGCTTGATTCATGCTAGATGCTCCAAAAGCAGTCCAAAGCATTCCATACGTTTCCGTGTCATTTTTTTCCAAGTTTAAAACAGAATTTTATTGCATATCGTTTTTCTAAAGTGTCCTCACATCCAGATTGCATGATTTTTGTAATTCATCAGCTGTGACAATCAGGCTTTAGTAGGAGTTATTCCAATTCCTTCTGTAGCTGTTCCTTTGAACCTGAAATCATAAAAATTGGCCAGTCATCTCATAAGATCCAATGCAATAGCATACTGAATTTTCAAGAGTCTACGACAATTTTAAATGCCTGTACAAAAAAGTCTGGAAACTTATTGAAGGCAATATATATATATATATATATATATATATATATATATATATATATATATATATATAGTGAGAGAGAGAGACAGGGAGAGGGGTAAATTCTCATCATTTTAGGTTATTGATTTTGTGAATGGGGATTGTTTTTTGTTTTGTTTAAAGTGCAGAAAAATAAAGTTAGTATCGGACTGTCAGTGAGGAAAGTAGCAACAGGATGCAATGCACTCCTCCCAAAATATGAAACGGTATCCTGTGTTGGTTTTTATTCACGCTCGAAGCAACTATACAATGACTTCAGTGTTTCGATGTTAGTCTGAGGTCAGTGCAGAGGATTCGAAAAGATGCGACTGATGTCGATTACGAAGGTACGTCAGCTAAGAAGCTTCACTTTGATCGTTCTGGTAAGAAAAGAAGTCCTGAATATCTTGGTGAAATCCAGATTTTAACTGACAAAGATATCACCAAATTAATCAGGTCCATAACAAGGGATATGGGAGTGTCTGAGTTTCTCATCGGGCAGGTAGTGCATGAAGACACTCGCTATTTTTCATAGAAAATGAGAAAAGGCTAAATTTTATCACAGGTCATGAAAGTCAAGAGGAAAAACTATACTTCAAATTCAAGCATTCTCTTTAACTGAACATGTAGGTTGTTTAAATATACCTGGGATCCATGTGACTGCCTTGTTATTTCTGCTCACTTAGAGGACAAATCACAGTTATCGGTTTTATCTCTTCCGCAGACTGAGAAGACCAAGGTTTATTTTGGATTAAACAACAAAATTTTTCAAAAAATACAAATCTCTTCGTGGACCTTCCTATTTTGAATATATCCTTATTCTTTCTTTGAACCTACAACAACCATCTCTCTCTCTCTCTCTCTCTCTCTCTATATATATATATATATATATATATATATATATATATATATATAAAGTTGAAATTTAAAAAAAAAATTAATTTTAAATCTTGATTTTAATTTAATATAAGTATTATTGTATCTTTACGTAAAGTTATTAAATAAAGTTATATTTATCTAAATTAATATTAAATCGAAAATTAATGAAAAGAAAGAAAGAAAGAAAGAAAGAAAGAAAGAAAGATTGAATGGAGGAACGAAAATGAGGAAGAACGAAAGAAAGATTCGAATAAATAAATAAAATAAATAAATAAATAGATAGCGACGGTAAGAAAGAAAGGATAGAATAAATAAACAAAAAATGAGAAAGAAAGAAAGAAAGAAAGAAAGAAAGAAAGAAAGAAAAATGAATTGATCGATAAAAGAAAGAAAAAAGAAAAAAGAAAGAATGAATAGATAGATTTAGAGAAGACAAAAGAAAGAAAGAAAGAAAGAAAGAAAGAATTGTTCGTTAAAAGAAAGAAAAAAGAAAGAAAGAATAGATCTTAGAAAGAAAGAAAGAAAAAAAGAAAGAAAGAAAGAATTGTTCGATAAAAAAAAAAGAAAGAAAGGATAGATGTTAGAAAGAAAGAAAGAAAGAAAGAAAAATAGATTAAAGAAAGAAAAAAGAAAGACGGAAGTGACTGATAAAAGAAAGAAAGAAAGAAAGAAATATTTCTAGAGGCTTGAAAAGTATTATCACACAGAAAATAAAAAACTATAATGATTATAAAACGGTCAGAAGATAGTCTGACTCTATAGTTTGGTCTGATTACCGGTACCAAACAATATGTTTAATATGGCACGACACAAAAATATAGTACCATCGCTTAGCCGGGGTTTTTTTAGGATCGAATCATAATCGGGTACAAGTGTTAAGTATTCCTGTATTGTTACTCGCCTACTTGCTGGACACATGGCGTAACGGTTATAGGCGTTGGTTCCCTAAGCTTCTAAAGTGACAATCATCAGGAGGTTACAGGTTCAATCCTCACTACAGTAACAATACAGGAATACTTAACAATTGTACCCGGTTATAGCTAACGGAATCAGAACAGGCGACCCCCGTGGTTTCAATAAAGGACGTAGTTCGAAGTTCCGTGAAGGTTCCCGAGTTTGACAAACGTCTGAAGAAGGCCGGGGGACTTATCGGCCGAAACGTTGTGGAAATGACAATAAAGATGAAGACAATAGTCCGAAAAGCCATAATGATAAAAAAAAAGTAGAATTTAGTGTTTTTCTTTTCTGGAAGAGTTGAAACATGAACGACGAACCGAACAGTCACAAAAACTTCGATCTTGCAAGAAAACTAAAAAATAGCTGTAGAAAATGAGGATGATATTGATTCCAGCAGTAAATGACGCGTATGTAACGGTCCCTGATAGTTTGTAAAAAAGAATGGAGGAATTAGAAACCCGAGAAATAATCGAGACCATCCAAATCATAGCATGTTTAAGATAGACGAGAATACTGAGAATAGTCCTGGAGAACTGAGGAGGCTTGCTGTCTCGCTGAATTGTGAAAAACCACAAGTCAAAACTGTGGAATGATATCTGAAGCCTTGGTACTGGGGTTTGAAGTGTTGGAAATCAGAGGACGAGTAGAGACAAACCAAACTGTAGTATTGTTAAGATCGGTCATAATACTGATCAGAGTCCTGGAGACTTAAGAAAACGTGCTGTCAATCAGATTCCAGGAGAAAAACATCAGCTAATGCTCGTGGGGAAAAACTCACAAGGAATAATAATAATAATAATAATGATAATAATATCCGGCTGACCACAGAATAAACCTGAAAGAATGTGAAAAAAAGGATAAGTACCTCGACCTTGCTAGGGAATTGAAAAAATGGGGAACATGCAGGTGACAATTATACCAATTGTAATTGGTGCGTTTGGAACAGTAACTAAAGGATTACTAAAGGGACTGGAGGAGTTGGAAGTTGGTGGGCGGGTGGAGACCATCCAAATGACAGCATTATTGAGAACGGCCAGAATACTAAGGAGAGTCCTGGAGACTTGAGGACACTTGCTGTCACTCAGACTCTAGTGAAAAACCATCGGCTAACGCTGATGTAAAAAGCTCTAATGAGTGAATAATAATAATAATAATAATAATAATAATATTGATGATTGGTAAATAAGCTGAATTTGAATTATAACAATAAAAAAAATGCTAATAAAAACAAAAATAAAAGTGAATTATTATTTTATGAATTATAAATTGAATTACCATGACCAGAAAATCCGGAAGCACCTGTACACGACACACGGAACAACTGAACAGTTGTTTCGACCTTATTAGGTCTCATCAGCAGTTTATGCCGTGATAAACCCCACTGGAGATCGAACCAGCGACCACAGGATGCAGAGCCGATACTCTACCCCTGACTAGTTAATTGGTATCGCGTCTGTGCGATGTGGATCAGTAACTTAGAGGTAGAGTTTCGACTCTGCATTCTGTAGTTGTTGGTTCGATCTCCACTGGGGAGGAGAGCACTGCCTGCCGGATTTTCTGGTCATTTTAATTCAATATATATTTTCTCTCTTTCTCTCTCTCTATAAATATATAAAATATATGTCATTTTAATGAATACATTATTTTTATAATAATATATTCTTTATTTTCATAATTTCTAAAATTTTATATCTTATTACAATGACACATTAAGATAAAATAAACCGGGATATCTTCCAAGTGCTAGTACTAATGTATGGTTGCACCACTCAGACTCTAACGAAACGATTGGAGAAAAAGCTTGATAGGAACTACACAGGGATCTGCGTTGTGTTTGGAGTAAATCATGGAAGTGGTCACCCAAGAAAACAGCTGTATGGCCATTTACCTCCCAGCTCACAACCTATCGAAGAATGACGAAGCAAACTGAAGTAAGGATGAACTCATAATTGACGTTCTTCTATGAACTCCTACTCATGGACACACCAGAGTTGGCCGACTAGCAAAAGTTTACATTTATCATCTCTATGTGAGCACTAGGTATCGCCTAGAGGACTAAACAAGAACAATGGCCGATAGGGACGGCAGAGAGAGAGAGAGAGAGAGAGAGAGAGAGAGAGAGAGAGAGAGATTTTTAAAAAAATCCGTGTCGTTGGGCTTTCTATGATGATAATTACAGCTAGTTTCAAGTCATAGTTGTCCTTCTCTCATATCACAGCCCAGTCTGCTGGGACTGAAGAATAAACCGACTACACTGCAGAAGGGTAACCACACCAACGAGTGTCCTGGATATGACACTACAAGAATTCGGTGAATGTGAGTTACCCTTTGATTGCCATTACTCCCTGGTTCACTTTGACTCGGAGTGGTAGTACCTGATAAGGGCCTATCTGTGTGTCAAATAGAACTATTTGACATTAAACTAAGTACAAACAAACGAGTTATGCTAAATTGAATTATTAGAAATAGAACTGTTTGATCCTTTAATTGTGTTTAAACAAATGACTGATGTTTAAATGAATTGCTAGTGATATAGAGCAATACTTGGAACCATTTAACTTGGTTAAAAGAATGAGCTTATGTTTGTTTAAAGATGTTATCAACAAAACGTGTTTACAAGTAAGATATATATGTATATTTAGTGTATATGTATAAAGATGATTCGGCATTAAATAACCCACAACGGTTGATATGCCATAAATCCCAACAAACCAAATCATATATATTTAATATATATCTATAAAGAGAATTTGGCATTAAATAACCCACAATGTTTGATATGCCATAATCCGTGCTGTTAGAACGTCTCGATGATGGCCAAAATTTACATTCGTCAGCTCTGAGCGAGCATTAAGTGTCGTCTTGAGGACTTGCAAACTTGCAAATGGCGATGGGCAATCGAGAGAGAAAGAACGAGAGAGAGAGAGAGAGAGAGAGAGAGAGAGAGAAAGAGGAGGGGAATCCTTGCTGTTGGAACGCCTTGATGATGGCCAAAACTTACTTTCCTCAGCTCTGAGCGGGCACTAAGTATCGTCTTGAGGACTTACAAAGGGCGATGGACGAGAGAGAGAGAGAGAGAGAGAGAGAGAGAGAGAGAGAGGAGAGAGGGGAGGAGGAGGGGGCTAATCCGTGCTGTTGGAACGTCTTGATGATGATGATGATGATGATGATGATGCTAAGGAGGCTACTCGCTGATCCTTCGAGAAAAGAATAAAAATAAAAATAAAAATAAAAACAACAACAACAAAAAAAAAACCAAACAACAACAACAACAAAAACAACAACAAAACAACAAAACCTCACGACAATTCCATGCGGTGAATTTGCCTAAACTATTAAAGACAAATGCAGAATTTGTTCAATAAGATAATTTGAAATCTTTTGAAATGTGTTATCGCTTTTTTTTTTTTTTTTTTTTTTTTTTTTTTTTTTCACCGAAGCAAAAGACAACATCGATATACAAAGCTTTTATCGGGCTAATTATTCATTTACAAATTTACTTGCAAAAGGAACGAAATTTCGAAACAAAAGATGGCAGCGTTTTACATTTCTTTGACGGGTGGAAGATGGTGAATGTTTGTTTTATTTTATTTGTTCATTTTTTTGCTATTTTTTTTTTTTTCACAAACCGTTTTCATCAAAAGAATAAGATACTATTTGCATATATCCACACCGGACCTGCCCTAAGTCCCCGAAAGACAATCGAACTCACACAAAAGCAGTTGAATCGATAAAACTTCTTTGAAATTGCATATCCACATTAGCACGAATGAATAAATGAGGACAAGAAATATAAATAAATAAATTGAATAAAGAAATAAACTTCACGGTTCCTGCAGATAACAGAACGAACATAAAATAAAGCGAAAAACCGAAGGAATACTTAAACCTTGCCTGAGAACTGAAAAAGCTTTGGAACACGAAGGTGTTAGCATTTGTATCAGGAGACCCTTGAACGGTCGACAAGGGCCAAATAAAGAGAATGGGGAAATTGGAATTAAGAGAAAGAATAGAGAAAATCGGGACCACAGCTTGGATACTTAGAAGAATCCGGGACAGTTGAGGAAACTTGCTGTAACGTAGACTTCATCAATTAGAGCTAGTTTGAAATATTCGCAAGACTGATAAGGAACTGAATCTCTTCTAATAGCAGCAGAAAACAACGCTATAAGGACCGACTATGTTAAAGAGAAAATAGATACGTGGAGCATTCAATATGTTTCCAGACTTTTTTTGTACAAGCATTTAAAATTATCGTAGATTGTTGAAAATTCACTATGTTACTGCTTTGCATCTTATGAGATGACTGACCAATTTTTATGATTTTAGGTTCAAATGAACAGCTACAGCAGCAACTGGAATACACCCGACTAAAGCCTGATTGTCGCAGCTGGTGAATTTCAAAAACCCAATCTCGATGTGAGGACACTTTAGAAGAACGATATGCAATAAAATTGTTTTAAACGTGGAAAAAATATCACAGAAACGTATGGAATGCTTCAGACTGCTTTTCGACCATATTGCATGAATCAAACATCAGTTTTTGAGTGGCATAAGAGATTCAAGGAAGGAAGGGAGTCTGTGAGGGATGATGAGAGGTGTGGGAGGAGTAAGGAAGTCAATACACCAGAGTTGATTGGCCAAAGGGTTAGGGTTAGGGTTACTATGTTGAGGTTTTAAGGGAGTTCAGCAAGAGATTCCGTCGGAAGAGGCCAGCACTCTTCAAATAGGGTCAGTGGCATTTCCACCAGGACAATGCACCAGTCCACAACTCCATCCTTGTTGCAGACTATTTACCAAGATAGGCATCAAGACAATTCTTCATCCTCCCTATAGTCCAGACCTTTCTCCCAGTGACTTTTGCTTATTCCCTAAGCTCACAGGCTGTCGTTATGAGACAATTGAGGAGATGAGCGAGGCTGTGACGAAGGTCATTGACATCCTCACACAAGAGGACTTCCATGGGGCCTTCCAGAATTGTTGGAACGGTACAAGTGCATTGCAGCCGGAGGAGATTACTTCGAAGGGAGCTATAGTTTAATGAGTGTGCTATCAATAAAAGTGCCCATACGAAAAAAGTCTGGAAACTTATTTAATGATCCTCGTAAGCCACAACAGAATAACATATGTTGGTTGTGTGATAAGAGAGATGAAACCATTGATTACATAATAAGCGAATGCTGCAAACTAGTTAAAAAAGAGTACAAGACTAGACATGACTGGGTGGGGAAGGTGACTCACTGGGAATTGTGCAAGAAACTGAAATTTAACCATACTGCCAAATGATATTTTCATAAACCAGTATCCGTCCTGGAAAGGGAGGGACACAAACTTCTCTGGGATTTTGAGATGCAGACATAATCCTGGCCAGAAGACGACAGAGAGAGAGAGAGAGAGAGAGAGAGAGAGACAACCGAATAGTGGACCACTGAGTGAAAATCAAAGAAAACGATAAGAAAGCCAAGTTCTTAGACCTTGACAGAGAACTAAAAATGTTATGGAACATGAGGGTGACGGTGATACCAGTTATAATTAGTGTACCCGTAACGGTCTTCAAAGCTTTGGTAAGGGGACTGGAAGAGTTCGAACACAGAGGACGAACCGAAACCATTACTAAGATCGGCCAGAATACTGAGAAGAGTCATAGAACCCTCCGGAGATTTGAAGTCATAAATTCTGGGATCCCGCTTGAGAACTAAAAAGGCTGCTGAGACTTAGGATGATGGTGATTCCAGTTGTAATCGGCACGCATGGAACGGTCCCTAATAGTTTGTAAAGAAGAATATAAGAATTAGAAAACAGAAGAAGATCGGCAAGAATACTGAAAAGAGTCCCGGAGATCGGGTTGTTTGTTTGGTTGGTTGGTTGAGTTTTATGGCATATCAACCTTTCTACTTTATTTAATGCCAAATCCATTTTAAAACAAGTAATCAGTTCTATTTCAAACAATTCAGTTCAGCAAAGTACCCAGTTTACTAGTCAAAAACATTTCTCTTTCAAGCTATTCAGTTTTTTCAAACTGTTTTAATTCAGCTAATTCAGTTTCGTATAAGTATAGATTTTGTTTACACACAGTTAAATGTCAAAATAGTTCTATATTAAACAATTCAGTTTAGCGTAAGTACAGTTTCAATGACAAAAGCAGTTTCATTTCAAACAATTCAGCTTAGAATAAGTACGCAGTATAAAAGTACACAGTTTAATTGTCAAAAATAGTTCTATTTCAAGCGATTCAGTTTAGTCAAACAGTTCTAATTCAAACAATTCATTTCAGAATAAGTATGCAGTTTAGTTCAATTTAACCCATAGATAAGGCCCTATCAAGTGCTACCATTCCGGGCCAGAGTGGACCAGAGAGCAATGACAATGAAGAGGTGCTCTGCATTTCCCAAAGCCCTAGCATCTCTGGAACCTCACCATGAGATTGTTTAGTGTCATATTTAGGACGTTCATTTAGGCGGGGTCTTACCCCTCTACAGAGGTGCAGTCGGTGTATTCTACAGTCCCAGCCGACTGGCCAATACACAGAGTTTTATGTCAAAAGAGTTTTATTTCAGATAATTCTGTTTAGCATAAGTACACAGTTTAGATGTCAAAGCAGTTCTCTTTCGAGCAATTCAGTTTAGCATAAGTACGCAGTTAAAATGTCAAAACAGTTCTATTTTAAACAATGCACTTTTGCATAAATACGTAGTTTAAATGGAAAAAAACAGTAAGTCAATAAACCATGGTTTAGTTCTATTTAACCCCGAGATAGGACACTTATCAGGCGCTACCACTCCGGGCCTGGGTGGATCTGGAAGCGATGGCAATAAAGAAATACTCTGCATTCCCCAAAGCTCCACAATTACTGGAACCTTACTTTCAGATTGTTTTGTGTCATATCCAGGATACTCGTTGGGCGGTCTTACCCCTCTGCAGAGATGCAGTCGGTGTATTCTACAGCCCCAGTCAACTGGACAACAGGCAATCTGAGCAGACTGGCTATTACTCAGACTTCAGTGAAAAACCACAACTTAAAACTGGTCTAAAAAACTCACAAAAATTAAAATAACAACCCCTGACCACCATTACAACAATCCTGACACCAATAGATTATAAAGAAGACATGTAACATAAGACATTATATTCATTGGAAAAATATACGAATGCTATGGAATTTTGAAATCTGAAAAATGGTATAAACACCAACCAGAACCAATTCCAGAAACCAAAGGAGCAACTATTTTCAGAGTCTTTGCTCTCTAAACTGATAGAAAAATAACATCTCACTCAATAAGTCCCGGGCCTGACATATAGATGGCGCCACTAATAAAAAGTCCATATGATTTTTATAAACTTCTTACCTTTAAATGTCACGTATCAAAATTGGAGCTTAATCAGATTATTAGTTTACAATCCTATGGTCCGGCAGCCCGGGGTTCAATCCCAGGTCAAAAACTCGAAAAAAATAGTACTTAATGCAGCTTTGCTTAATACTTAGCATTATAAGGAAAGGATCAAGGGTAAAGTAGAGCAATCTAGGGAATGGAGTAGCGCCCTCCCCTACACATCGGTGTGGTAGTTAGTGAAAAGGAATCCATCGGGTCACCCTCGATTAAGGTCGCCAAATTTACTTAGTGTTGATAATTTTCAAAACAATGGAAAAATCTGAATTTCGTGTGTTGATAAAGCATAGCTTTCTGATAGGGAAAAATACTGTTCAAGCAAAGCAATGGCTTGATAAGTGTTATTCGGGCTCTGTTCCACCGGAAACAACGGTTAAGAGGTGGTATGCTGACTTAAAACGCGGTCGTACAGACACAAATGATGCTGAAAGCTTAGGTCACCCAAATTCGGCAGTTGTCCCGGAAAACACCCCGCCCCAAAAAAAACCTCCACAAATTCGTTTTGGTTGATCGTAAATTGAAGTTGCGTGAGATATCAGAGGAGTTGAGGATATCAGAAGGAAGCATATTCACGATTTTGCATGATTATTTGTCCATACGGTTTCTTTTGGTAGGCCGTATGCTAGTTGGATTTGTTCCATCTTCCCTCGGTAAATGGAATCGAAAGCCTTCTTAAAGTCGACAAATAGTCATGTCGCCTGTAGGTTTTTTGCCCGTACGCCTTCAAGGATTCTACAGATGGTCAATACTGCTGCATGGAATTACTACTTGGACGCTAACTAAACGGCTGGAGAAGAAGCTAGACGGCAATTACACAAGAATGCTACGAGCAATATTGAACAAGTCCTGGCGGCAACACCCCACAAGGCACCAACTATACGGCCACCTGCCTCCCATCACGAAAACTATCCAAGTCAGACGAACTAGACAAGCAGGGCACTGCTGGAGAAGCAGGGACGAGCTCATAAGTAATGTACTCCTATGGACCCCCACAGATGGCCAAGCAAAAGCAGGACGGCCAGCTCGAACATAAATACAGCAGCTATGTGAGTATACGGGATGTAGCCCTGGAGACCTACCAGAGGCGATGAACGATAGGGAGGAGTGGCGAGAGAGGCACGACATGATGATGATGAGGATTTGTCCATGCGAAAGCTGTATTCAATGTGTGTGTCGCGTCGAGAATTCAGAATGTTGTTTGCATCTGTTCCAACGCAACAAAAAAGAGTTTTTACGCATCTATGGCGTAAAATTAGTCATCGTATTTTGTGATGCGCAAGGTATTGTGTTCATCGATTACCTTGAGAAATAGCGAACATTATGTAGCATTATTGGTGCGTTTGAAGGAAGAAATCGCCCCCCCCAAAAAAAACGGCTACAAATGAAGAAAAAAGTACTGGTTTGGTTTCTTTATTTTAATGGCATATCAATCTTTGTAGGTTATCTAATGCCAAAACCATTCTCCTAGAAGAACAGTAGTGGTACTATTTAACCTACAGCTGGAAGGATAAGGAGGTTCATACCTTTCCCAAGGGTATTTGCCCGAAAGTGAACGTAATAGCACGACTGGAGTACGAGATCGCGTACTACGATTCCGCAGTCTATCGCTTTAACCATTACACCACGAGGACACCCCCGAAAAAAGTACTCTTTCACCAAGACAATGAACTGTGCCACAATTCGATCGCAACGATGGAAAAAACTACATGAATTGCACTTCGAATTGCTTCTACCACCAAATAATTCTCCAGATCTAGCCTCCAGTGACTACTGGTTGTATACAGACCTGAAAAGAATGCTCCAGGGAAAGAGATTTGGCTTCAATAAAGAAGAGATATAAGAAACCGAGTTGTATTTTGATAAATCGTTCAACAAAAAAGGCATCGAATTGTTAGAGAAGCATTGGAATCAGTTTATCTTCCTAGAACGAGACTATGTTGGTAAATAAAATCAAATTTTACCTCAAACTTGTTTTATTAATTAGCCCCGGGACTTACTGGGAGACGTGTTAAAGAGCGATTAACAAGATATTGTGGTTAAGGACTATAAAATAAAAATATGCCTTCTAATTGGTATGTCATTGCCAACAAATAATGAGGAGCTACTATTCTCTGGGATTTAGCAATCCAAACTCATTGAAATATAAAGATCAATAGACCTGATATTGTAGTTAAGGATTATGAAAGAAAAACATACCTTCTAATTGATATGTTGTTCCCAACAGACAATAATATATCAGTCTAAGAATATAAAAAATTAAACAAAGACCTAGAAATAAAAATTTTTTAAAATGAGGCATCTTAAAACTACAAGTGTGCCAGAAATAGTGGTAGCCCTGGGTATGATCAAGAGGGGACAGATATACAAATTTACAAGGTAGCTGGCAGTCACACCCAATATGAAATATCAAAAATTGCACTTTTTCAAACTGCCCTTCTTTTGAGAGTACTATAAAAGTGTGAGAAAAATATCACCCAAAAGAGGCGACGGAAAGCATAAATCCATAACTACATATAATCACTACCTTCCCTCATACTTGGTCTTGGGTGAAACCCGGCGAAGGTTTTTAAGAAACCAAGATAATAATGATAATAATGGACCTTGCCAGAGAACTAGAAAAAACAACGTATGGAACTTGAAGATGAGGGTGATGCCAATGGTAATTGGTGCACTTGGAACAATCCCTAAATGATTGGTAAAGGGACTGGAACAGAACAAGTAGACACCATCTAAACTACAGCATTATCAAAGTCATCTAAAATACTCAGGAGAGTCCTGGAGACTTCAGGAGATTGCTTTCACTCAAACTCGATAAAAAAACGGGAAGACTTGGAAATAATAAGACAAGTAGAGACCATCCAGGCTATAGCATTATTAAGATCGGCCAGAATACTGAAAAAAAGTCCTGGAAACTTCAGTATGTTTGCTGTCGCTCAAACTCGATAAAGAAACTGGAAAACATGGAAATAAGAGGAAAAGTAGAGACCATCCTGATTAGAGCATTATTAAGTTCGGCCAGAATACTGAGAAGAGTCCTGGAAATTAAAGGAGACTTGCTGTCACCCAAACTCGTTAAAGGGACTTGAAGACCTGGAAATAAGAGGACAAGTAGAGACCATCCAGACTTCAGAATTATTAAGATCGGAAAAAAAATACTGAGAAGGGTCCTGGAGACTTGAGGACACATGCTGTCACTCAACTCCAGTGAAAACCTCCAGGAAAAACTGGAAAAATACCCAGAACTTCCAATGGAACAGAAAAAAAACCCTCTAGCACCCCACCCCACCGAAAAAGAATTGAACCATGCAGTGATTTCAGTCATACGGGAGATCTTGGAACAATCCCAACGAACCTGGGCAAGCTGAAGATCCCTGAAAGGACTGGCACTGTCTAGACAAAAGTATATATGTTATCAGCTAGAATACTGGAAAGAGCTCTGCAGAATTTAGAAAAGTTGCTGTCATTGGAGCTACCATCAAGTATTGTTAGTGAAGATGAGAAATCATAACAGAGAGATGAAAATTAAAGAGACGGTGGTACCAGAAGTAGTTAGAGTACTCGAATCAGTTCACAAAGGCCTGGAAAATCAGAGATCAGAAGGAAGAACGGAGTCTATTAAGACCTCAGCACTATTGAGATCAGCCAGAATACTAAGAAGAGTCCTGGAGACTTGAGGAGACGTGTTGTCACTCAGGAAATACACAAGGAGTAAAAAAATAAAATGATACTATTTCGGTTTCTTTGTTTATAATGACATTACAACCTTCCTGGGTTATTTAATGCAAAAGATATCTTTACATCGGGTTGGCACTGTTTAAGCCATAGCTGAGAAAAAAGGGGTTCATACCTCTCTTAAGGTTATTATTTTCAATTGGATTGGATTGGTTTTATGGCATATCAACCATTATTGGTTATTTAATGCCAAGTCCTCTTTATACGTATATATTAGATATATATGATTTGGTTTGGTTGGGTTTTATGGCATATTAACCCCTGTAGATTATTTAATGGCAAATCCTCTTTATACATATATATTGAATATATATAATTTGGTTTAGTTGGCTTTTATATCATATCAAGCATTGTAGGTTATTTAATGACAAATCCTCTTTCTTCTGTGACGAGGAAATATGACACTCTCATACATTCGCGGGGTTATGGGAAAAGGAGGTGCGACTCGCTTGCCGTCAGCTGACTATAGTAGTAAGCAGAATAGTGAAGGTGGAAGGGCTTTTTCTCATTAACCCTCCCTATTAGTACAAGGTGACATGGGCATGAGATAACCACACTCTCTATTAACCATGTATGCATCAGCGGAGTGAGGCAGACCTGCGACCATGATTGGTACAGTGCGATAAACAGCCAAAAAGCCAACACGTGGTAATTTTTCAAACTACGGAAACTAAACAGTTGCCGTTTATTCGTCGAAGGTGGAAGACACATAAGCAGTTGCCTTTTGGTTCGTTGAAAAGTGAAGACATACTTTGGGATATGGAAGAAACCCAAATTCCAAATTTATGCCGCACGGAGAACACTGAGAGAAAAGAAAAAGCTTCTCCTTTGAATGAATTCGCACTCCGAGGTATGGTGAGCTTCGTTTAACGAATACCCAAAGAAAAGACTTGTCAACGAGGAAAGAGACAATAATGAATCTTGCTTTTATCTGAAAAAAGACGTGTCGTTCTACCAACGTGTTGCGGAAACCCAATAACGAGAAGAAAAAGAGAAGAGAATAAACTCCACAGAGTCCCAAGTAAGAGAACATACAGTTAAAGTATACGCACATTTATCTTGCGCTATTCATGCTGAGATTTGGAGCCCGAGCTCTGCCATTCAATCCCAAAGACTGAAGGAAAGCGGACCGTATCTACTGCTGACGAACTGTATTTTCACCTTCCGTTATTTAGAAGAAAGACTTTCCCGCTCCTGACTTTTACCTGAATTGTTTTTGTTTTGTTTCTTTCTTTTATTCAATAAAAGAATATTGTTATTAATCTTGGTAATCCAAAGACGGCAGTTCAGAGTTCGTTTTTGTTGTGGAAGTCTTGTATTTGTCGAAGGCCTTGCGTTTGAGGGGGAAAGCTACCAGTTAGCTGTGATGAATATTAATAATTCACCTAGAACCCTCATAGTGGCTTTTAAAATGTGGTGCAGCTAGGGAGTTGATTATATCTGTAATATTAAATAGCGTCGGCAAACCACAGCCAACGTGTGTGCCCTGCTTTAACTGGTGATCTTGGCGAGAACGAACGTAAACCTGTAAGCCCGCGGGGCACATGGCGGCGTAACACTACATATATATTAAATATATATGATTTGATTTGGTTTCATGACATACAAACCATTGTAGGTTATTTAATGTCAAATCCTCTTTACACATATATATTAGATATATATATTTTGGTTTGATTTGGTTTAATGGCAAATCCTCTTGATACATATAATATTAAATATATATGATTTGGTTTGGTTGTGTTTTATGGCATATCAACCATTGTAGGTTATTTAATGGCAAAAAATCTTTATACATATATATTACATGTATATGATTTGATTTGGTTGGCTTTTATGGCATATCAACCAATGTAGGTTATTTAATCGCAAGTCCTCTTTCTACATATATATTAAATATATAAGATTTGTTTGGGTTGGGCTTTATGGCATATCAACCATTGTAGGTTATTTAATGGCAAATCCTACTTATACAAATATATCAAATATATATTTGATTTGATTTGGTTTTATGGTATATCAACCATTGCAGGTTATCTAAGCGCAAATCCTCTTTCTACATATATATTAGATATATATGATTTTATTTTATTTGGTTTTATGGCATATCAAACATTGCGGTTTATTTAATGCCAAATCCTCTTTATACATATATATCAAATATATATGATTTGTTTGGGTTGGGTTATATGGCATATCAACAATTGTAGGTTATTTAATCGCAAATCCTCTTTGTACATATATATTAAATATATATGATTTGTGAACACATTTTGGAGATAACATTTTAAAATTAATCTGACCTTATTCTTTTGCACTCAGTTAAGTGTTTTCACGTATTTCTATTTACTTTTAATTATTTGTTTACCCACAGTTAAATGGTTTAAAGTATTTGTATTTAACAGTAAATTCAATTAAACATGAATCATTTTTTACACGCAATTAAATGACAAACAGTTTTGTAGAATAACAATAACATATATCTCCGTAAAGCGTCCAGCTAACTGACAAAAATAAAGCAGGTCGTAGCTCAGTGAAGTCTTCCTTACAATGCTAAACTGAAGCTGGTTTATATAATAAAGTATTTTCACTTACTTACAAGCAGCCAATCATGATCTATGCAATGGAATAACCCACTTGTGAACAATGGGATGCCCCAAGGCACCATAAATAGCTCCCATTCCTCAATCGATAATCGAGTTTCCTGTCTTCACGACTGATTACTCTTTGCTAACGCGAATAATTACTCTCAGCTATCGCAACTAATTGCCCTACACAACCCGACAAATCCCACAAGTTCTATTTCAAACAATTCAGTTTAGCAAAGATTATTTATTCGCGCACAGCTTAAATGTCAAATAGTTTTATTTGACTCGTCTACGATAACAGTGACATAACAGTGCGCAATATATGCTTGTATCACCACATGCTCGAACGTTTAAATGTCCGTATTGCCAAGTCTATAAAAGTAGCTGAAGCTTATTGTGACCTGCCGTGGGTAAAGTTAACGAACACAGGAAACTCTGTCTTAGTTCACTATACGAAAGTTTATTCACTACTACAATTTGTGAATAGAGAAGGAAAGAGAGTGTGAAAGCTGAGTCGACCACTGTAGCTAAGCATAGAGAAACAAAATGTCATGAGGAGAAAGAGAGTACAGAGAGAGACCTTGAATTTTCTTCCTGGATTTCTGTTGTAGTTCCAACATGCTTGTCCATTGGTTTTGTCTTCACAGGGTCTCGTCTTGTGTAAGACCCTTTTTCGGAGCCCACGCCCAAAATGGGTCAGCTAAATTTTCCACTCCGTACTTCTTCATGGCTAGTGTTGAACTGACTGTCTTTTCCTCCTCATGACTTCTATCCAATTCCTTCAAGCCGGGCCATCTCCTTCCTTCCGCCTGCTGTCAACGGGAGAAACATCTGATTCCGCTGGTTCCACACCTGCGTAGAAAATATGGAGCTTCCGGTTTTTTCTACTCCCTCTCCAATAACACAGTCATTCAACCGTGACGGGCTCATCCACAAAAATCACATTAGCCTGGGTCACTCAAAGGTCAGCCATCTGCTCCCGTAGACTCACCATCTGCTGTTTCGTTTTCTTATTCTTTCTCTCTCTCTCTCTCTCTCTCTCTCTCTCTCTCTCTCTCTCTCTCCCTTCCCAGAAGCTATCCTCTCGTTTTCTTGAGCCTACCGTATCATGTAACACCCATAGATAAGACCCTATCAGGTACTACCTCTCCAGGTCAGAGTGCGCCTGGGAACAATGACAATGAAAGGGTACTTCCTATTCTCCAATGCTCCAGGTCTGTAGCCTCACCATCAGATTGTTTAATGTCATATCCAGGTCACTCGTTTGGAGGAGTTTTCCCCTTCTGCAAAGTTGTAGTCAGTGTATTCTACAACCCCAGCCAACTTGGCAGTAAATGGTCAAACAATTCTATTTTTATATACATATTTAAATGATTAAGCAGTTTTATTCAAACAATTCAATCTAGCATGAGTGATTTGTTTGCACACGGCTAAAATGTTAAAGAGTTCTATTTGACCCATCGATAGGTACTACCACTCCAGATCAGAGTGGACCTGGGAGCAATGGCAATGAAAAGGTACTTCACATTCTCCAAAGCTCTAAGGCTGGAGCCTGACCATCAGATTGTTTGATGTCATACCTCGGACATTCGTTTGGAGGAGTTTTACCCATCTGCAGAGATGCAGTTGGTGTATTCTACAACCCCAGCCAACTTGGCAGTAAATGGTCAAACAATTCTATTTTTATATACATATTTAAATGATCAAGCAGTTTTATTTCAAACAATTCACACGGCTTAAATTTTAAAGAGTTCTATTTGATCCATCGATAGGACACTATCAGGTACTAGGAGGTGCCCGTGGTGTAGTCGTTTTCGTCGTAGGAAATGGACACGGCGACACGAGTTCAAATCCTGGACGAGACCGATTGCATTTCACATAGCACTAATACCCTTGGGGAAGGTATGAATCCAATTATTCTCCCTCCAGCTATGGGTAAATAGTAGGACAGACTAGGTTCTTCAGCCTTGGTTAGGCAACTAGTCTAGGAGAAGGAAAACTCTGAATTCAATCCTGTTAAACTCCGCTTAAAAATTGACCTTGTGTCATATCCTACCCGAGCGGAGGGGTTGGTAAATAGTATCAGGTACTACCACTCCAGATCAGAGTCGACCTGGGAGCAATGGCAATGAACAGGTACTTCACATTCTCCAAAGCTCTAAGGCTGGAGCCTGACCATCAGATTGTTTGATGTCATACCTAGGACATTCGTTTGGAGGAGTTTTACCTATCTGCCGAGATGTAGTTGGTGTATTCTACTGCCTCAGCTGACTAGGCTCTGAGGGTTTTTGTCCGAATGCGAACGTAATAGCGTGATTGGAGTCTTAGATGTTACAGTCATGCGCATTTGCCACTACACTACGGAAACTTCCCTATTAATGTTGTGAAAACTCGTCAAATGGTATATGCACAAACCAGAATCTTTTCTCAAGGATTAAGCCCATAAAATTCTCTGGCATTTGGAGATTGTTAATAGATAATCCCGGTCGGGACTGATTGCATTTCACATAGCACTAATACCCTTGGGAAAGGTATGAATCCAATTATTCTCCCTCCAGCTATTAATATAAAGAAGTTAACACGTTCATGCCAGCCTTGATATAAAGAAGTTAACACGTTCATGCCATTGAGCCAGCCTGGCTCTGACTCGATTCGGCTCACGTCCCGGGCTTGTTGCCCTCAACACGGATCGGTCGTGTCGCCTTGTCAAGTGGTTGTGTAACGTCGTTCAAGGCCACCTGATATGAATAACAGTAAGCCAGCGTCACTGCCACGCGCGCTCCTCGAGACTCATTGGGGCGTATTCCCAGGCTCTAACTCTCTACAGAGAGGCTATTTTTATCACCTACAGCTTTAGGCACCCCTTTTTAGGGGAATGACGACGGGGCCTGAGGATTCTTTGGAGCTGCCGAGTGTGTGTGGGCTACGGTCCTGTGGCTGGACTCACCTAAAAAAACACTTGCGTGTTATTTAACGCTAATGGCATATCAACCTTTGTGGGTTATTTAACGCTAAAGCCATCCCAGTAGAAGAACAGTAGTGGTACTATCAAAGATTTCTTTGTTTAATGGCATATCAACCTTTGTGGGTTATCTAATGCCAAAGCGATCCTTGTAGAAGAACAGTAGTGGTACTATTTTAGGTTTATTTGTTTAATGGCATAGCAACCTTCGTTGGCAATTTAACGCCAAAGCCATCCACTTAAAAGAACAAAAGGAATACTTATTAACTCATAACTGCAGGGATAAGAGTGTTCATGCCTTGACCAAAGGTATTAACCAGAAAGTGAACGGAAGAGCATAATTTCTGTTCAAATAAGGTTATTCTAATCCTATTTACCAACCCCTCCGCTCGGGCAAGATATGAAACAAGGTCAATTTTTAAGCGGAGTTTAACAGGTTTGAAATCAGAGTTTTCCTTCTCATAGACTAGTTGCTTCACCAAGGCTGAAGAAATCAGTCTATCCTACTATTTACCCATAGCTGGAGGGAGAATAATTGGATTCATACCTTTCCCAAGGGTATTAGTGTTATGTGAAATGCAATCAGTCTCGACCAGGATTTGAACTCGAGTCGCCGTGTCCATTTCCTACGACGATAACCATTACCCAACGGGCAGCTCCAACTAAGTTATTCTTATCTCCTTATCCAGCATGTTAGTCACTAAAATACGGTGACTTCCCCGAAAATCTGTGGTCAAAGTAATGATTCTGCTCTAATTCTGAAATTCTCTAAAACTATACAGAAGTAAATAAATATACAAAAAAAAAAAACAAAAAAAAAAACAGCCCATAAAATTAAATGGTGATGTCCAAGTGGTGTAATGGTTAAAGCGCTGGACTGCAGAATCGTAGTAAGCGAGTTCAAACTCCAGTCGCGTTATTACGTTCATTTTCTAGACAAATACCCTTCAAAAAGGTATGAATTCTCTTCTCCCAGCTATGAGTTAAATATTAGTGCCACTACCTTCTTCTAGAAGGATGGCTTTAACATTAAATAACCCACGAAGGTTGATGTGCCATTAAACAAAGAAACCTTAATTAGTACCACTACTGTTTTAAAAGGAAGGCTTTGGCATTAAATAACCTACGAACGTTTATACTATACCCATGGTACGCGGATGTGAAACGTACATAGAATGTTCATAACATATATACATAGAACATAGGAATCTCGAAACACGAAAAGCACTTACGATTTCTTAGTTCAGGTACGAAACTTTTTATTACCTTTGAGTTTAAAGATTCTTCGACACAAGGAGAGAGATACACATTCTTTCTATTCTGGCTTTTCCATATGCCCCCCCCCACAACACGTGCGCACCCGTCGCAAGGCCTACGCGAGCAAACGAAAGTCAACCGTCTTCTCCCGAGGCAGGATACAACTCAACTAACTGACTTTTTCAAATCTCCCAAAATCCTCCGCGTGCTTCCGGTGCGTGACGTCATTCGCACTCCCTAGCCCCGTTTCCCATCTCGGTTTTTATTGTGATATCTATGAGTGACATGTTCGCTACTCTTGCGCGCGCGAACACCTACGTTAATGTTGCACCTAAGTAACCCATACACTGAGCCGAAAAGTTCTCAGCCTAACTAAACCCAAAGGCATGAAACGAAATCCCTCGGCCATTATATTACACGTTGATATGCCATTAAACAAAGAAACCTTAAATATTACCACTACTGTTCTTCGACAAGGATGGGTTTGGCATTAAATAACCCAAGAAGGTTGATATGCCATTAACTAAAGAAACCAAACAATAAAATCGAACACACTTCTGAATTCTAGTTAGGATTCTAACATGCATCTAGGTGTGATGTTCGAGTTCTGGATATCTGAGAAAAAGGGGAATACACCTTCGTTGCCATTACTCCAAGGTCCACTTTGTCTCGGAGTGATATTACCAGTATTTTGTCGCTACACCACGGGGACTTCCCGACAAAAATTAAGATATTGTCTTCTTAATAGTAACCTTGCATTCTTCCAGTTAAAAAATGGCCTTAAGAATCAGTTATACGAGACTACCTATGATATACACTGGACCTTGTCTAGCAAAGGCAAACTTGAGGTCAAAAGGTCTCCGGCTTCGGCTGGGCCACCTTCGAATGGGCCAGCCGTATCATTGACACATTTGTCATCTTTGTATAACACAGAACCTCGTTGTCCAGTTTAAGCTATAAGCAGGCATACGTGCCTGGACCTAGATTTTGGTCCCAGACCATCTAGGCTCATCAGGCCCACATTGCACTAAGTGGGTCGATTAGCAGCACAGACCAGTAGGGTTCAAGCCGCGGTTCTTGCCCGATCTTCCCCTCCGCTAAATTTCCACTATTATCGGCCTTCAAGGTTATTGACCTTGCGTCGAGTCCTGTCTGGTGGGAGGCAGAGACAAATATCATACAGGAAGAGGAAATGATCAAATTTAGGAGGGGGTGAGTCATCAATGTAGATTTGGAATGGCATCTTGCTTACTCCAGTTGTTTATCATATAAGATCTAGATCTGGTGACTTAATTAAAAAGATTAGTTTGATTTGGTTGGGTTTTATGGCATATCAATAATTATGGGTTCTTAAAAGCCAAATCTTCTTTATAAGTATATATTAAATATATATGATTTGGTTTGGTTGGGTTTTATGGCATATCAACCATTGTAGGTTATTTAATGCCAAATCTACTTTATACATATATATTAAATATATAGGATTTGGTTTGATTGGGTTTTATGGCATATCAACCATTGTAGGTAATTCAATGCCAAATCATCTTCATACATATATATTAATTATAGATGATTTGGTTTGGTTTGGTTTTATGGCATATCAACCATTGTTGGTTATTTAATGCCAAATCCATTTTTATACATATCATCATCATCATGTCGTGCTGGTAGCACGGATATCCCTGACCCTCTCTCGCCACTCCTCCCTATCGTTCATCGCTCTAGGCAGGTCCTCAGGACAACATCCCGTATCCTCACATAGCTGCTGAATGTATGTTCGAGCTGATCGTCCTGCACAGCCATGTGTGGGGTCCATATGAGTACATCTCTTATGAGTTCGTCCCTGCTTCTCCAGCAGTGTTCTGCATGTCTGGTTCGTCTAACTTGAATAGTTTTCGTGATAGGAGGTAGGTGACCGTACAGTTGGTGTCTTGTGGGGTATTGCCGCCAGGACTTGTTCAAGATTGCTCGCAGCATTCTTGTGTAACTGCCGTCTAGCTTCTTCTCCAGCCGTTTTGTTAGAGTCCATGTAGTGCACCCCTATAGCAGTATCGATGTGACCGCTAGTTTTATTTTAAACAATTTAGTGTTGCACAAGTACAATTTTTGTTTGCATACAGTTAAATGTAAATGCAATTCTATTTCAAACAATTCAATTGAGCATTGGTACGCAATTTAAATGCCAAAACAGTTCTATTCTGCTGGCCTAGCAGACTAGACCAAACTTTTAAAAAACTGTTTTATCCTCAAAGGGAAACAATTTGACGAGGTGCTACTTGAGTGGAAAGGAACAGTGAACATGTTCTTAGAATAATGCAAGAGAGATATAATAGGACACACTACTAATCCCCGAAGCACAGACAGTTATATGCATCTCGCCCACTCAACAGTGGCCGAGCCGAATCCGGGGACTTTTCAGCTTCAAGCCTGCACTTGCTGGAAAATGCCTCGTCTGACACGAATGCCAGATAATCCGGCTACCTTTATTTGTCTCTGCCTCCCACCGGACAGAACTTTACACAAGATCAATGATCCTGAAGGTCAGATTATAATGAGGATTAGGGGAGAAGAAGGTCGGACCCGAGCCAAGGCTAGAGCCCTGCGGGTCTATGATGGTCATCGACCCACTTAGTGCAAGTGGGCCTGATGAGCCAGAGCCGGACATGTGGACCCAAACATGTGTTCAGGCATGGATTCCTGATTTTAGCTTAAACTGGACAACGAGGTTCTGTGTTATACAAAGATGACAAATGTGTCAATGATACGGTTGGCCCATCCGTAGGTGGCCCAGCCGAAGCCGGAGACCTTTTGACACAAAGTTTGCATTTGCTGGACAATGTTGGCTGGTGGCAAAGTCAACGGCATATTAATGCCCTTGGCCTCGTCCCTTGGGCGCAGTATTTGTCTCTTCCCACCAGACAGGACTCGGCACAAGGTCAATGAACCCGAAGGTCAGATCATAGTGAGGATTAGAGGAGAGGAAGGTCGGGCCCGAACCAAGGCTAGAGCCCTGCTGGTCTATGTTGGTCATCGACCCACTGAGTGCAATGTGGGCCTGATGAGCGTAGCTGGACATGAACCCAAACATGGGTCCAGGCACGGATACCTGAATATAGCTTAAACTGGACAAGGAGGTCCAGTGTTATACAAAGATGACAAATGTGCCAATGATGCAACTCACCCATCCGAAGGTGACCCAGGGGAAGTCGGGGGCCTTTTGGCCTCAAGTTTGCCTTTGCTGGACAATGCTGGCTGTTGGAAAAGTCAACAGCAAATTAATGCTGTCGGCTTCGTCCATTGGGCGCAGTATTTGTCTCTGCTTCCCACTAGACAGGACGTGACACAAGATCAATGAACTCGAAGGTCAGATTATGGTGAGGATTAGGGGAGAAGAAGGTCGAACCCGAACCAAGGCTAGGGCCCTGCTGGTCTATGCAGGTCATCGACCGACTTAGTGCAATGTGGGCCTGATGAGCCTGGTGTTATATATTGACCCTCGACCGAGCCGTCAATCAAGAGATGCGCCTGTGTAAACAAGCAGAAGAACAGCGGAAGTAGGTGTACGTTAAACAATTATATCACCAGGTGCCCAGGGCGGTTCGAGTCAGTTGGAGAAGATGCCGAAGTGAGAGCCAGCGGCAGACGGAGGGCTTTGGGCCCTTAATGACCCACGGTTGAGCAACCCAAGCCAAGATGAGAAAGAAGTGTTTCTATGGTCGAAGAAGAACTTGGGGTCAATATAGCAGTCTGTCCCTGTCTCCAACTCATCTCTCACTCACAAGAAACATCACCCTTTAGAGAATAAATTGTGAGAGGTATATTTTTATAAAGAAGTTCGTCGTTCGTTCATTGAAGTTCGTCATTATGTTTGATTATGTTCCGCATATGTTTGTATACCTGTATACGTATTATACAACAATGGCTGGACATGGACCCAAATATGGATCCAGATATGGATGCCTGATTATAGCTTACACTAAACAGCAAGGTAACAAAGGTGTTAATAATGCAGCTCACCATACTAAAGGTGGCCTTGCCGAAGCCAGGGGCCTTTCGTCCTGAAATCTGCCTTTGCTGGACAATACCGGCTGGGAGGAAACAGCAAATTAATGTCGTGTGCAGACCAGTATATAGCCGTTTTCACTGTATGTATAGTCACCCCACATGACTGAGAGGGGTGATTGGATATTCCATTTCAACAAATAGTTTACATCGCTGAAAAAAATATTAAATGGGAACTTCTTTTTCAGTTGGAAAAGTACAAATATTTGTGAAAACAATGTTGTAAAAATGGCTGCGCAATAAATAGTCTCGGAAGACTTACAGACGCCACATAAACACTCACAAACACACACGCACAAACACAGACATATATATATATACCCAACCCCTCCGCGCATGCAGGGTGTGACGCAAATTCAATTTTTAAGCGTGATTTGACCGGTTTGAAGACAGAGTTTTCATTCTTCCAGACTGGTTGCCTTTCCAAGTTTAAAGATATCAGTCTACCCAACTATTTACCCATAGCTCGAGGGAGAATGTTTGGATTAATACTTTTCTGAAGGTATATATATATATATATGTTTGTGTGCGTGTGTGTATGATGATAAAATTATTTCTTATACATTTATGAGTATGAATACGTTGGACACTCTTGTGAGGCTGGTGAACATGCTTACTAAGTGGTCACCACTAGCAGTGGGTTACCTTCTTCCCGCCGCTGGCAAGTATTGTATTTTCTTAATGTTATAAAAATTTCCCTTTCATTTACAATCTCCGTTTTGGGTATTTCTCATTCAGTAACCTTTTGTTAGGTTACAACATTATTAAACATCGGCATATAGCTAAGCTTCTAACCAAGATATCCCAATTCAACAACAACAAAGAAAAAAAAAATGAAAAAAAGTGATGATAATTAAAATATAAAAAAAAAATAAAATGAAAATGATCACCATAAAGGTGACCTATGGATATGATCGAAAGCGCTTAGGATCAGAACTTTGGGCAACTTTGGCCTTGTGCCTTCCTGTAATTAACTGGAAATAAACAGAACTTTGGGCAATTTCTCTATCAGTTGGACCCGTATACAAAGGAACTAACAGGGTACGACACACACACACACACACACACACACACACACACACACACACACACACACATATATATATATATATATATATATATTTGGCGTTTGAGTCAACCGAGTTTCGATCCCAGCTACGGGAAGCTAGTATGTCTAGTCACACTTATGAGTTCTGATGGAACGAAACAGATCCGTCTGTGGATGACTATATATATATTTTTGTATGCTCCCCTACCTCATTAGGGTTGAGCTTTCTAGCGAATAAAGTAATCGTATTGCCATTAGCGTTCATGCAGGGCTCTTCATATATGAATTGAGCTCTCGGTAGCCGTTAAGCGGATATATGTAAACAATAGTAGTTGTGAATCATGACCGTTTAAAATTTACTTCACTGCTACTGGTTCCCTTGTGGCTGAGGGGTAGAGACTTGGATTGGCGTTTGAGTCAACCGAGTTTCGATCCCAGCTACGGGAAGCTAGTATGTCTAGTCACACTGATGAGTTCAGATGGAACGAAACAGATCTGTCTGTGGATGACTATATATATATATATATATACGCAAATACTCACACACACTGACATGTATATATATATATATATATATATACTGACATATGCACAAACACACACACACACACACACACATAAATATATATATAAATGCATACAAAAAATATACACACATATGTATACACTCACTCAAACATACACAAACATATATATACACACTCACACAAGCACCCACACACGTATGTATACTTACACAAATAGAGACACACACACACACATTTATATATACTCATACACACATATATACACACAAATACACGCAAGTATGTATATACACACACAAAAACACACAAATATATATATATATATATATATACACATATAAACTTACACGCACAAACATATATATATATATATAAACATACACAAACACGCACACACACATATATATGTAATAATAAATATATTCATTGCGGTAATATATTGAAAATATTTTTATTAAAATGAATTAATACTGTGAATCCCAGTATATATAACACGAACGTTATGATTCATCCTCTTTTTTTCTTTTGATGGCTAAGAGAAACATTTACTGTAAATGGAGAAGGAAGAACAAATCATAGACACTACTGGAATAGCCCTGTTCCTAAACGAACGAAGAACCACGTGGTGTTCTATGTTCATTTCCTACAGCTTTTACGGGACGGAGAGACAAAAAGATAAAATAAAACAATGAAATTTCTAAACGGCAAAACGAGTTGTGCTTTTTGTTTCTTCCCATCTCCGCTCAAGCCGACGAATAGCCCTCACTGACAAAGCATTGGCGGTGACTACGCAGTAAGGTCCCCTGATTATTTATCACGATACATCAAAGCCGTTTCTCAAATTATTAAAATTGTATGGATCCTTTTCAAAAGCGGACTCGTATATAAGTGTTTGGTTTCGTTTCTTTGTGTAATGGCATATTGTACCATAGCCATATACGGCTATGTGGGAAATGCACATATAATGTTCATATATATATATATATATATATAACATAGAACATAGGAATCTCGAAACACGAAAAACACGTAACGACTTTTCAGTTCAGGTACGAAAGTTTTTATTACCTTTGAGTTTAAAGGCTCTTCGGCATAAGGAAGAGAGATACACGATCTTTCTATTCTGGCTTTTCCATATCCCCGCCTCTCGTGCGACACCTGCCCAAGGCCTCGGAGTGCAAGCGAAAGTCACCTTTCTTATTCGGACGGCAAGACTCAACTCTCCTAAATTTCTTCAAATCCTCCGCGCACTTCCGGTGCGTGACGTCTTTCGCACTTGCTAGGCCCGTTTCCCATCTAAGGCTATTGTGACATCTCTGAGTGACACGTCCGCTCCGCCCGTGATAACACCTGCGTTAATATTGCACCTAAGTAACCCGTGCACTGAGCCGAAAGGTTCTCAGCCTAACTAAACCCAAAGGCATGAAACGAAATCCCTCGGCCATCTTATTACAATATCAATTGTTGTAGGTTATTCAATGCCAAAGTCATTCTCATAGAAGAACAGTAGTGGTTATATTTTAACCCATACCTGGGAGGATAAGGGGTTTCATACCTTTCCCAAGGTATGAAAAGTGAACGAAAGTGAACGTAATAATGCGACTGGAGTAAGAATTCGCTTACTACGATTCCGCAGTCCATCGACTGAGTTGTTAGAAATAGAGCTGCTTTTGACATTGAAGCTGTGTACTTATACTAAACTGAATTGTTTGAAATTTAATTAATGGGTCAAATAGAACTAAACTGTAAAGTTATGCTAAACTGAATTGTTAGGTTTGGTTTGGTTTGGTTTCTTTGTTTTGATGGCATATCAACTTTTTTAAGGTTATTTAATGCCAAAGCAATTCTCCTAGAAGAACAGTAGTGGTACTATTCAACCCATAGCTAGGAGGATAAGGGGTTTCATGCCTTTCCAAGGGTATTTGCCTGAAAGTGAACGTAAGTGCGCGACTGGAGTACGAACTTGCTTACAACGATTCCACAGTCTATCACTTTAACCATTACACCACGAGGACACTCTCCGTACATAAGTGTGCTTACATCTTGGAGAATATAATTCAAAGAACACATTAATGTAAATAGAGGATTTTTCTGCGCGTTTCTACATTTGATTCTTGTTGTAAGAGTGTTGACATAAATATAAGTATTTGTCTGCACAAAATTATGTGTTTGCAAACAATCGCAGCTAGAAAAGCTTTAAATTGTATTGTGAGAAAGCGGGGCGCCACAGATATCTTTTATTGCAAGAACAACAAAATATGAATTATTCAAAATGGCTGAAATCGTTGACTCTTTGAATAGTTGTAGTAAGAGAGAAGGAAGATTACCAGCCAGGGAGACTCAATGAAGTAAACAGGACGTTGGAAGAAGGAACAAATTGGTAAAGGCACCCCCCACACACGCACACAAACACCTCCCTACACATATATATATATGTTTATATATATATATATATATATATTATAACTGTTGGTTGTCAGTAAATCACTTTGAGGGTTTGCATCGAAGCAAGTGCAATATAATATGGATAGTGCTCAATATCTAGGATAGAGCTATTATATAATAATAATAATAATAATAATAATAATAATATATAATTCATTTATTTATATATATATATATATAATCTTTTTTCTCATTAAGGGTTTTCGGACTATTGTCTTCATCTTTATTGTTATTTCCTCAATGTTTCGGCCGATATGTCCTCCGGCCTTCTTCAGATGTTTATCGAACTCGGGAACCTACACAGAACTTCGAATTACGTTCTTTATTGAATCCAGTGCGATCCACGTGAAGACAATAGTCCCAAAAACCCTTGACGAGAAAAATTGTCAAGCTTCGTCTTAGAAATTTAGACAACTGATATATATATAATCATCAAAGCGTGCTGACAGCGTGGATTCCCCTGAATCTCACCATTTTTCCTTACGTGCTATCGCTCTTGTTAAGTTCTATTGACAGTATCCAGTGTCCGCATAGACCTGATGAATGGACATTTTCCCTGATCGGTTGGTTGGCCGGTTGTTTTGCTTTACGGCATGTCAACCCTTTTATGGTCATTTAATGCCGAATTAAATTTCAGACAATACAGTTTAGTATAAGTACACAGCTTCAATGTCAAAAGCAGCTCTATTTCTAACAATTCAGTCGATGGACTGCGGAATCGTAGTAAGCAAGTTCGTATTCCAGTCGCACACTTACGTTCACTTTCGGGCAAATACCGTTGGGAAAGGTATGAACCCCCTTATCCTCCCAGCTCTGGGTTAAATAGTACCGCTACTGTTCTTCGAGGAGAATTGTTTTGGCATTAAATAACCAAGCAAGGTTGATTTGCCATCAAAACAAAGAAACCAAACCAAACCAAACCTAACAATTTAGTTTAGCATAAATTCACATTTTGTTCTATTTGGCCCATTGATATGACCCTATCAGGTGTTATTACTCCGGGCCAGAGGGAACTTCAGCCCGATAGCCTTGATGGGTACTCCGCATTCCAAAAAGCTAGTGCATTACTGGAACCTCACCATCAGATTTTTCAGTGTCATACCAGGACACTCATTAGGGCTTCTTACCCGTCTGCAGAGAAGCACTCAGTATACTGTACAGGTCCAGCTGACTGGGCAATCCTTGATCAGCCAACGCTAGAATGTCCATGTATGTAAGTCCATAGACGTCATATATATATATATATAGTGTGAGTGTGTCTATGGACATACACAGCATTTATATATATATATATATATATATATATATATAATAAATATATATTAGATATATATATATATTTAATTCATGGAAATTAGACTGCGAAGCCTGGGTTTCATGGAATGTTTTGCAAAACAACAATCTTCAGGTAGTTAACAAAAAGAAATGAATCGAAAATCGAAAAAATAGTCAAAAAACCGATGGGATTTCATTTTCTTAACTGCCTGATGTTTGTTGTTTTGCAAAACACTCCATGAAATCCAGGGTCGCTGTCTAAATTACATGAATTAAATATATATATCTAATATATATTTATTTGTTATTATTATTATTATTATTATATAATGGCTCTATCCTAGATATTGAGCACTCTCCATATTATATTGCACTTGGTTCGACACAAACCCACAAAGTGATTTAGTGACAACCAGCAGTGTTATATATATATATATATTGTTATCCACAGACAGACTGTTTCTTTGTATCACAGCTCTTCAGTATGGCTAGACACGCAAGACGCTTCAAGCTGGGATTAAAACCAGCTTTAACTTTATGTTAGACTCTGGATAGCATCCCTATGATGTGACGAAATAAAAACAACAAAATATTGTGGTATTGTAAAACTTATTATTGCAAAACTTATTGAGTCATTTTGGTTGAGTCCAAATGATGCTTTGGCCACGAAACCTACCTTTACACAAAAGTTATCATTTGATAAGGACTAGCCATGCTGCAGTTTTTTCTTTGTTAGGATACATATATATATATATATATATATATATATATATATATATGGCCGACTAGGTTCTTCAGCCTTGGTGAGGCAACAAGTCTAGGAGAAGGAAAACTCTGAATTTAAACCTGTTAAACTTCGCTTAAAATTGACCTTGTGTCATATCCTTCCCGAGCAGAGGGGTTGGTAAAGGGAGTTGCCCGTGGTGTAATAGTTATCGACGTAGGAAATGGACACGACGACACGAGTTCAATTCCTGGACGAGACTGATTGCATTTCACAATGTTTTGGTTTTGGTACATATATGTGTGTGTGTGTGTGTATGTAATTAAGATAATAAATCTAACGGCAAAAATAATTTTTCAATACATTTAATATATTTGGCCACGAAACCTACCTTTACACAAAAGTTATCATTTGATAAGGACTTTGGCTGTGCCGCGGTTTTCTCTTTATTAGGATATATATATATATATATATATATATATATATATATATATTAAGAATGTCTGATCAACAGACATATTTCCTCTTGAGATTGGATATCGAGGTTTTATTTTAAACGCAATCTCTACATTTTTAACCAAAATCGGACTTTCACCAGCAAAGAGGGAATGTATAAAAAAGATCCAAAACAAGGCTGTATCTGCATCTGAACGGATATGGCATTCATACGGATCAAACGCCATCCAATAAAGCCTGGTAGTATTGTGAGATACTGCTGGGGCGCCCTGGGTTAGTGGTAATGATGCTTCGGCCCGAAACCATGCCTGAACCCAGGGTCATCATCTGATGAAGACTTTACTTGAAGCAAAACTGTTTTTTTGCGGCAGTACTTGTATATATATATATATATATATATATATATATATATATATATACATATTTACCAACCCCTCCGCTCGGATAGGATAGGACAGAAGGTCAATTTTTAAGCGGAGTTTAACAGGTTTGAATTCAGAGTTTTCCTTCTCCTAGACTAGTTTCCTCACCAAGGCTGAAGAACCTAGTCTGCCTTACTATTTACCCATAGCTGTAGGGAGAATAATAGGATTCATACCTTTCCCAAGGGTATTAGTGCTATATGAAATGCAATCAGTCTCGTCCAGGATTTGAACTCGTGTCGCCGTGTCCATTTCCTACAACGATAACCATTACACCACGGGTATATATATGAACGTGTGTGTGTGTGAGAAAGTGTGTGTGTGTAATTAAGATTAAAATCTAACGCTAAAAATAATTCTTTAATATATTTTTAACTATATTTTTTAATCAAGAAAATCTTTTTATGTCTCCGATTTTAATAGCTACTACACCGAGGTGTAGGAGAGCGGCTACTCCTTTCCCTTGCTCCTCTTACCCTTGCTCCCTTCCTTATAATGCTGAGTGTTAAACAAGACGGCATCAAATATCATTTTTTACGTTTTTGGTATGACTTGACCTGGGATTGAACCCCGGTCTCCTGGTCTATTGACGAATACTCTACTCGGTTTTAACATAATATTTTGATATTATGTATAGAAATTCATATCCCTAATTATATCTTCTTTTTCTACCAATTCTTTCAGAATCTGATTTTGAAAATTATATGCCCCTGATCATGAACAAACATGAAAATTTATTATAAAAATATAATTCTCCCTTTATTACTTCTCAGGTTTGAAAGAGACACACGGAGGACTGCTATGTTGACCCTTAAGTTATTATCCACTTTATACGGGGCCATACGTCTTCCTTGACGAGAGGTACACAACCGGAGGCCGGCAGTTGGCCGCTACCTGCCGACCATTCGCTGGTGCGCCCCGGACCTCTTGACTGCTAGACGTGGCTCTGAAACTGATGTCAAGAGAGTATCCGCCGTGGGTACCCTTGAAAATATAATTTCCCCACCCTACACCTTTCCGGTTCAACCCACGTAAGCAGCTTCTATCTTTTTACACCGGTGCATCCTGTCCAAGGGATCCCCGACTGACGGCTCTGTCAAATGTCAATATGTAAGAAAATGATGTATTTACTTTTAAAGTTTGGTCATAATTTTTCTTCAAGCAGCAAGTATGACATTGCTGAATTCCTCTAACTGGGGATATGAGACTTCGCAAACATCCATCATGTTCTCCTGATCTCTCAACATCCAAATACGATATTTTCAAGTAACTCTTTCTTACACCAAAAAATGTTCCGTTCCAGAGGAGGATCAGAAACTGTATTTAAAGATTTCTGGAAATTAGGGGCTTTAGAATTCTATCATACAGGCATCAATAAATTTGATAATCAATAGCAGAAATGCATATATGTTCACAGATCATGTTTTGCCTGGTTAAAACACGGGTTTAAATTTATTTATTCTGGAATAAAAGTTTATTCTAAAATTGAAAAGTATTTTTAAATTGGTCTGACCAAGAGATATTTGTTGGTTTGGTTTGGTTAGGTTTTATGGCATATCAACCATTGTAGGTTATTTAATGCCAAATCCTCTTTATGCGTATATATTAGATATATCTGATTTGGTTTGGTTGGGTTTTATGGCATATCAACCATTGTAGGCTATTTAATGCCAAATCCTCGTTATACGTATATATTAGATATATCTGATTTGGTTTGGTTGGGTTTTATGGCATATCAACCATTGTAGGCTATTTAATGCCAAATCCTCGTTATACGTATATATTAGATATATCTGATTTGGTTTGGTTGGGTTTTATGGCATATCAACCATTGTAGGCTATTTAATGCCAAATCCTCGTTATACGTATATATTAGATATATCTGATTTGGTTTGGTTGGGTTTTATGGCATATCAACCATTGTAGGCTATTTAATGCCAAATCCTCGTTATACGTATATATTAGATATATCTGATTTGGTTTGGTTGGGTTTTATGGCATATCAACCATTGTAGGTTATTTAATGCCAAATCATCTTTATACATATATATTAAATATATATGATTTGTTTGGGTTAGGTTGTATGGCATATTCCCCATTGGAGCTTATTTAGTGTCAAATCCTCTTTATACATATATATTAGATATATGTGATTTGTTTGGGTTGGGTTTTATGGCATATCAACCATTATGGGTTATTTAATGCCAAATCCTGATTTTATATATATACTAAATGTATATGATTTAGTTTGGTTTGGTTTTATGGCATATTAGCGATTGTAGGTTATTTATTGCCAAATCCTCTTTATACATATATATTAAATATATATGATTTGTGTGGGTTGGGTTTTATGGCATATCAACCATTGTAGGCTATTTAATGCCACATCCTCTTAATATAAGTACATACAAATTTACATATCAAATATATATTATTTGGTTTGTTTGGGTTGTGTGGCATATCAAACATTCTTGGTTATTTAATGCCTAATCTAGTTTTTACATATATATCAAATAGATATGATTTTTTAACTCACTTTGTTGATACATTTTCAAACGAGTCCAAGCTCATTCTTTTGTACGCAGTTAAATAATATTACTATGTAAGTCACAAGTGGTTATAAGAATTGCTATTTAACACAATTCATTCATTTTCACACAATTGAATGGTTCCATGTTTTGTTATGTATCATCGCTAATTCAATTAAATATTAATCATTTGCTTACACACAGTTAAACAATCACACAGTTCTCTTTCTAAAAAATCAGTTTAGCATAAGTAAGTTGTTTGCGCTCAGTTTAAATGTCTAACAGTTCTATTTGACCCATATATAGGACTCTACCAGAGTGGACCTTGAAACGATGGTAATGAAAGGGTACTCCGCATTTCCCAAGCTTCAGCATTAGTGGAGCCTCTCTATCAAATAGTTTAGTCTCATATTCAAGGCACTCGTTTGGGTTCGGAGTTTTACCTCTCTGCGGTTGGTCTATTCTTCAGCCCCAAAAGATGTTAGTTGTGTAACCACTGAAGATTGAACTGCGAAACTGGAAGATTAAGTTTATTCATCCTTTTGGTATAGGCGACACGTAGACCGACTTTATATATTCGTATTCATAATTGCTTTCGCATGAAAATATATTGAATTATACATACATATATATATATATATATATATATATATATATATATATATATATATTGTATTCATCTTTCTGTTTGAATTATTCTTTTTAAAATATTTAGTTTTTTGACAGTTTTCTGACTCCTTTTATTATAAATGTGTGATATTTAACATTGTATTTTCTTTCAACGACTAACAATTAAAAAAAGAAAATGGACGTTTCTTTTTGAACAAATCTCACCTGATTTTGGAGCAAATTAAAAGAAGAAAAAACACTTCTCTTTTGTATTTTTCGTCTATAAGAACAGATAACTTGAAGCTCATATTTGAAATGGAATTGGGGAAAGATTTCTGTCTACTTAAAAATAAAAGAAAAAAATCTTTCATTCTTTTTTTACGTACTTATTAAATAAATTATTACGATTGTTCCTCTCCAAGAAACTTAGCCAAAAGTCTTGGGGTAATTAGACGCGAACAAAATCAATGGGTCAATCTAAAGAATAAAAGTCTGTTTTTGGCTTCAGAGCGAGACGAGACTCTCTTTGGGCGGGAAGATAGGACAACGGTGTATTTATTATTCATTGAGTTCTCTAAGTCTGTCAATTTCTGACAAAAAATAAGGAGAAAAATTGTGCTTTAAGGGAAGCCATTTTGAAAAAAAAGAGAAGAAAAAGAAAACAGAAAAAGAAACGCATATCTGAGCAAATATGTTTTTTTTTTACATATATTCATACTTACATACACATGCATTTATATGTATATATACGTCAAAACTATATTGATATAGTTTAACCACACACACACACACACTCATATATATATATATATATATATAGGGTGTGTGTTTACCTCTGTGTGCACTTGTGTGTACTTCAATAAAATCATGTATATTTAAATACATATCAATATATAAATGTCGATCAATGCTTTTTGTATATATATATATATATATATAATACGAGTTGTAATCGAACAGAAATAAAAGTCTACTTGTAAAAATGAAAATTTTGATTTTGTTATATTCACATCTGAGTAATATATATATATATATATATATATATATATATATATATATATATATATATATATATATTGGCAGCATTTCTTCATTAATACAAATTTCGTTGAACATAATAGATATTTTCTGTCTACATATTTTCTTGTTGATCCTTTCATATTGCCGTATTGATTTTATAGTATTCGGCGGGAATTGATTGATATATTTTCCATAATTGTTTATTTCCCAAGTACTTTCTGCCCGGCTTTGGGCCATCATCAGGGAGGATGAATTACAAAAGCGATGCTACGTTTGTATATACATTATTACTTTGTATATATTAGAAACATGCAACCCAAAATTAACAGAATTAATTTTCAAACCAGTGCTAATGTACTTAAATGTCTTTAGCTACTGACACTAATAAATGAACAATTTTAAAAGTAAACGCTACACACTGCAACGGCACAGATGCTTTTCTTCTCACAAAGTAGTAGTGTACATACAAAAGTTGCATCGCTTTTGTAATACATCCTCCCCTGATGATGGTCCAAAGCAGGGCAGAAAGTACTTGGGAAATAAACAATTATGGAAAATATATCAATCAATTCCCGCCGAATACAATAAAATCAATACGGCAATATGAAAGGATCAACAAGAAAATATGTAGACAGGAAATTTCTCTTATATTCAATGAAATTTGTATATATATATATATATGTGTGTGTGTGTGTGTGTGTGTGTATATGCGTGTGTGCATACATCAATGCTTATATATACGTATATGTACACAAATTCTTTTGAATATATAGTCACGCTCTTCTTCATCATTAAGTCTCGCTTCTAGTATGGATTTCCCCGACTTTCTCTCTCCATCCGTCCCAATCATCCATCGCTCTCGGTAGGTCTTCCAGACTACATTCCTTGTTCGCACAGAGCTGATGTAAATAAGTTCTTATCGGTCAGCCAACGCTAGCACGTCCATGTGTTGAAGTCCATGGAAAAACGTCACCTATGAGTTCCTCCTTGCTTCCCCAGCAGTGTCCAGCATATCTTGTTCATCTTACTTGGGCAGTTTTTGGGACAGGAGGTAAGTGGCTTTACAGCTGTTGTTTTGTGGGGTGTTGCCAGTTCAAAACATTATATAGCATTCTTACGTAGTTCTCAAATAGCTTTTTCGCAGTGCATTTCGTCGACGTTCATGTGGTCCATCCATAGAGTAGCATTGACGGAGGAAGAAATATCGTTTTATTTTATCGGAAATGTCAGATTTCCATATGATCGATAAACTGTAGATAGAATTCCTGCAAGCATCCTTTTCAGCAGATGAGATATTGTTGTCGAGGTATTTGATCTAAAAATTTTAGGGGCCCTCTCCTTAAAGTAGATAAGCCTCATTTTCGTTTAAAAATCATGAGCTTTATTGTTTTGGTTTTCTCATTAAGGCCAGTTCCTCTGGATCCAGGCTATGTAGTAAGGATTTGGCTTTGGCAAGTGTATTTGCACGAAGTGTTAGATCATCTGCGTCGTCGGAGTCAGTTATAGTTACTGCAGGATATTAATTGATTATTGCTTTTTTAATGTAAAACTATTTTCTTTTATTGAATATATCGACGTTGGAAGTTCGTAGTCTTGACAGATTATAAACAAATATGGCGTTAATGTATCACCTTGGAAAATTCCAGCGACAATGTCGAAGAAGTCGTTGTCGCTATCAGTTGAACGAGACATTGTTTTCGTGTTTTGTGAGAACATCATTATAGCAGTAACAGCTTTTTTTCTTTGGAGACTATATGCTAGTACTATTAACATCATCGTCCCTCTGGGTATGGAATAAATGCTTTGGAGAAATCTACGAAGAATAGCAGTGCCTTGAGATTTTTTGCATGTACTTCTTCGATAATTTGGTGGCTTGTTTGTTTGGTTGGTTTGGTTTTATGGCATATCAACCATTGTAGGTTATTTAATGCCAAATCTTCTTTATACATATATATTAGATATATATGATTTGGTTTGGTTGGGTTTTATGGCATATCAAGCATTTTAGGTTATTTAATGCCAAATCTTCTTTTTGCATATACATTAAATATATATGATTTGCTTTGGTTGGGTTTTATGGCATATCAACCATTGTAGGTTATTTAATGCTAAATCTTCTTTATACATATATATTAGATATATATGATTTGGTTTGGTTGGGTTTTATGGTATATCAACCATTGTTGGCCATTTAATGCCAAATCATCTTTATAGAAATATATTAGATATATATGATTTGCTTTGGTTGGATTTTTATACAAATATACTAAATATATAATTTGTTAACATATTTTTTAGAAACACACAATTAAATGATCAAATAGTTCTATTTCTAACAACTCTTTTTTGCATAATTCAACAAAGTTAAATGGTTCCAAGTATTGTTACGAATCACTAACAATTCAATTAAACATCAGTCATTTATTTACACAGGGTTGAATGATCAAACAGTTCTTTTTCTAACAATCTAATTTAGAATAAGTCATTTGTTTACGCTCAGTTTAAATGTCAAATGATTCTATGTGGCCCATAGATAGAAACCTTTCAGTTGCAACTACTCTGGGCCAGAGTTGACCTGGGAGTACTTCGAATTCCCCAAAGCTCCAGAATTACTGGAGCCTCGCCATAGGATTGTTTAATATCATATCCAGTATACTCGTTAAGATATGATGGATGTAGCCTTTTCTCCATTGCCCTATTGCATGATCGAAGAATCAAGTCGTCAAGTTTTCTTATCTTCCATACTTCAGAATGCATTTCATCGCGGCACGCAGTTTTTCTGCCCTTAATTTTTTAAGAACCGTGGAACACTGACCTTTGGACCAGTCTGCTGTGACTGCAGAATGCACCGATTGCATCTCAGCTGAGGAGTAAGACACCCCCAGCAAGTGGTCCAGTTGGCTGGGGATGCAGAATAGACCGATTTCTCTTTGCGGAGGGGTAAGACTTCTCCAATGAGTGTCCTGGATATCACACTAAACAATCTGATGGTGAGGCTTCAATAATGTCGCAGCCTCGGGGAAAGTGGAGTACCCCTTCATTGCCATCACTCCCAGAACCACTCCGGCCCGGAGTGGTAGTACCTGATAGAGTTCTATCAATGGGTCAAATAGAACTCAACAGTGTACTTATGCTAAACTGAACCCTTGAAATAGAACCCTTTTTGATATTTAAACAGCATACTTATACTTAACTGAATTGCTCGAAATAGAATTGTTTTGATATCTAAACTGGGTACTTATGATAAACCAAATTGTTTGAAAAAGAACTGACCATATTGACCTAAGAGCAGAGTGTTTGCCAATGGTCCGGAAGGCGGGTATTCAATCCTAGGTCGAGTTACACCAAAGACTCGAAAAATGGTACTTGATGCCGCCTTGCTTAGCACTCAGCATTATAAGGTAAGTATCAAGGGTAAAGTGGAGCAATCCAGAGAATGGAGAAGCACCCTCTCCTACAGCATGGTGTAGTATCTATTAAAAAAGGAGCCTTCGGGTTAATCTCGACAAAGATCGCCAACTTTACTTACTTTATATATATATATATATATATATATATGGATTTGGTATGAAATACCCTTCAGTGGTTGATATACCATAAATCCTAACCAACTAACCTTTGATGTATCGTTGGCTATAAATAATTTTTGAATAGGTGACTACAGGTAAGTTTCCGAGCAGGTTCTTGATATGTTCTTTCCACTCTTGTAGTCTTTCTTGTTGACTGGCAGCTTTTAGCTTTGTTTTTCGAAGTGCTCTTCCATATACTCACTTCATTGAGTCATCTATCTTGTACGGAGTTTATGACTTTATGGATTTATGTTTCTGCCTTGACTATTTTGCAGTCTTGGTTCCTTAGAGTAAAATAATGCAATCTTCTTTTCAGACATAATTAACTTTATATTATCTCTACATTAATTTTTTCCTGTGTTAGTCTTTCTTATATTGGGTTTAGGTGAGTGGTGTTTCGATTACTATTACTTTGCGTTTTTAAATCGGTTTGAGGGTTCTTGTTTTTCACTATTTATCATTTGGGTTATTGTATTAGCGTCTTGTTGACTCGATTCCCTTATTATTTGTTGGTGTATTGCTAGTATTTCAAGGTCAAAAAACTAATATTTCTTTATAATCTTTTTAACTTAGTCAAGGGGTCTTTAGCTTGTCTTAAATCTAGCGCATTCCTCCCAGATTTCTATTATTGTTTTTCTAAACCTTTGTATTAGATTGCTCCTAAAATTACTGCTAAGTGCAAGTTTGTTGTTTTCCCTTGTCCATTTTCTGCGCTGGTGTTTCTTCTTTGTGTGGTTACTTAGTTCGCCGTCGGGTTTTTTTTATGTGTTAGTTGTCTGTGGGCTTTCTTAAGTTTCTGGGCATTGACATTTGTTGTGCTTCTGTATTTAGTAATTTCTTGATTTATTCCTGCGATTGTGCGTTACTCTTTCATTGTAGGTTTGGTTTCTTTGTTTAATGGCATATCAACATTCGTGGGTTATTTAATACCAAAGTTATTGTTGCAGAAGAACAGCAGTGATGCTATTTCACCCATAGCTGGGAGGATGAAGGGGTTCATACCTTTCCCAAGGGCATTTGTCCGAAAGTGAACATAATAGTGCGACTGGAATTCGAACTCGCGTACTAAGATCCCGCAGTCCATCGCTTTAACCATCACATCACGAGGACACCCCCGCTTTCATTGTACGATGTCCATTCAATAAGTAATATACAAAGGTTGACATATCTGTTTGTTTGTTTGTTTTGGTTTAATGGCATATCAACCTTTGTAGGTTATTCAATACCAAATCCATTTTTATACAAATAAACTATTCTATTTCAAACGATTCAGTTTAGCATAAGTGCATAGTTTAATTGTCAAAAAATCATTTCAGTTTAGCATGGTGGATATTGCAAAACCTTTGACTCAAGCAAGCTGTTTATTTTCTTTTTCGGGGGAGTGGGTAGGGAGATTCGAATCTTTTTGCAACAGGACATCAGGTATGTATTTTGTTCAAAAGTGGATTGATTTTCCAAATGAAATAATTTTTAATAGAATAATTATTATTATTAAATAAACAAAAAACAAATAACAAATTACTGATACGATTCTGCTAAACAGTAAAATACGAAGCGTGTCAAGAAAACAAATTTGAAACAAATTGGACGCCTCAGGTGCTGTAATGGTGTTGGGTATCACCTACCTTTTCAGCATAATGAGCTGTTCCATCTGCCATATATGGCAGTAGCGGAGATCAGTCTGGGAGGAATAAGCCTACCAGGGCGTGATCACATTGCTGAAGAAGGCATGTTTGGGAGGGTTTAGATGATTACAGGCCCATAACTCTGCTTAACACAGAGTTAAAGATTTTGGCCCGGGTCTTAGCGAATCGTTTACAGTTTGTCATTAGCGATCTGATCGGCCCCGAACAGACCTTTGCTGTGAAGAGAAGATCGATCCAGGACAACCTGCACTTGATTCGCGAGGTCCTAGAGGGGATAAAAGACGACACCGAAGCCGCGCTGATCAGTTTAGATCAGTCCAAGGCCTTCGATAGGGTTGACCATCGGTTCTTGGCGTCTGTTTTGGAGACTGCCGGATTCAAACCGGAGTTCCGCAGATGGATTAGTATGATGTACGACAACCCTCAGGCAGTGGTGCAGGTGAGCGGAAGGCGTTCGGGGGTGATCGCGATCGAGCGATCGGTCCGGCAGGGCTGCCTCCTGTCTCCTCTTCTCTATGTCCTCGCGTTGGAGCCCCTCCTGCGCAGGCTTAGGGATGAGGGGACAAGTCCGGCACTGCGCGGTATCCCATTCGTTGGCCGCCTTGCGGCTAGGGCTTCCGCGTTCGCCAATGACGTCACAGTCTTTGTATCCCACCGCCAGGATATAGAGGCTGTGAAAGAGGCGGTTGTCGAGTATGAGCGAATTGCAGAGGCCAAGGTCAATTTTGACAAAAGCGAAGGTTTGCGGCTTGGTGCTTGGATGGGTAGCAATACTCTTCCAGGGCCCTTCCGCTGGAGTGACGGACCCATCCGCATCCTTGGGGTGTGGTTTGGGCCCGACCTCCATCTGGAGCGAAATTGGTCGGAAGTACATGCAAAGGTGAATGCTCAGGTGGGAATCTGGCTTTCAAGGAGGTTGTCCTTAAAGGGCAGGGCGGAGGCGTGCGCCGCGTACATCTTCCCCTTGATCCTTTACCGATTGGCTGTACTCCCTCTGCCTAAGGCACATCGATTGGCGCTTCAAGGATTCCTCTCCAGATTGCTGTGGGGAGGTGCAAGGCCGATGGTCCGTAGGCAGGTCTGTATTCAATGTACACGCAACGGGGGTATGGGTATGCCTGATCTGGAGAGCCACTGGCTTGCTGAAAGACTTGCATATCTGGGCCGTGTCTTGACGGGGGACTCAGTGTGGAGACGAAAGGCGAGTCGGACTTTTCCTCGCCTCAACTCAGACCCAAAGGCTGAAGGTCGACGTAGGCCTTTGGGCGAAGCACTGTTTGTCCGCGAGTGCCGAAAGGCCCTTCGTAACCTTCTTGGGTCCAGTGACCTTTCATGGCTTTGGAAGGAGCTGTATCGGGAATTAGTGGTGGGTTCCGCTTCTGATCCTCTCAGCGAGCGGCGCGGCTGGACGGCGGAGGAGATCCGCTCTCACTGGAATTGGGCGCCAGGATCGAGGTTCTTGAACAACTCCGAGTTCTCGCTCACCTGGCGACTTGTTCGGAATGCGTTATCCCTTCGCGGCTTGAACTTCAAGGCGGGCCTGGCAGACATGCCTGATTGCCCTCGCTGCGGCAGTGGCTTGGAAGAAACGGCTGAGCATGCCTTCTACTACTGAGAGCGAGTCCGCCCGTTTTGGGATCACGTCAGGGAGTGGACGGCTCGCATCGAACCCAAACAGCTCGTGCTGCTCGACGTTGGTTACGTCGTAGACAACGTTCTTCCCCCGTTTCATGGTAAGAAGCGTGTGGTGTTTCTCGCGATCCTAGCTGTAGCCCGAATGGTGATTTGGACGACGCGAAACAAGGGATTGTATGACGATGCAAACTTTTCTCATCGTGATCTGGTTTTGTATTTTCGGCATCAGCTGAGGCCCAAAATCAGATGCGATAGAAAACGCTTGGATCGCATAACATTCAGCAAAAGGTGGGTGAATGCAGCGAGCCTGGTCGTACGAAAGGGGGCAATGTTTGAGTCATCCTTCCCTCCTCTGCCGGCCCATGGCGTCTATGGTACCCCACCCTTGGTAAGTAGGATTTCTTTCCCTTGTAACCTAGTTAGCAGTATGTTGTGAGTCATTGTCCCCGTCATTTAGTCGCTAGCACTTAAGATCTATCCCACCCCCATTATTTTTGTACCTCAACCTGTATCCCAGTCCGCTTTTTGAAGATCTTGAACATTCATATGTAAAAAATCATATTACCCGCTTTTATCGACCCATGCCGAGCCCGACCCTTTATTTCAGTCTCGTCCAGGGTTTGAACTCGTGTTACCTTGTCCATTTCCTACGACGATAACCATTACACCACGGGCAAATATAAACGTATGATAAATATGACTCCTTATGTATACGATCCCCTATATATATATATATGTATATATACGTTTTCATATATATACAGTTCCCTAAATATATACGATTCATATATGTACGATTCCATATATATATACGAATCCCTATATATATGCGAATCCATATATATATGATTCCCTATATATATACGATTCTCTACATATACGATTCCCTATATATATACAATTCCATATATATACGATTCCCTATATAGATATATATATATATACACACAATTCCTTATATATACGGTTCCATATATATATATACGATTCCCAATATATATACGATTCCATATATATAAGTAAGTAAAGTTAGCGACCATAGTCGAGGGTGACCCGAAGGCTCCCTTTTCGATAGCTACTACACCAAGGTGTAGGGGAGGGCGCTACTCCATTCCCAGGATTGCTCCACTTTACCCTTGAACCGTACCTTATAATGCTGAGTGTTAAGCAAGGTGGTATCAAGTTCCATTTTAAAAATCTTTGGTATGTCTCGACCTGGGATTGAACCCAGGTCTCCCGGGCCATTGGCGAACACTCTAACCGCTGGATATACATACGATTCCCTAGATAATATTTCATTTATATAAGATTTCCTATATATATACTATTCCATATATATACGATTCCTATATATACGATTCCGTATATATACGATTTCCTATACATACGATTCCACATATATACGATTCCCGATATGTATACGATTCCATATATATACAATTACATATATATATACGATTCTCTTTGTATACGATTCCATATATATATAAGTAAAAAGTAAAGTTGGCGATCATAGTCGAGGGTAACCCGAAGGCTCCCTTTTCGATAGCTACTACACCAAGATGTAAGGGAGGGCGCTACTCCTTCCCTGGATGGCTCTACTTTACCCTTGATCCGCACCTTATAATGCTGAGTGTTAAGCAAGGAGGTATCAAGTACCATTTTTTGAGTCTTTGGTATGACTCGACCTGGGATTGAACCCAGGTCTCCCGGGCCATTGGCGAACACTCTAACCACTAGGCCAATGTCCGGTACGATTCCCTGTATATACGATTCCCTGTATAATATTCCATTTATATAAGATTCCCTATATATATACTATTCCATATATATACGATTCCTATATATACAATTCAGCATATATACGATTCCCAATCCATACAATTCCACATATATACGATTCCCGATATGTATACGATTCCATATATATACAATTACATATATATATACGATTCTCTTTGTATACGATTCCATATATATATAATTCCATATATATATACGATTCCCTGTATATACGATTTCCTGTATAATATTCCATTTATATAAGATTCCCTATATATATACTATTCCATATATATACGATTCCTATATATACAATTCAGCATATATACGATTCCCAATACATACGATTCCACATATATACGATTCCATATATATACAATTTCATATATATACGATTCTCTGTGTATACGATTCCATATATATACGATTCCCAATATATATATATATATATATATATATAAATACAATTCCATATATATACGATTCCCTGTATATACGATTCCATATAATAACCCTGACGGGTTGACATACAGCTCAAATCAATCAACCGTGAATTACGATAGCTGGGTTAGGTGAATGTTTTGGTAACACTTAAGTTATTAGCTGATGTTCCCATCCTTTCCTGGGTGAAAAATTTAAATATAAATAGTGTATATCAATATTTTTTCAGTACGTTATTTGGTAGATAAGCGAATATTGTGAATACGAGATATTTGTCATTTAAAACAGATAAAGAACGAAAAGAAAACTTAGTTTTATTTAAGTTTCAATATTGTGGTAAATATCTAAAATAATTAGGGAGGCTCGGGTCAAAAACAGAAACAAATCAGGTGAAAGAGACTCAAACGGGAAAGCCGTTAATAGTAGGCACGTGATAGAAAACAACAAAAAAAGAATTATTGCCGACTGGACGCAACAACAGTTGGTTGCAGGACAACGAGGTAAAGACAGTAGTGAGAGTCCGGACGCGCAGCAGTGAGAACAGACCCTGCGAGGAAGCACGATTTAGAACTACAAGAGAAAACGTGGAAGATAATTCAAGGTCTGTGTCTGTCCTCTCTCTCTACCCATGACATTTTTATTTCTCTTTGTCCAGCTAAGGCGGTTGACTAAGTTTTCATACTCTGTTTCTCTCTTCTCGACGACTACTACAATGTGTAGTAGGAATAAACATTTGTTTTAGCGAACAAAACGGGTTTTTCGTGTGTTCGTCACCCTTCTCGCGGTGAGGTTATCACGGGGTCAGACAGGCACTTAGGGTGTAGTACTACATTCATGGACACGTTAGACCCATATTCATGGAGACGTCCATGTAGTAGTATAAATGTTTATTGAGACTGCACCAGCACGAACTTCCATTTGAACACCATGGCGTTGCGACGTTCTTTTTATTCCGTGTCACGGTACAAATATTTGGTATGTAACAATTACAAATCCATATCCAGAATGGGGTTAACATGTTTTTTTTACTGGCCTCAATCAGAGTGGACTTGAAATTTATGACGATGAAGAGGTATTCCACACTACTTAGATCTCCGTCATCAAATGCAGTTTACTGTCATACTCAGGACACCCCATTTTTAGATAAGACCTTAACTATTTGCTGGGGATACAGTCAGCCTAGTCTAAGCCTCACCGACTTGGCAGGCTTTCTTTCAGATGTTTAAAGCGAGTTTTTTATTGGATATAGTTGTATGTTTTTATGTGTAGATTTCGATTCTTATCAATATATATATATATATATATATATATATGTGTGTGTGTGTGTGTGTGAATGTGTGTGTGTGTGTGAATGTGTGTGTGTGTGTGTGTGTGTGTTATGTTAAAAGGAATCATCTTAGCAAGACAAGATTCCAAGGTTTGTGATAAGGGTTCAAGTTTACTTCTAAGCGACGTCTTAATTCATGCGTGCACCAAAGCGCCATAGACGCTGGAAAATAATAGTTTTAGTTTTCAGCGATAAAATAGTTTCACTTTCACTTTCATTTTCTCTTGGCTAATGTCCATTTCAAGCCGATTAATCTGACCAGCTGTGCTTGCAAAAAAAGATTGAAAAGAAAAAAAAAAAGGAAAGAAAAGATGACCATCCAAACTGATAGTAAATCGCAATCACACGGAGCCAATTTCTCGCCATTGTGTCTGTCTGTGAAAATGACCAATCGAATGAAAAGAGAAATATATGCATCGATTTAATTATTGCTCCCTATCTTGCAGCACCCCGGTTGGCTAGAGCGTACGCCTCGAACCACGTCTGGAATTTTCCTACACCAAATTTTATTTCAATACCCTTTCTTATCATAATTATCACTGTATACAAAAGTGTTCAGCAGACATTATCAACTTCTCTCTGATTATTATTAAATTATTATTGTAATTAGCAATATTTGCTTCCATAGATATAATATCATTCAATTGTTCTATCGTTTCTTTCATGGTTTTTCTTTCGTCTGATCTACAACACAACAAGAGAGACCTATATCATAAGTTCTGGGGCCGTATTTCTTTAACTTTTTTTTTGTTAAGCCGTCATAAAAATTTTTGATTTGACTTATATACGCAATATATAATAATTTCTGTGAAAAAAAACCCAACAACATTTAAGTCATTTTACACAAGATTTAGTAAAACCCGATCATGCACCGGTCAAGTATTAAAATGATCTCGTATATATGCCAGTGGGCATGTTTTCGCAAACGCGTATATGGTAAGTCATTGAGCACGCGCACACGTGGATAAAAGTAATCCACAATTGTTAAATCGGCTATGTGTTCATCACGATAATGCAGACAGATATTGTTGTATTAAACCATAATTTATCTCCCCTTTACAGCTCTTGCATTTGAGGGTACCATTCTATAACTAGTCACAGGAAGACGATTTTCAGTTTTATTCTTTTACTGAAGAAAAGGACCAGATCTTTGCTCTTTTTGTAAATAAAGTTGGCGATTTTAGTCGAGGAGGATCCGAGGGCTCCTTTTTCAATAGCTACTACACCGAGTTGTAGAGGAGGGCGCTACTACACCGAGGTGTAGAGGAGGGTGCTACTACACCGAGGTGTAGAGGAGGGCGCTACTACACCGAGGTGTAGAGGAGGGCTCCACTTTACCCTTGATCCTAACCTTATAATTCTGAATGCTTAGAAAGGTGGCATCACGTACCTTTTTTTGAGTCTTTGATATATTTCGACCTGAGATTGAACATCGTTCTCCTGGACCATTAGCAAACACTCTACTCAATGGCCCACCCTATTGTAATTCTTGATTTTGAACATCATCTGTAAGAAATATTTCCTTTTTTCACTAGAACGACACAACTTTCATAATTTTCATTTTAGGGTATTTACCTTCAGTAACCATATTTACCCAACCCCTCCGCTTGGGCAGGATATGACTCAAGGTCAATTTTTAAGCGGAGTTTAACAGGTTTGAATTCAGAGTTTTCCTTCTCCTAGACACCAAGGCTGAAGAACCCAGTCTGCCCATAGCTGGAGGGAGAATAATTGGATTCATACCTTTTCCCAAGGGTATTAGTGCTATGTGAAATGCAATCAGCCTCGTCCAGGATTTGAACTCGTATCGCTGTGTCTATTTCCTACGACGATAACCACGGGCACTTCCTTCAGTAACTGCAGTAACTTGTTATATCAAAAACCATCGATGTAAGATAGACACTTCTGGAGGAGCAAGAAGGAATTTATTAGTGACGCTCTTCTATGGAGCCCTACACTTCGACGTGTTAGTGTTGGGTGACCAGCAAGAACTTATATACATCAGCTCTGTGCGCTCACAGGATGTATTTTGGAAGAACTGCTTGGTCCGATGGATTATAGGGGCGGACGGAGAGAGAGAGATAGAGAGATAGTCAGAGTCAGAGTCAGAGAAATCCGTTCTGCTAGAGGAACTTGATAATGACTTCGATGATCTATAATAAAACCATTTTCAATTCATTTCTATAGTAAAATCATTTCCATTGCATATGTATTATAGGATAATTTTGAATGCATTTCTATAGTAAAATAATTTCCAATGCATATATATTGTCAGATAATTTTGAATGCATTTCTATAGTAAAATAATTTCCAGTGCATACATATTGTTAATAATTTTGAATGCATTACTATAGTAAAATAATTTCCAATGCATATATATTGTCAGATAATTTTGAATGCATTTCTATAGTAAAATAATTTCCAATGCATATATATTGTCAGATAATTTTGAATGCATTTCTAGAGTAAAATAATTTCCAGTGTATATATATTGTCAGATAATTTTCAATGCATTTCTATAGTAAAATAATTTCCAATGCATATTTATGGTAGGATAATTTTCAATGCATTTCTATAGTAAAATCATTTCCAGTGCATACGTATAATAATAGAGAAAAAGCTAGATGGGAATTACACAAGAATGCTACAAGCTATTTTGAGCAAATCCTTGAAGCAACACACGACGAAAAAAACAGCGGTAAAGTTACTTAGCTCCCATCTCAGAAACCCTCCAAGCTGGACAAACAAAACATAGGGGACACTGCTGGAGAAGCAAGGATGAACTCATAAGTGACGTTCTTCTATGGATCCCTGCATGGCCACTTACCTCTCATCTCACAATCCATCCGAGTAAGACGAACAAGACATGCAAGACACTTCTGGAGAAGCAAGGATGAACTCATAAGTGACGTTCTTCTATGGATCCCTGCATGGCCACTTACCTCTCATCTCACAATCCATCCGAGTAAGACGAACAAGACATGCAAGACACTGCTGGAGAAGCAAGGACGAACTCATAAGTGACGTTCTTCTATGGATCCCTGCACGGCCACTTACCTCTCATCTCACAATCCATCCAAGTAAGACGAACAAGACATGCAAGACACTGCTGGAGAAGCAAGGACGAACTCATAAGTGACGTTCTTCTATGGATCCCTGCACGGCCACTTACCTCTCATCTCACAATCCATCCAAGTAAGATGAACAAGACATGCAAGACACTGCTGGAGAAGCAAGGACGAACTCATAAGTGACGTTCTTCTATGGATCCCTGCACGGCCACTTACCTCTCATCTCACAATCCATCCAAGTAAGACGAACAAGACATGCAAGACACTGCTGGAGAAGCAAGGACGAACTCATAAGTAATGTCTTTCGATGGACCCCTACATATGGACCAGCAAGAACAGGATGTAGTCTAGAGGACCTGCCCGGAGCGGTGGATGATAGGGACGGATGGAGAGAGAGAGAGAGAGAGAGAATCAGGAAAATCCATGCTGTCACGTGATTAGAGGATGATGACCTTTAGTGTACTCTATTTAATTGTATCACTTTTTAAGACGTGTTGGTCAAATTTCGTTTCGTTTGCTTCTTACGCTAGTGCGTTACGCTTTGTTTATACGATAGTCATTCACTAAGTAAGATACAAAAGTTGTTATGTTATTAAACAAACGAACAAAACCAATGAATAAGGTGAAATGTAGTCAAAAAATTTGGTGATATATGCACTATTTACAGTGGCTCATTTTACAAGGAAATCAATAGTGCAGGGTCCTTTCATGACTTTCAAGACTCTCAGTATCACTCCCGTTACTTACTCTGCGCCAAAAACTTTTTTTCTTTAACGGAGAGTCAGTGTTCCATCTGATGGACAGTCTTTTTGATTAAGGCCCGTATTGGCAAATCCATGTTTAGCCCATTTGTAAACATTTTTTGAATTGAACATACTTCTCCGTACACAACACATTTTCTTCTGTAAATGTCACATAATTTGAACTTTTCAGCCACCAAAAACTTCGATGAAAGACCTCTGTTCAAGCCAGGGGAACTCTTTTTGTTTTTTGCGCTATATTGGATTGCCTCAAAAACAACATTTTTGCGAGTTTAGAATATTTATGATTTTAAACCAATTGCAAAAAAAGGCAGTTTACATTTAATTAAAAAGAAATCTGAAAAATAAAATTATCATAAATTTTAAAAAAATTCTTCTCCTTTATTGAATGTTCTTAGTAGATAGATAGATAGATAGATAGAGTGAAATATAGATATATACATAGCTTTAAGGGAACAGATTAACAAATAACGATATTATGAGAGATATACTATCGTTGGGAAAAGACCGAGTTAAGATAGATAGATAGATAGATAGATAGAAAAAGACTGAGATAGAAAGAAAGAAAGAAAGAAAGAAAGAAAGAAAGAAAGAAAAATTCCTCTTATTTATCTAATAAACCTCATATTTTCCAATGTCTTATTCATAAAATTGCAGACAAGATAATCTGATAAGTCTTTTATTTATTTTAGTTTGAAAGTAAAAATCTGAATAAGTATTATTGCTAATTACTTTCGTTAATCCAGTGGATTTATTCTAAGAAAGAAAGAAAGAAAGAAAGAAAGAAATGGATGGATACAAAGAAAGAAAGAAAGAAAGAAGAAAAACAAATTCAATAAGAAAGAAAGAAAGAAAGAAAGAAAGAAAGAAGGAAATATTGAATGGATACAAAGATAGAAAGAAAGAAAACGAGTGATCCAGATAAAGAAAAAAAAGAGGAGCATGGAAGAAAGTCAAACTAAAAGAAAGAAAGAAAGAAAGAAAGAAAGAAAGAGAAATGCACACATGCATACACACAAAATCTCAAGACACACATTCACACACACACACACACACACACACACAGAAAAAAATACTGTAAATGAAATCCGAAGCCACTCCAACACACACTCACACACACAACGTATCAAATATTAAAATCAAATGAGGGGTAAAGCAGACTAAGTTAAGAAAAAAAGAGTAGTGACCTTCATAAAAACCCATAACCAACTGAGAACCATTCAAATTGCATACTCGAGTGAGTTCAAGTCTCATTGAATACCCCATTAAGAAGGTCTGGTGCCATACATGTTCTCTGATGAAAGCAACAAGCTAGAAACATCCACATATGTAAGAACAAAATGAATGAATACATTCAACAAAAATAGAAATCTCTTCTTAGACCGACTCATTTAAAAATATTTCTCTCTCTCTTTGGACCTACAATAAAAAAAAAAGAAATATCTTCGTAGACCGACTCATTTTAAAATCTCTCTCTCTCTCTCTCTGTCTGTCTGTCTGTCTGTCTGTCTCTCTCTCTCTCTCTTTGGAACTACTACAAAAAAGAAATTATATTTATGTCTCTGTGTATATAGATATGTATACATATATGTACATATAAATATGAATATATATATATATATATATGTGTGTGTGTGTGTGTGTAAAATCTAATCTGTCTGTGTGTGTGTGATGCGAGCATTTATGAGCATTTATAGCATTTATAAGTATTTATAGATATATATAATACATGTATATATATATATATATATATATATATAGATTGATATATCCCTGTCAATATATATTCATATATATGCATGTCTGTGAATATATATATATATATATATATATATATATGTTTATACCCCCCTATATATATATATATATATATACTTACACACACACGCAAATATGTATACATTTCTGTAAACGCTTCCTGTATACATCTGTATATATGAAAGTCATTTTGTATGTTCGGGCGATAAACAGTGCTGGCCATCGTTCTATTATATTTCGTTGGTTTACTTGATTTGTCACGTGCCTGCTATCAATGTGGATGTACACACACACACACACACACACACACACACACACACACACACACACATAGTGAATTGAAACCTAGTTCTCGTGTCCTCCCTACGCTTCTGTTTGTCTTGGATCAAGTTTAGCAACAGTCAAAGGTCGAGAGACAGAACCATGAATCCGGTTTTCACGGGTGGTAAAAGTTCACCCCGATTTCCTTGTGCCTTCTCTTGCCTTCTACGACCGTTCCTTACCCCACACCGTGTTTGGTAGTCATGAAGACCGTGGGATGACAAACGAACACAACGCTTATGGCTTAACCAAACACGATGGCGTAAAGGAAAGACAAGATTAATTGATATCTATATATAAGTGAAAAGGTCAATTAGGCTGACGGTTCGGAAGGCCCGTGGACTGAGGGTTGCGGAGAAAATAAGGTTTCATATAGGAGGAGGAAGATGAAGATAGAGAGGTGGCGATGTCGAAGCTAAAGGGATGGAGAAAGAGGATGGTGAATAGAAGTTGATTTGTCTTGTGATTCGAATTAAGAATCCACTTCGCGAAATCCGAAAACTTGGCTTATAAGATATTCTGCCGAAATGAAATCGCGCTAAAAACTATGGAACGAAAAGAAAAAGAAATAAAGAAAATCGAAGAAAAGAGCCTTCGAGAGGAAACATGTCTACACACACAAACGCATTCGAAAAGTTCTCGGACAAACGAAAATTCTTTATCTGAAGAGGATCGGTCAAGTGTCGTTTAGTCTTGAAAAATAATTCAAAATATGCACTGTCGACTGGAATCTTTATTTCGTTCCGTCTAGGTAAAAACTTTTCGTAATTAAGATGAAAGAAGAATTGCTTAAATGAGTATCCAATGATTATTATTTAGAATTTTCGATGGTTTTCTAAAATTTTTCAAAATAATAAGCCTGTTTGAAAACTGAAAATATCTCAGCTGAGGAATAAAAGTTAAACACATTCTAAGAAAAGTGAATATATATGAAATTTAAACTCGACTACTTTTGAATGTAATCTTTATTGAAACATTTATTAATAATAAGAAAATTTCTCAATTAGAATTAGATCATGATACATAGCTAATTCATATATATATATATATATATATATATATATATATATATTGGCCGCTGCAGGCATTGTCCTCCATGTCAATGCACATAAAACTGAATATTTGTGTTATAACCAAACAGGCAACATTTCCACACTAGACGGAACCTCTCTGAAACTAGTAGCCAAATTCACCTACCTAGGAAGCGGCGTCTCATCAACCGAAAAAGACATCGACACACGGCTAACGAAAGCATGAACGGCTATCGATAGGCTCTCGATCATATGGAAATCAGACCTGACCAATAAAATGAAACGCAGTTTCTTCCAGGCAGCGATCGTATCGATACTGCTATATGGATGCACTACTTGGACGCTAACTAAACGGCTGAAGAAGCTAGTCAGCAATTACACAAGAATGTTGAGAGCAATATTGAACAAGTCCTGGCGGCAACAACCCACAAGGCACCAACTATACGGCCACCTGCCTCCCATCACGAAAACTATACAAGTTAGACAAACCAGACACGCAGGACACTGCTGGAAAAGCAAAGACGAACTCATCAGTGATGTACTACTATGCACCCCCGCATATGGCCAAGCAAAAGCAGGACGACCAGCTCGAACATACATACAGCAGCTGTGTGAGGATACCGGATGTAGCCCACAAGACCTGCCAGAAGCGATGAATGATAGAGAGAAGTGGCGAGAAAGGGTCAGGGATATCTGTGCCGGCGGCACGACATGATGATGATATATATATATATATATATATATATAAATTATAAGAGTGTTGGTTGTCACTAAATCACTTGGTGGGTAAGTGTCGTACCAAGTGCAATATAATATGGAGAGTGCTTAATATCTAGGATAGAGGTATTAAATAATAATAATAATAGATAAATATATATAAGATATATATATATATATATATATATATTTAATTCACGGAATCAAATATATATATATATATATATATAGTATAGTATAGTTTGATGGAGACTCAAACTCGGTTAAGTCGTCATAAAAAGTTTATTTCGGTGGAGAATATTACTATACTCTCCGTCGGGTCCGATGGCTATTTACATGCTTCTCTCTCGTCGCAGAGTAGCAAATATGGAGTTACAGTTCATATTCAGAAGATAAAATAAAGGAATTAGAAAATAATAAAATTAAAAATAAAAATTAGAAAATAAAAATAAAAAAATAAAACAAAAATAAAAATATTTATAAAAATAAGAATAAAAGTGAAAATCAAATTACAAATAGTTTCATTCATAGGCGTGGTCAGAGGGGGTCAAAATTGTCAGGTGTTAGAACGATTACGAAACAGGAGTGGAATTAATCTAGCGGTCAACCTCTCCCAATTTTGCGTTCTTGTAGGGTTTCTTTTCCTTAGCAGGTGTGATTTTCTAAACAGACTAAGATCGTAGAACTAATGGCTCTCTCATATATGATTTACTTTTATTCCTAACATGTCTGTTAATTAACTCAACTGTTGTCATTCTAGATATTTCTCTTGTTTCAATTAGGACCGAGATAGTTAAAGAAGGTGAAGACATTTTATATAGCAGTCAAGTGTTTTCTAATTGACCCTAAAATGGTCAAGGGGAATTAACTTCTCCAGAATCACAGGCCTTAATTTTTAGATTAATATTCTACGTTCATCTGGCTCACATCTATCTTTATCTTGTCTCGGTGATATCCGTTATCGAGCAGCTCTCTATTGGTTTCGAATACATCTTTATCATTGTCTTTGCGATTACAGAGGGACTGGTGTTTAAGAAAACTTGCTGTGATAGTAACTTGCTGACTAAATGTACACTCTTCAATATATATATATATATATATATATATATATATATAAAAATATATATATATATATATATATACTAACCTACTAGTTACCAGCATTCACGGTTACCAGGAAAAAAGAAAAAAACCACCAGGATCTAGAGATATTATCTCTAGATCCTGGTGGTTTTTTTCTCGAATTACCGCCTGGGGGAAAAAGAAAAAAAATATCATAGGACAAAAAAAAAAAAAAAAGAAAAAGAAAAGGCCAACTTCGTCACACCAGTTGAAAAAAATCAAGAGATATGCAATCAGTCAAAACAAAAAGAAAACCCACCGTAAAATGCTGCAATGCTACAATTACTGAGAGTGCTCAATACAAAGTAGAGCCAATTACAAAAATCAAATCATGAGTAATCTAGTACCGACCCTCGGTACTAGATTCCCTGAGGAGCCGGTGAGGCGAAACTTTAGTAGAAAAGGCCCGACTCGTGATTTGATTTATATATATATATATATAATACTATTAGAAGAAAACTCAAACCTCGTTAAATTGTCTTTATTAATATGCACTGTGTCTCATCAGATGACTTCAAATGTTTACTTTGAGGTTGAAAAATAGTAAACATGGATTACTATTAGTTTACAAGCTTACCTTATTTAAAATAATTCCATCAGCTACGAAAAATTTAACATATATTCAAATTGTGATGGGTTAATTTACAGGATCACCCTTTTCCTGGTTTCTTAATTTTTAAAATACTCTATTTTTTTTAACCCCCTTTACTTTCACCAGAGAATTTAAATTCATATAGGGCTTTTTACATTCATATATATATAGACTGTGATCAATATTAGCTGTTTTATATATATATATATATATATATATATATATAATTTTTTTTCTTTTCTTTACCTATTGGATCTGTTAAATATTATTTTAGAGTCTTTGATTCATATCAATCCTCTTGACAATGATGGAAATAAATTTATTATCCTAATGTGACCGAATATTGTTTTTTTCTTGAAATGATATTATTTGATCTGTGAATTTATTTATATTGCGCTCTTTACCAGGAATATCTGAATATTCGAAATTTGAATAATTTATTTGCCGTGACGGAATTGTTCCCTACTCCGGATTTACTGGATTGAAGAATACTTATATATATATATATATATATATGGCATCCGCAAAGATGTCAACAGACATGCGCTTGAGTTAAAGGCGCTCGTGTTGTAATGGTTATCGTCGTAGGAAATGGACACGGTGACAGGAGTTCAAATCTCAAACGAAGCTGACTGCATTCCTCATAACACAAATACCCCTTTAAAAAGCATCAATGTAGTTATTCTACCTCCAGCTATAATTGAACTGTAGGGTTGACTGGGTTCTTTAGCCTTGGTTAGGAGGGGTTGGGTAAAGACAAACATTGGCGTAAGTTTTCCTTTCATTACTGCAAGGTAAATATTATTCAGAACTGAGATTTTAGAAATACGAGGTGCATACGATAAGTTTCCAGACTTTTTTCGTATGGGCACTTTTATTGATAGTACATACATGAAACTCTAGTCCCCTTCGAAGTAATCTCCTCTGGCTGCAATGCACTTGTTGTACCGTTACAATAACTTCTGGAATATTTCGTGGAAGTCCTCTTGTGTGAGGGTGTCAATGACCTTTGTCACAGCCTCTTTCATCTCCTCAATTGTCTCATAACGACAGCCTCTGAGCTTAGGGAATAACCAAAAGTCACAGGAAGCATGGTCTGGACTGTAGGGAGTTTGAGGAACAGTCTTGATTCCCATCTTATTCAAATAGTCTGTGACAAGGATGGAGTTATGGACTGGTGTATTGTCCTGGTAGAAATTCCACTGACCCGATTTGAAGAGTGCAGGCCTCTTCCGACGGAATCTCTTCCTGCATTTTAAAAATTCACCAGCTGTGACAATCAGGCTTTAGTAAGATGTATTTTAATTCCTGTTGTAGCTGTTCATTTGAACCTGAAATCATATAAATTGGTCAGTCATCTCATAAGATGTATAGCAATAACATACTGAATTCTGAAGTGTCTACGACGATTTTAAATGCCCATACAAAAAAAGTCTGGAAACTTATCGAATGCACCTCGTACTATTTCTAATAAACATTAAATAATTAATAGTTTAAAATAATCTAATAATTTTCTTAAAATTTCAAAAATAAAATGCTGTTAAAATGTCTTAGCTTAGGAATAAGCCATATAGAATCGAATATCAACCGATCTTATGAATCATGTGACCCCTCAAATTTGATCTACAAAAGATTATTTCATCCTGTGTATCATGCAAGTTCTATTTTCGATTGGCTAAACTAAATTTACTCGATGTTTGTTGAAATATATTTTCTCTTCAACGTCCTTGATTTTCTGTGATTTTTTATGGATTTTAACGAAAATACTGCGCTACGGCCATACGAATATTAATCAGAGGGAACAGAAATCGAATAGCATCTTAGAATAATAGAGAAATACATTACAAAGATGTAATGGCGTTGAAAGGTTGTGTATAAAACAAATTATGTGTCGTTTATATGAAAAGGAATTCTATCGTAAAAGTTAGGTTATTTTGATGGGAAAGGAATCTACGAATTTATTTTGATGAGATGGTAAATTGTCATTTATTTGTCAGTTATTTTGATAACAAAAGGAATTATGAAAACAAAGCATTGAAAGCGCAAGGTTATTGTCTTGAATTCAAAGCAGGCTTTTATCTAATTTTAGAATTATCATTGTTTTTGGAATTTACTGTACCGAAACAAGTCACCCACACACCGACCCTGACCTTTTGCGAATATACATAAATTAACCGGTGTAGTTTAAGCAAATTGTAACCCGGTGATAAGGCGTGGTAAGCTGAGAGCAGAAAAACAGAAAAGGCCGGCGGTGTGGCAAGTCCCAGATGCTCGGAGGTTTTTTGAATTTGTACCAAACTGCCCCGAGTTTAGAAAATGAGAAAGCTATCCAAGATACGTCTCGGTGAAAAACAAAATTAACCGCCATTTAAAATTGCCTTTTACCAAACTACCTTGTGTAGAGAAAGAGAGAAAACCGTTCAATAAACGATGTTGGGAAAATTCCCGCCATTGAAGATTGCCTTGTACTGGTGTTGCCGCCAGGACTTGTTCAATATTGCTCGCAGCATTTTTGTGGAATTGCCGTCAAGCTTCGTCTCCTACCGTTTAGTTTGCGTCCAAGTAGTGCATCCATACAGCAGTATTGATACGCCCGCTGCCTGGAAGAAACTGCTTTTCATTTTATTGGTCAGGTCTGATTTCCATATGATCGATAGTCTATCGATAGCTGTCCATGCCTTCGTTAACTGCGTGTCGATGTCTTTTTCGTTTGATGAGACACTGCTTCCCAGGTAGGTGAATTTGTCTACCACTTTCAGAGAGGTTCCGTAAAAAGATATATATATATATATATATTGGCAGCATTTCTTCATTGATACATATTTTATTGAACATAATGGACATTTTTTGTCTACATATTTTTTTGTTAATCCTTTCGTATAGCCGTATTGATCTTATGATATTCAGCGGGAATTGGTTGATAAATCTTCCATAGTTATTTCCCAACTATTGAATGTTTATCAACCAATTCCAGCCGAATATCTTAAGATCAATACGGCAATTCGAAAGGAATAACAAAAATATGTAGACAAAAATGTTTACTATGTTCAATCAAATATACACACATATATATATATATATATATATATATATATATATATATATGCAAATTTCATTAAACATAATAGACATTTTATGTCTACATATTTTCTTCTGGATCAATTCGAATTCCCGAATTACTTTTATCGTATTCGGGGGGAATTGATTTGTGTATTGTCCATAGCTGTATGTATCCCTAGTACTTTCTGCCCGACTTTGGGCCATCACCAGGGGAGGATCTATTACAGAAGTGATGTAACTTTTGCTTTAGCATATTACTACTGTGTAAGGACGTCTTTGCCGTTGAAGATTATGGCGTTTACTTTTAAATGGAATTCTATAATTAGTGCCAGTAGCTAAAGACATTTAAGTACATTAGCACTGGTTCGAAAATTAATTCTATTAAGTGTTGGTTACAGGTTTCTAATATGTAGTGCTTCGAGAATCTGAAGTTTTTGTTTATTATTTTAATGTTCTAATATTGTTGTGTTGTCGGTGAGAATTTTTCGTAGTTATGTTGTTGGGCATGAATGTTTTTTTTAAATGCTGAGCTATTGAACTTGTGTCATATATATATATATATATATATATAACAGTGTTGTTTGTTTGTCCCTATCTCATTACGTGGGCTTGTAGCATGCGAAATGCAGTTTATTTTGGAGAGTGCTCAATATCTGTGATAGAGCTATTATGTAATAATAATAATAATAATAATAATAATGAGTAAATATGTATTAGTTTTTATATATATTTAATAGCATGGAAGCTTGTCTGCGACCACCGGTTTTATGCCGTCTTATAAACGGTAACCATTAGGCCGAGAAAGAACGATATTGGAGAAATCGAAAAATCGGAAAATACATTCAAAAGAATGGTATGATTGAGTACAACTCTTTATGTGTGCGCGCGTGTGTGTGTGTTTGTGTGTGTGTTTGTGTAGATTTTATTTGCGTATTATTTTGTGTAGTCATATAAGTGATATTTAGTATGTGTGTGTATGAAGATACTTTTCTCTTTTTCTGAAGATGCCTTTTCTCTTTTCCTCCTAACTCTCAGTAAATAAATATAAATATAGATAATATCAATATAAGATATCTCCACTCTATAAGGTGTTGTATAGCCACATAATACCTATGCATGCAGAAACATAACGACTCAATGAAGACGAGTGGACACAGGTCTTTAGAAAAATATACCTCTCACTTTATTTGAAAGGGTTTTGTGTGAGGGGGAGTTGGAGGCTGAACAGAACTGCAACATATTGACCCCCGCTCTTATGGCCATAACAGCGTTTCTTTCTCGTTCTCCTGGGTTGCTCAACCACTCAACCAGCCTCTCTGGGACATGTTCCTCATTCTAGCATCTTCTCTCCAACTGGTTTGAACTTCCTGTGCACCGACGTCCACTTTTTTTTCCTGCGAGCGGATGCACCTGTTATTTACACAGGTGCATTTCCTATTTTGACAGCTTGGCCGGGTCGGAGTTAATACGGGCGTGTCTGGGT
>OY757938.1:20043633-20061133 GCA_963585895.1 Sepioteuthis lessoniana
TTTTGGCTACTAAGTTATCGAAACTTGAATAGATATGTAATTTAATTGAGATCAGACTAAGTATGTTTGGTTGAAATTAATGGATGATTTTTAATCCATTTTGAATAACATTGACCGAGTTATTGGTCGTGCCGGGCACGAGTAGCACTAGTCCCGTCTCCGCCCCTGGTATATATATATATATATATATATATATATATATATATATATATATATATATTAAAAATACAGTGTTTTATGACGCGATCAGGGACGTTTCACAAAAATCCAAAGACATTTTTCACAGTTCCTTATAAGTGCGGCGGATATTTGTCAGAAAAAATCCCAAAGAAAGACAAAATATACCCACCCTCGCACCCCCCCCAGTCTACCGAAACAAGAATTGTGTCGGGATCAAGTGACCACTTCTTGAAGCTGACATTAACTTTAAAACACTGGATTGGTTTGGTTTGATTGCGTTTTATGGTATATCAACCATTGTTGGTTATATAAAGCCAAATCCTCTTTACACATATATATCAAATATATATGATTTGGTTTGGTTGGCTTTTATGGCATATCAACCATTGTAGGTTATTTAATGCGAAATCCTCTTTATACATATTACATATGATTTGTAAATACATTTTGTTGATAACATTTTAAAATGAGCCTGAGCTTATTTTTTTATGATTTCTTTTATTTCTATTAAAAGCGAATAATTCTATTTAATATTAATCATTTGTTTGCACACAGTTAATGTTTTTAAGTATTGCTATTTATCGCTAACAATTCATATAAGTTCATTTGTTTATACACAGTTAAATGATCAAACAGTTCTATTTCTAACAATTCAATTTGAAACTAGTTGTTTGCATTCAGTCAAACAGTTCTCTTTGATCCATTGATAGGATCCTGTCAAGTGCTACTACTCTCGGCAAAAGTGAACCTGGGAGCAATGGCAATGATGGGGTATTTAATGCCATGCCAATCTCCGTGGGTTATTTAATGCCAAAGCCATCCTTCTAGAATAACAGTAGAGGTACTATTTAATGTTTCTATGCTTCATGTCATATCAACTTTTGTGGGTTACTTAATGCCAAAACCATCTTTGACGAACTGTAGTTGAACTTTTTAAAGTTTCTTTGTTTAATGGCATATCAACGTTCGTGGGTTATTTAATGCCAAAGCTATCCTTATAGACCAATTGAGGAACTAATTAAAGTTATTTGTTTAATGGCATATCAACGTTCGTGGGTTATTTAATGCCAAAATCCTCCTTGTTGTAGAACAGTAGTGGTAATATATAACCCATATCTGGGGATATAAGAAGGTTCATGCCTTTATCGTGGTCATTTGTCCGATAGTGAACGTAACATTACCACTGGAGCTTGAATTCATTTTCTTTGAAGCCGCAGCCTAGCATGGTAACTACTGCGCCAAAGGAATTTCCCCCAGATTTATTGAAGAAATGTCTTAATGGTTAGTTAAGGTGAGAGAGTATGAGGGACCACATGGAAGAACCACTCTCCAATGACTACTTTACATGTCCCTGTCGTGCAACAATAAACTCTATCCCCCACAGTAAACCCTGCCAGTGTGAATACTGAGAAAACCACTCGCCCAGAACTAGCTTAGTTGCTCGAGCTGTAGCTACAAAAAGCTACTACCTTCATAGTAAACCTTGACTGTGGCCTATAAAAAGAGAGAGACAGAGACTGAGCACTGCAGATACCTCTCTCTCATAACTAGCTTAGTTGCTCAGGCAGTAGTACAAAAAGCTGTTACTTCTATTTGAATAAATCCTGATAGCAGTATCCCTAAAAACAGTAGATTATCAGTCACTTATCTCCCATCACGTAAACCTTCTAAGGGCATTTAGTGTTGGTTGATATTTCGTAAGCCAGATTAGCAAACCACTACGGGAGAGTTCAAGTCTTACTAGGTTCCCTTTATATCTGGCCTTGTAAAATAGCTAAAGCAAAGTTTTGGAAAAACCTCTATGTTCAACGTTGATAAAAGCCTCCTAAGGGCTGACCCTGTCGGCTGGGGCTGTAGAATACACCGATTCTATCTCTGCAGTAGGGTAAGACTCCTTCAACGAGTGACCTGTGAACCAGTCGGCTGGGGCTGTAGAATACACCGATTCTATCTCTGCAATAGGGTAAGACTCCTTCAACGAGTGACCTGTGAACCAGTCGGCTGGGGCTGTAGAATACACCGATTCTATCTCTGCAGTAGGGTAAGACTCCTTCAACGAGTGACCTGTGAACCAGTCGGCTGGGGCTGTAGAATACACCGATTGCATCTCCCTAGAATGTAAGATTTCCCTAATGTGTGTCCTGGATATGACACTAAACAAACTGATGGTGAGGCTCCAATAATGCTGGAGCTTTGAAGAATGCAGGGTACCCCTTCCTTGCCATCGCTCCCAGCTCCATTCTGGCCCGGAGAGGTGGCACCTGATAGATTCCTTTCTATCGGTCTAATAGAACTAAACCATGTACTTGTGCTAAACTGAATTGCTTGAAATAGAACTGCTTTTACTTCTAACTATGAATTCGTATTAGATATAAGTGAAACCATTTAACTGTATAAAGAAAATGAGCTCAGGCTCGTCTAACGATGGTAATCATATATTTGATAAATATGTATCAAAAGGATTTGACATCAAATAACCTACTATAGTTCATATGCTATAAAACCAAACCAAGCCGAACAAGACATGCTGAAGTGAGCATTGGGGAAAACCACTCTCCCATAACTAGCTTAGTTGTGCAGGCAGTAGCAGCAAAAGATATATTTCATCATTTGAAAGGTTTATATGATGATGTCATATCTGCAACCGTTGACTTTTTGACCAAAGGTATTGAAGTACTGTAACATTAATAGAAGAAGTGAATGGACATTGGTTGGTTGGGTTTTATGGCATATCAATCTTTGTAGGTTATTTAATGCCAAATCCATTTTTATGTAAATATCAGTTCTATTTCAAATAATTCAGTTTAGCAAGAGTACACAGATTAATTGTCAAAAACATTTCTATTTCAAACTATTCAGTTTATTCAAACAGTTCGAATTCAACTTATTCAGTTTAACGTAAGTACAGATTTTGTTTACTCAGTAAAATGTCAAAACAATTCTATATATAACAAATCAGTTTAGTGTAAGTACAGTTTCAATGTCTAAAACTGTTCCATTTCTAACAATTCAGTTTAGCGTAAGAACGCAGTTTAAGTGTAAGTACAGTTTAATTGTCAAAAACATTTCTATTTCAAGCTATTCAGTTGAGTCAAACAATTCAGTTTAGCATAAGTATGCTGTTAGTTCTATAGATAAGGCCCAATCAGGTGCTATCATTCCGGACCTGAGAGCAATGGTAATGAAGCAGTGCTTTGTATTCCCCAAAGCTCCAGCATTACTGGAACCTCACCGCCAGATTGTTTAATGTCATATCCAGAACACTCATTGGGGGCGGGGTCCAACTCCTCTGCAGAGGTGCAGTCAGTGTATTCTACAGCCCCAGCCGACTGGGCAATACACAGAGTTAAATGTCAAAAGAGTTTTATTTCAGATAATTCAATTAAGCATAAGTCCACAGTTTAGAGGTCAAAACAGTTCTATTTCGAGCAATTCAGTTTAGCATAGGTACGCAGTTTAAATGTCAAAACAGTTCTATCTTAAACCATTCAATTAGCATGAATACGCAGTTTAAAAGCAAAAATCAGTATTGTGAAGGAAGCACGGTTTAGTTCTATTTAACCCATAGATAGCACCCATATCAGGCGCTACCACTACGGGTCAAATTTGACCTGGGTGCGATGGCAATAAATGGGTACTCCGCATTCCCCAAAGCTTCAGCATCACTGGAACCCCACCATCAGATTGTTTAGTGTCATATCCAGGACACACTTTGGTAGGGGGTGGTTTTACCCCTCTGCAGAGAAGCAGTCGGTGTATTCTACAGCCCCAACCGACTGGACATTAAGGGTATGGACCGTGATGGGTAATTTGTTGAAAAATAAACCTTATTTGGTCATATCCCACGTGAGTATCTTGGTCAGCTTACTAACTTTTCAGTCGACCCCGGTAAAAAAAATAAAAAAATAAATGAATGAATATGAAAAAAAAAAAAAAAAGGTAAAAATTAAAAGGAATAAAAAGTAGGGAAAACATCTAATATTTCCATAGTCAATTTTTTTTTGGGGTGGGGGGGGTATGTGAAGGGGGAGAGTAATAAAAAGTATCCGTCTTTGTAAAATATTGCCTGTTTGAGCTTTTATTTTTTTGTAGTTAATAGATATATCCCCTTTTTTCTTGTTCATTTTGTGGTACTATTTTTTGTTCGCGCATTTAGTGTTCGTGGTGGTTGTGGTGGAGCTGTAATTTGGTTTTATGATCATTCCTTCATCACGCTGATTCATAAAAAAAAATACTACATTTTATTTTCCGCTATTTTATTTTATATCTGTTCCAGTCTTTCATTTAATGTCTCTTTCAACCCTAACCCGCTATTTTCTTTTCTTTATTTCACATAGATTATCCGGTAGGGCATTTCCCTTTCTTTCCGATCAATTCATTTACATATCTATATTTACTCAGCTTTTATCATAATAAAGGCCAATAGTTTGGGGCACCCAGTACGAAGCGAACTCGATACGGTAGTACCGATTATTGCTCCGCAGGGGAACGTGCAAATAGGTTTAGACGTGTTTGCATTTACCAACCCTTTCCCCATGAGCAGGATGTGACACAAGGCCAATTTCTAAGCGGGGTCTAACGGGTTTGAATTCAGTGTTTTTCTTCTTCTAGATTGGTTGCCTAACCAAGGCAAAAGAACCCAGTCTTCTCTTATATTAACCCATGGCTGGCGGGAAAACTATTGGATTCATGCCTTTCCCAAGGGTATTAGTTCTATATGAAATGTAATCAGCCTCCTCCAGGATTTAAACTCTTGTTATCGAGTCCATTTCCTATATCGATAAACATTACACCACAGGCAGTTTCTTTTTTTACGAAAGTTGACTGGCATTTCTAGTTTATCTGCTTAGTTTCATCTGGCACAAGGTCCCGAGTGTAGGGCGTTTGATGAGGATCAATGATTGATTTATTTTGATGGCATGTCAATGCGTTTAGGGTTATTTTATTTTTAGAGGTTAGGGAATCGCGTTCATATTCATATGTTTGTGTCGTTGTCTCTTAAGTTGGTTCGGTTTGGCATATCAGCCATTGTTGGTTTGGTTTGGTTAGGTTTCTTTGTTTAATGACATATTAACCTTTGTAGGTTATTTAATGCCAAAGCCATTCTCCTAGAAGAACAGTAGCGGTACTGTTTAACCCATAGCTTGGAGGATAAGGGGGTTCATGCCTTTTCCAAGGATATTTGGCCGAAAGTGAACGAAATAGCGCGACTGGAGTACGAACTCACTACGATTCCGCAGTCCATCGCTTTAACCATTACACCACGAGGACACCCCGTAGCCATTGTTGGTTGTTTAATGCCAAATCTTATTAGTACATATATATTAAATTCAGACAACTACTAAATATATGGCCTGTAAAAATATTTTGTAGATACACACAGTTAAGTGATCAACCAATTCTATTTAAAACAATTCAATTTAGCATAAGTCAACAAAGTTAAATGGTTCCAATTCAATTAAACATCAGTCATTTGTTTACTCACAGTTAAATATCAAAGAGTTCGCACAATCAAATATAAAACAGTTCTATTTCAAGCATTTTAGTTTCCTATAAGTACAGAGTTAACGCCAAAGCCATCCTCAAAAGAAGAATAGTTGGGGTACTATATAAGATTTCTTTATTTAATCGCAAACAGTTCTAACTCGATAAAAATAAAATTACGTAGAAACGATTTGCTTCCAAGTCATATATATATACATTGTCATCCACAGATAGACTGTTTCGTTGTATCACAACTCATCAGAGTGGCTGACCACACAGTATGCTTCAAGCTAAGATTGAAACCCGCTCAACTTTACATTAGACAAAGTGTCATACCGCTCAGCCATCAGTCGACATTGGTCAACTCGGGAATAATAAGATATTATGCTGTAGCTTTCGTTTTTTTTTTTTACATTTTGCTTTACTGGATACCAGAGGGCTCGATTCTTTTGAAGAGATTTGCATTATGCGAGTGGCAGCCGATAATTTCTTCACCATAGTGTTCAATCCCCCCGGGGGAGCGTATATATATTTTAAAATAGGTAGGACTAGTCCAGAAGACCTGCCAGAGGCGATGAACGATTGGGAAAAGTGGCGAGAGTGGGTCAGGGATATCCGTGCTACCAGCACGACAGGATGATGATGATGATGATGATGAAAATATGTAGGTCCACGAAGAGATAAGGTTTTATGAATTTATTTGTTTTGTTCTTACATACGTTTATGTTTCCAGCTTGTTGCTTTCATCAGAGAATATATATGACACAAGGCCTTGTTAATAGGGTACTCAATGAGATTTGAACTCACTCGTATTTGTAGTTTATATATATATACGAGGAGCATACAATAAGTTTCCAGACTTTTTTGGTACAGGCATTTAAAATTGTCGTAGACTCTTGAGAATTCAGTATCTTATTGCTATACATCTTATGAGATGACTGACCAATTTTTATGATTTCAGATTCAAATGAACAGCTACAGCAGGAGTTGGAATACACCATACTAAAGTCTGATTGTCATAGCTGGTGAAATTCAAAAATGCAATCTGACACTTTAGAAGAACGATATGCAATAAAATTCTGTTATAAACTTGGAAAAAATGCCACAGAAACCTATGGAATGCTTCAGACTGCTTTCCGACCATCTTGCATGAATCGAGCATCAGTTTTTGAGTGGCATAAGAGATTCAAGGAAGGAAGGGAGTCTGTGAGGGATGTTGAGAGGTGTAGGAGGAGTAAAGAAGTCAATACACCAGAGTTGATTGGCCAAAGGGTTAGGGTTAGGGTTACTATGTTGAGGTTTTAAGGGAGTTCAGTAAGAGATTCCTAGGGAAGAGACCATCACTCTTCAAATCGGGTCAGTAGCATTTCCACCAGGACAATACTCCAGTCCACAACTCCCTCCTTGTCACAGACTATTTTACCAACACAGGTTCTCAGCCTCCCTATAGTCCAGACCTTGCTACTTGTGACTTTTGGTTATTCCCTGAGCTCAGTGGCTGTCATTATGAGATAATTGAGGAGATGAAAGAGTCAATGACAAAAGTCATTGACACGCTCACACAAGAAGACTTCCATGGGGCGTTCCAGAAGTTGTTGGAACGGTACAACGAGTGCATTGCAGCCGGAGGAGCTTACATTGAAGGGGACTAGAGTTTAATGTGTGTACTATCAATAAAAGTGCCCATACGAAAAAAGTCTGGAAACTTATCGTATACACCTCGTACATATATATATATATATATGTGTGTGTGTGTGTGTGTGAGTAAATAAACAGGATTTGGCATTAAATAACCCACAAGTGTTGATATACTATTAAAACTAATAAACCATAAACATCTGGACTGAGTTTATTGCCTGGTGCTTGAGGCGTCCCCGAAATAGGGAATGCTGGTGGGATCAAGCAATTTTTGTGATCCTGTTTACCAACCCCTCCGCTCGGGCAGGATATGACACAAAGTCAATTTTTAAGCAGAATTTAACAGGTTTGAATTCTGAGTTTTCCTTCTCCTAGACTAGTTGCCTCACCAAGGCAGAAGAACTCAGTCTATCCTACTATTTACCCATAGCTAGAGGGAGAATAATTGGATTCATACCTTTCCCAAGGGTATTAGTGCTATGTGAAATGCAGTCAGCTTGGTGAAGGATATGAACTCGTGTCGCCGTGTCCATTTTCTACGACGATAACCATTACACCACGGGCACATCTGGACGAATCTGACCCTAGAAGGTTTGGACCAAAACAACATTTTATTGGCTAAAAAGAATAAAATCACCATTAAACAGAAAAAAAAATAAAATTCAAAAATAAATTCATACCTTTCCCAAGGGTATTAGTGCTATGTGAAATGCAATCAGCCTCGTCCAGGATTTGAACTCGTGTCGCAATTTTTGTGATAGTCACGCATGGGTCTCGGTTTGGGCATGCCCACTCACATTAAAATGACGTTGGGTTAATATAAATTACTATCAAACGCTACTTTTCAAAAACCACGTTTTTAACCGGAACTTCAAATCATCGTCTGTTTTTTATTCTCCAATTCTCTTGGGAAAACCCGCTAATTTTGGCTCAAAAAATTCAAACTGAAATAGAAAAATCAGAAAGTAATCAAGGGTTTCAATTATTAACAACAACCACAAGAACGAAACAAAAAATTGATTATCAAAAATAATGTCTTTTAAAAAAAGAAAACATTTATTCCTCCTGACTTTTTAGCACGGCCATCTGGCATTCGTGCCGGATGGGGTAATAAGGTTAATAATAGATTTGAGGCCGAATAGTCCTCTGCTTCGACCGGGTTACTTCGGGTGTTCGAAGAATCATTGACATTATAACAAAACACTGGACCTTCGGGTCTCGTTCAAGCTATGAGCAGGCATACTTGCCGGACTCACATTGTATTAGTGAGTCCAAGTCCCAACAGGGTCACTTGGTTCACAGCATTGTTCAGTAGGGCACGAGTCTCGGCTTGTGTCCAACCTCCCCTTTTTCTAAAATTCCCATTCTAGAAAAGACCTTGTGTCATATCCTGTCTGGTGGGTGGCTGTGATAAATGAATATACTCCCTCGTAAAGTGTAAATAAAAATATACAAGGGAGATAATTGCTTGCTTGATTCATACTAGAAATTTATTCAAAATAATATATACAGGGTGATTATAAAAAATGTTAACTCTCTGAGGAATTACCTTGATGACATAATTTCAAAGATTTTCCGTATATTCACCATCCCAGTAGAAAAATCTTGGAATCTCCCAGATTTATATCGGAATATATCTAATATTTCTAGTTTGGTTTCTTTGTTTAATGGCATATCAACATTTGTAGGTTATTTTATGCCACAAGCTGGGAGGATAAGGGTTTTCATACCTTTCGCAGAGTATTTGCCCGTAAGTGATCGTAATAGCGCGACTGGAATTCGAACTCGCTTACTACGATTCTGAAGTGCATCGTTTTAACCATTATACCACGAGGAGATCCCCTGACTATTTCTATCAGAGTATTTAAATGGAACGAGATTATGCTTAAAACAAAAATTCTTTATTTATTTTTAGTGACAGATATATTGACTTATTTATATTTAAGGAGTTACGAGAAAAAACAGCTATAAAAAAACCTTGTAAGGAAACGAAAACACTACGCTTGTTTTGGGAGGAAACAGGCTGACTAGCACAATTCAAATTCACTTGGGGGTGTCCTCGTGGTGTAATGGTTAAAGCGATGGACTGCGGAATCGTAGTATGCGAGTTCGTACTCCAGTCGCGCTATTACGTTCACTTTCGGGCAAATACGCTTGGGAATGATATGAACTCCCTTATCCTTCCAGCTATGGGTTAAATAGCACCACAACAGTTCTTCTAGGAGAATAGCTTTGGCATTAAATAACCTACAAATGTTTATATGCCATTAAACAAAGAAACCAAACCAATCAAATTCACTTGATTCTTCTGGGGAATTGTAGTCTTCGCATCGAATTGAAAACCAGAAGCAACAATAAAATCAAGATTTAAATTCTAGCTGAAAATATGTACTTTGAATTGCTCTTAGCCAGGTGTATTATCAAGTCACTTATCAGTGTCAATTCTTCAAATTTGAAACTTTCTTTCAATGGAATTGTAATATTCGCATCAAATTGTACAAGAAACAATAAAATCAAGATATAAATTCTTGCTGAAAATGATTTCTATGAATAATACAAAGTACGGGGCCTTTTGAAGTTTCACATCTCAACCATTTCTTTGAGCAAAAACCCTTGGGAAAGGTATGAACCCCCTTATCCTCCCAGCTATGGGTTAAATATTACCACTACAGTTCTAGGAGAATGGCTTTGGCATTAAATAACCTACAATGTTTGATAGGCCTTTAAACAAAGAAACCAAACCAAACTAGAAATATTAAATATATTCCGATATAAATGTCGAAGATTCCAAGATTTTTCTACTGGGATGGGGAATAGATGGAAAATCTTTGAAATTATGTCATTAAGGTAATTCCATCGGAGAGTTGACATTTTTTATAATCACCCTGTATATATGCAGGTTTAAACACTTCAAATTAATTTTTGAATAAATTTTTAGTATTAATCAAGCAAGCAATTATCTCTCTTGTATATTTTTATTTACACTTATAAAGAAAGAAAGAAACCATTTCTTTGAATTCGCAACTTTCTTCGATGAAATCATTATCGACATATCGAATTGGACAAGAAACGATAATTATTCTCATTTCTCTTTCTTCATAAATGTCTCAGTTTCTTCATTTTTTTTTTTGAAAATTCATTTATTCATCTTAAAAGATTTGCTTTCTTCAGTTTTTTTTTTCTGTTTCTTTCTCCTTGTTTGAAATCATTGTTCTATATTTTGAATTTTGTTATTTTGCTTTCATTCATATCAATATTTTAATTGTTTTTTTTCCTGCATTTTATTTCATCTAATTCGTTTCGTTCTTCATTTGCTTTTTTATTGTAACCATTCTTTCTTTCTTTCTTTCTTTCTTTCTTTCTTTCTTTCTTTCTTTCTTTCTCCGTCTGTTTCAATCTATCTATCTATCTATCTATCTATGCCTGTTGTTTTCTTTTTTTCTACTCTTTTTCCCCTTTTCATGAATATCACTTCCTTCCTTTTTAAAAAACTTTTCTTTCTTTCTTTCTTTCTTTCTTTCTTTCTTTCTTTCTTTCTTCGTATCTATCTATCTATCTATCTATCTATCTATGTAGTTTGTTTGTTTGTTTGTTTGTTTGTTTCTTCTTTTTATTCTCTTTTCTTTTTTCTTTTTCCCCTTTTTCATCTATATCATTTCCTTCCTTTTTCCTTCTCTTTCTTTCTTTCTTTCTTTCTTTCTTTGTATCTATCTATCTATCTATCTATCTATCTATGTAGTTTGTTTGTTTGTTTGTTTGTTTCTTCTTTTTCTTCTCTTTTCTTTTTTCTTTTTCCCCTTTTTCATCTATATCATTTCCTTCCTTTTTCCTTCTCTTTCTTTCTTTCTTTCTTTCTCCGTCTGTTTCAATCTATCTATCTATCTATCTATCTATGCCTGTTGTTTTCTTTTTTTCTACTCTTTTTTTCCCCTTTTCATGAATATCACTTCCTTTCTTTTTAAAAAAACTTTTCTTTCTTTCTTTCTTTCTTTCTTTCTTTCTTTCTTCGTATCTATCTATCTATCTATCTATCTATCTATCTATCTATCTATGTAGTTTGTTTGTTTGTTTGTTTCTTCTTTTTCTTCTCTTTTCTTTTTTCTTTTTCCCCTTTTTCATCTATATCATTTCCTTCCTTTTTCCTTCTCTTTCTTTCTTTCTTTCTTTGTATCTATCTATCTATCTATCTATCTATCTATCTATCTATCTATGTAGTTTGTTTGTTTGTTTGTTTGTTTGTTTGTTTCTTCTTTTTCTTCTCTTTTCTTTTTTCTTTTTCCCCTTTTTTCATCTATATCATTTCCTTCCTTTTTCCTTCTCTTTCTTTCTTTCTTTCTTTCTTTCTTTTTGCCTCTTACTTTCCTTTTTTTTTAAAGGTTATTTTCTCTGGCTCCCTTTTTATTTCCTTTTCGCTCTTCGTACATTTCTTCTCTTCCTTTATCATCTGCAACATTTTATTCGTGTTCTCGCCTTTTCTCGTCCCACTGACGTGACTTTTTGAATATTTTCTTAGTTTCTTACCCATTCCGCGCCAAAATGTAGCGGTCTTACAAAAGAGATAAAAAGGAATAGAAAAACAAATCGGTCGGACAAGTTATTCATTAAAACTTTCCGCCATGTTTGCGCATGCGCTCAAAGCAAGCGTTTTGCTAATGCTAATTAAATATTAAAAGCCATGAAGTTATCATTAAACAAGATGGATTCCACGAAAGGAAAGCGCCATCGTAAGTTCCGGAGTATACTGAAAATATTCAAATGACTTCTTCAGACAATAAAGTAAAAAAAAAAAAAAAAAGAAAAAAAAAAATTGAAGAAAGTTACTCGGAGCAAAAGAAAAAAAAAATACAGAGATGAAGGCTAGAAAATAAAATACGGTAGTAAAAAAAATATATATCAGGGAAAATAAAAATAGAATAAATAGTAGAAAAGAAAAAACTAGATAAATAAAAGAAAATGGAGGAAGAAAAAACAGTAAATCGGTTTCGTTCAGAATTTTTTTTTATTTGATCGTTGCCGTAAAAAGAGTTTAAATGAAATGATCGAAAGGCGAAATAAAATGAGACAAATATTCTGTTGCCTTCTTTCTTCCGAATTTCATCCTCTTACGTTATTCATAATGTCTTTTTTTTTCTTGTCATTCCGAAACTACAACAATACTCTCCATTTCATCTTAAATTCTTATTCGCTTTCAGGTTTTTTTTTTTTTTTGTTGTTGTTGTTTCATCTCCCACAACAAATTTACAAGGACTGCGTTTCCTTCTTGATTGTGTCATTCCTCCTAAATTCCTGTTTTACTATCTATCTATCTATCTATCTATCTATCTATCTATCTATCACATTTCATCTCTTTCACCCCCCTCTCTCTCTTTCTATTTACCAAGTTTTTCTTAATCTATCTATCTATCTATCTATCTATCTATCTATCTATCTATCTATCTATCTATCACATTTCATCTCTTTCTCTCTCTCTCTCTCTTTCTATTAACCAAGTTTTTCCTAATCTATCTATCTATCTATCTATCTATCTATCTACAGCTTTTCATATGTATGTATGTATGTATGTATGTATCTATCTATCTATCTATCTATCTATCTATCTATCTATCTATCAGTTTTCTCTCTCTCTCTCTCTCTCTCTCTCTCTCTCTCTCTCTCTCTCTCTCTCTCTCTCTCTTAACAAAGTTTTTCCTCTATCTATCTATCTATCTATCTGCAGCATTTTATCTCTCTCGCTCTTTTTCTATCAACCAACAATTTTTCATTATCTATCTATCTATCTATCTATCTATCTAGTTTTTGGCATCTGCACAGTGTATTAGCACATTCATCCTTTAGTCCATTTCTCTCGTTCTTATTGATTGATTCACAACTGATGCCAGACTAAGTTTAGCTTAGTAAATATTTATTTCAAAAACCCAGAATATATATATATATATATATATATATATATATATATATATATATATATATATATACTTCAATAAAATTACACACACATACACACAAACACACAAACACACACACACACATATATATATATATAATTCAATAAAATTAATTAACTGAATATATATATATATATATATATATATATATATATATATATATGTGTGTGTGTGTGTGTGTTTTTATCTATATGATTAATTGTCCAATGATGGAGATTATGTTGAAAAATAAATATTTCTCTATCCGAAATAAAAAATTCTGTCATCTCGACTTGAGTCCATTTTACGACATATCAACATTTGTTGGATTATCAAATGCCGAAGTCAGTCAACTTTTATAAGCAAGTATATAATTTCATTTAAATTCCTCTTCAATTATTGTTATGATTTGTTAATTAGTAAAATTGGCGACCTTAGTTGAGGGCAACCCGAATGTTCCCTTTTCCATTGCTACTACACCGAGGTGTAGGGAAGGGCGCTACTCCTTTCCCTTGATGTTCCACTTTACCCTTGATCCTAACCTTATAATGCTGAGTACTAAGTAAAGCGGCATCAAGTTCCATTTTTTGAGTCTTAGGTATTACCCGACCTGAGATTTAACCCCGGTCTCCCGGACCATTGGCAAACACTCAACTCATTAGGCCTATTGCCCGATTCAATTCAGTATTTCTATTTGATACAGTGGGGATGTACTCGTTACGTAGTAGCTAACGTGTTAGTCTATGATATGGTTGAAAGCGAGTTCGAACTCACGTTGTGCTATTAAGCTCACTTTCTGACTAATACTCTTGAGAAAGGCATGAAACCCTTTATCTCCTCAGTTATGTGTTAATATTACTACTGTTCTTCTACAACGATGGCTTGGGCATTAAATAACCCACGAAGGTTAATATACCATTAGATATAGAAACCTAATATAGAGTACCCCTTCGTTACCATTGCTTTCTGGTCCACTCTGACCGGGAGTGGTGTCAAATAGAATATTAGACTTTTAAACAGTGTGCCAAAAATGGCTTACATTAAATCGAATTGTTCAAAAGAGAACTGTTTTATCATTTAACTGTTTGTAAACAAATTACTGATCGTTAATTGAATTAATTGACTTAATTAGTACTTAATAGCAATACTTCGTTACCATTGCTTTCTGGTCCACCGGGAGTGGTATCAAATATTAGTGCTTAATAGCAATACTTGAAACTCTTCAACTGTTTGCCTAGATTTAATTGTTAATGTTACATAGTAAGGTTTGAAGCCATTTAACTGTGTGCAAATAAAACTATAAAAATAAAGCAATAAAAATAAGTGATTAATACTAAATAGAAATATTCATGTTAGAATATTTGGAACCATTTTACTGTGGGAAAGCAATAGTGATACTTGCATGAAACAAATGAGCTCTGACTCATTTAAAATAAGATTATCAACAAACTGTCGTATAAACATATGTATAACCATTTAACTGTATGCAAACAAATCAGCTCTGGCTCTTATAAAAATGTTATCTACGAATTATGTGTGTGGAAATATAATATGCATGAAGAGGATTTGGCATTATATAACCTACAATGGTTGATATGCCATAAAACCTAACCAAAACAAATCATATATATTTAATATATATGTATAAAGAGGATTTGGCATTAAATAACCTACAATGGTTGATATGCCATAAAACCCAACCAAACTAAATCATATATATATAATATATATGTATAAAGAGGATTTAGCATTGAATAACCTACAATGGTTGATATGCCATAAAACCCAACCAAAACAAATCATACATATTTAATATATATGTATAAAGAGGATTTGACATTAAATAACCTACAACGGTTGATATGCCATGAAAACCAACCAAACTAAATAATATATATATATATATATATATGTATAAAGAGGATTTGGCATTAAATAACCTACAATGGTTGATATGCCATAAAACCTAACCAAAACAAATCATATATATTTAATATATATGTATAAAGAGGATTTGGCATTAAATAACCTACAACGGTTGATATGCTATAAAAACCAACCAAACTAAATTATATGTATGTATATATATATATATATATATATATATATATATATATGTATAAAGAGGATTTGGCATTAAATAAACTACAATGGTTGATATGGCATAAAACCCAACCAAAACAAATCAAATATGTTTAATATATATGTTTAAACTTCGCTATCCGGAAAACAACTCCAAGTTTATCGCGCTCTGTATGTATCCTCACACACACATATACACCCACACACAATAATACACAAGTATAACCCACTTAAACACACACACACACACACACACAAAGATTTGTACGCCATTCTGTTTTTAACTGTATTTTTCGATTTTTTCTATTTCTTCATTTTCTTTCGTGATCAGCCTGATGATTGTTGTTTGTTAAACTTCATGAAACCTTAGGTCGCTGACAAACATCCATGTCATTAAATATATAAATCTAATATATATCTTCTTATTATTATTATATAATATCTCTATCCTAGATATTAAACACTTTCCATATCATATCGGACTTGGTTCGACACAAACCCACAAAGTTATTTAGTGACAACCATACTGTTACAATGTACGTATATATATATATATATATATATATATATATATATATATATATATAAAGAGGAATTGGCATTAAATAACCTAAAATGGTTGATATGCCATAAAACACAACCAAATCAAATCATGTATATTTAATAAATATGTATAAAGAGGAATTGGCATTAAATAACCTACAATGGTTGATATGCCATAAAACCCAACCAAACCAAGACCCCCCCATCAACAAGTGTCCTTGATAGGAAACAAAAATATCTGACGGAGAAACTCCAGCCCTGGAACTTTAGGGAATGTGGAGCACTCCTTCATTGCCATCGCTCTCAGGTCCACTCTGACCCGGAGTGGTAGCACTTGATAATGTCCTATCTAAGAATCAAATAGAACTGGTTGATCTTTGAACTGAGAGCAAACAAATGATTTATACTAAATTGAATTGACTGGTGTTGAATTGTTAGTGGTATATTGCAAAAATTTGAACTATTTAACTTCGTTGACTTATGCTTAATTGAATTGTTTGAAATAGAACTGTTTGATCATTTCACTGTGTGTAAACAAATGACTGATGTTTAATAGAATTGTTAGTGATATATAGCAATACTTTGACCCATTTCACTTGGTTGGCTGGTGTTTATGAATCCTATCTATTTAACATATATGTATAAAGATGATTTGGCATTAAATAACCAACACTGGTTGATATGCCATAAAACCCAACCAAACCAAGTCATATATATCTAATATATATGTATAAACAGGATTTGGTATGAAATAACCTACAATGGTTGATATGCCATAAAACCCTATCCAACCAAATCATAAATATTCAATATATATATTTATAAAGAGGATTTGGCATTATATAACCTTCAATGGTTGATATGCCATAAAACCCAATCCAACCAAATCATATATATTTAATATATATGTATAAACAGGATTTGGCATTAAATAACCTACAACGGTTGATATGCCGCAAAACCAAACCAAACCAAACTAAAACGTATGAATCCAACTATTGTCCCTCCAGTAGAGCAGAATTGTCTCTTTAAACATGGTACAGCAACCCATGTTGGAGAAAGAAACGCTGGTGAATTTTTACCATTGAATCTCCTCTTAAAAATTGACCTTATGTCACATCTTTCTTGTGTTGAGGCGTTGATGAACAACCACGCACACACATATAATATATATATATATATATATAGTGGGTAGAATGTTTGCCAATGGTACGGGATTCCGGGAGACCTGGGTTCAATCCCAGGTTGCGTCATACCAAAGACTTTTAAAATGGTACTTGATACCTCCTTGCTTAACACTCAGCAATATAAGATACGTATCAAGGGTAATTTTGAGCAATCCAGGGAAAGGAGTTGCGCCCTCCTCTACACCTCGATGTTGTAGCTATTGAAAAAGGAGCCTTATAGTCACCCTCGACCACGGTCGCCAACTTTACTTACAACTTATATATATATATATATATATATATATATATATATTAACCAATATTAAACGATGGATATCGATCTTAGTCGGTTGATGTCTGTCCGTATTTGATTTTTTTTGTAGATTTTTTACAAGAAATATTTTCCATCTTTTTAGTTGTTATCCTCCCAATAAACCATTTTATCTCGATTCTCTTTCTGTCGTCTGGTTGCCAAGTGTTTAA
>OY757938.1:20066133-20151133 GCA_963585895.1 Sepioteuthis lessoniana
CGGTTTATCAGGATTATCTTTGAGTCAGTGTTTATGCTGATGATTCTGCGAGGTAAAACCGAGGTAGATTACTTCAGACTCTGTAGGTATTCGTTTTTCGCTCTACTAGATGGATGGAGCACGCATACGTTTAGCTAAAGATATTCCATCGGTGCTTTTTTTTTACCTCGTAAAAAAGATATATATATATATATATATATATTCTTTTGTTTCTGCATTTCGACAAATTTGACTATGAAAGGATATGTTAAACTGCGTTTTTTGTTAAGTTGAGGGCGATATAGTTCTTATTGACCTATGAGCAGCATGTGCGCATGCGTGCTAATAACAGGCGTCAGAATTGCATGGTAATTTGAAGTGTACACAGAAATAAATGTCGAATACGGTAATTTCTTGTTCAATTATCCTTTTCTGGTGTCGGGGTGCGGAGGGAGGGTTTATATTATCGGGAATGTTAGTACACACACTAAAAACAAAATAAAAAGAAAAGGGCTTAATTAAAAGTCACCGTAAAGGGGGAACAACGTTCGACTTTTATATTTCTGTCTTATTTTTATATTATTTACATTCATATCTGCCATTACATTTATTTCTAGTCGACAAGATGTGGAAGAATTAAACAAAAAAAGAGAAGAAAACTTATCTCTTATGGTAAAGCGAGCACGCAGAATGAATGGTACGTCCTCAAGAGAGAGAGAGAGAGAGAGGGAGAGAGAGAAAAGGAAAGAGAGAGAGAGAGGGGGGATTAAATAGAGAGAAATAGAAAGCGAAAGAGTGAAGCAGAGAGAGAGAGAGAGAGAGAAGAGAGAAAAGGAGAGAGGTAGAGTGTTAGAGAGAGAGGGGGAGAAAGCGAAAGAGTGAAGCAGAGAGAGAGAGAGAGAAAGAGAGAGAGAGAGGGATTAAAGAGAGAGAAATAGAAAGCGAATGAGTGAAGCAGAGAGAGAGAAAGAGAGAGAGAGAGAGGAATTAAAGAGAGAGAAATAGAAAGCGAAAGAGTGAAGCAGAGAGAGAGAGAGAGAGAAGAGAGAAAAGGAGAGAGGTAGAGTGTTAGAGAGAGAGGGGGAGAAAGCGAAAGAGTGAAGCAGAGAGAGAGAGAAAGAGAGAGAGAGGAATTAAAGAGAGAGAAATAGAAAGCGAAAGAGTGAAGCAGAGAGAGAGAGAGAGAGAAGAGAGAAAAGGAGAGAGGTAGAGTGTTAGAGAGAGAGAGGGAGAGAAAGCGAAAGAGTGAAGCAGAGAGCGAGAGAGAGAGAGAGATAGAGAGAGGGGGGAGATTAAAGGAGAGAGAAATAGAAAGCGAAAGAGTGAAGCAGAGAGAGAGAGAGAGAGAGAAAAAGAGAGAGATCGAACCTTAGACAGAGAGGGAGAGAAACCGAAAGAGTGAAGCTGAGAGAGAAAGAGAAAGGGAGGGATTAAAGAGAGAGAAATAGAAAGCGAAAGAGTGAAGCAGAGAGAGAGAGGGGGGGATTAAAGGAGAGAGAAATAGAAAGCTAAAGAGTGAAGCAGAGAGAGAGAGAGAGAGAGAGAAGAGAGAAAAAGAGAGAGATAGAACCTTAGTTAGACAGAGAGGGAGAGAAACCGAAAGAGTGAAGCTGAGAGAGAAAGAGAGAGAGAGAGAGAGAGAGAGAGAGAGAGAGTAACATGACTTTCCTAACACCTCAATTTAAGATAAAACGCGGTCAAAATCGAGTAGAATTTGAAAGAGTGGTTTGTGCAAATCTTTTTTGAAGCGAGAATATCGGCCAAGCATTAAAAAACGCCACATACTGGAGAAAAGGGACGAAAGAGGCGAGACGTTAATTATTGTTTGCAATTACTGGGATCAGTTTCAACCAATTCGAGAACAAAAGATACGTTATTTAGGATTACTGGAAATGTCTTCCAAGATTCTTCTCAGGTCTATAGCGTCTTCCAGAAGTCAGAAAAATCATCACGATTCACCTTTTATAAATGGTTGGTTGGTTATGGTTTTATGGCATATCAAACCTCGTTAGTTATTTAATGCAGAATTCTGTTTATATATATATATATATATATATATATACCAACTATTCTGAGAAAGCAAGATGTAACACAAGATCAATTTTTTTAAAGCGTACTTTAATTGGTTTGAATGCAGAGTTTTTCCTTCTCCTAGACCGGTTGCAAAATGAAGGTTAAAGAGCCCAGTCTTCCCTACTATTTACCTATTGCTGGAAAGAAAAAAAGCTGCTTTCATACCTTTACCAAGAGTATTTGAACAATGAGAACAGCCCCGTCCAAGGTTTGAACTCAAATTGCCGAGACCATTGCTCACGACGATAACTGTTATGCCATGGTCATATAACTCTATAAAATTTGCAAACGAATACTTTGTAGGCGACATTTTTTTTTGAAGTTCCAGAGATAATTTTTTTGCTATAAGTTAGTTTCAAGTATTGCTATCAAAAACTGACAGTTTTTTTGCACACAGCTAAATGGTTTCAAGTATTGCTATCTAACACTAACAATTTTATTTGCACACAGTCAAATGGTTTCAGGTATTACTATCTAACACCAACAATTTTAATCGCAGACAGTTAAAAGGTTTCTAGTATTTCTATCTAACATAAATATCTCGATTTGTATACAGTGAAATGGTTTCAAGTATTGTTATGTAATATCAATTGTTTCATTTGCACACAGCTAAATAGTTGGAGTGTACCTGGGAGTAATGACAATGAAGGAGTACTCCACATTTTCCAAAGCTCCACGATTCGAGCCACACCAGAGGTAGTTTTGTGACATATCCAAGGTGGGTGTCTTGTCTCTCAGCAGATATGTCTTCGGTATATTCTACCTCCATTTCCTGCCGATTTTGCCCCGTCGGTTGGGGGGCTATAGAATACCCTGACTGCACCTCTGAAGAGGGGTAAGACTCCCCCAATGAGTGTCTTGGATATGACAATAAACAATCTGATGATGAGGTTCCAGTAATGCTGGAGCTTTGGGGAATGCAGAGCACCCCTTCATTGCTATCGCTCCCAGCTTCACTCGGAGTGGTAGCGCCTAATAGAGTCCTATGTATTGGACAAACAGAACTAAACTGAACTTTTGCTTAACTGAATTGCTTGAAATAGAACTGTTTTGACGTTTAAACTGCGTACTTATGCTAAACTGAATTGCTTGAAATAGGACTGTTTTGACATTTAAACTGCGTACTTGAGCTAAACTGAATGCTTTGAAATGGAACTGTTTTTGACATCGAAAATGGAACTGTTTCTTGTCATTGAAAGTGTACTTACGCTAAACTGAATTGTTTAATATAGAACTGTTTTGACATTTAACTGTGAGTAAACAAAATCTATACTTATACTAAACTGAATTGTTTGAATTTGAACTGTTTGATAAATTCAATAGCTTGAAATAGAAGTGTTTTTGACAAATAAACTGTGTACTCATCCTATACTGAATTGTTTCAAATAAAACTGATTATTTGTATAAAAACGGATTTGGCATTAAATAACCTACAATGTCTGATAAACCATAAAATTCAAACGACTGAAAAAAAAAAAAAAAAAAACTGTTCCTGCTGATTGGGCTCTTTTATTTATAACACTAGGATACCATATTTACCAACCCCACCGCTTGGGCAGGATATGACACAAGGTCAATTTTTAAGCGGAGTTTAACAGGTTTGAATTCAGAGTATTCCTCTTCCTTGACTAGTTGCCTCACCAACGCTGAAGAAATCAGTCCGTCATACTATTTACCCATAGCTGGAGGGAGAATAATTGGATTCATACCTTTCCCAAGGGTATTAGTGCTATTTGAAATGCAATCAGTTTCGTCCAGGATTTGAACTCGGGTTGCCGTATCCATTTCCTACGACGATAACCATTACACCACGGGCACCTCCACAAATACTCCACGAATAACACTAGAATACAGTCGTCAAAAATGACGGTTGAATTTTATAAGAAATATGTTTGGTTGTTTGTTTGTTTGAGTTTTATGGCATTTCAACCTTTGTTGGTTATTTAATGCCAAATCCATTTTTAAACAAATAATCAATTCTATTTCAAACAACTCAGTTTAGCATGGGTACACAGTTTAATTGTTCAAAACATTTCCATTTCAAGCTATTCAATTTAGTCAAACAATCCTATTTCAAACAATTCAGTTTAGTATAAGCATGCAGTTTAGTTCTATTTAACCCGTAGATAGGGCCCTATCATATGATACCATTTCCGGCCAGAGTGGACCTAGGACCAATGGCAATGAAGGAGTACTCTGCATTCCCAAAAGCCCAGCACCACTGGAACCTCACCGTCAGATTGTTTGGTATCATATACAGGACACTGGTTATCAGAGGGTCTTACCTCTCTGCAGAGGTGCAGTCGGTGTATTCTACAGCCCTAGCTGACTTGGCAATAAAATATCTGTGTATATCAATGAATGAAAACAAAAGAATTGCAATTGTCTTTAATTGGATCATTTTGAGATGAGGCTTCTTAATCTGAGAATTAACTTTTATTTATTGCGGACTTTTTGTCCTCATCTTGGTAGTTTTTTTGTGTTGTTTCTTCTTTCACTAGCGTCCATGTAGTGCAGCCATTTAGCAGTATCGATGTGACCGCTGCCTGGAAGAAACTGCGTTTCATTTTATCGGTTAGGTCTGATTTCCAAATAATCGATAACCTATTGATAGCTGTCCATGCTTTCGCTAACCTCGTTTCGATGTCCTTTTCGGTTGATTCGACGCTGCTTCCTAGGTAAGTGAATTTGTCTACTAGTTTAAGAGGGGTTCTTCTAGAGTGGAGATGTCCCCCGTTTGGTTATAGCACATATATTCCGTTTTGTGTGCATTAACATAGAGGCCTATGTTTGCTGCTGCTCGTTCCAAACTATGCAGTAGTGTTTCGGCTTGGTCAGGTGTATTTGCCAGTATCGCTACGTCATAGGCGTTGTCGGCGTCGGTAATTGTTGTTGCGGGGTACCTTCTGCTTCTTTTCTTCGTCAGTTCGAAGCCATTCTCTTTGATTTTGTCAATCAATGTTCTAAGTACGTAGTCTAGACAAATGATAAAGAGGTACAGAGCCAGCGTGTCCCCTTGTAGTACTCCTGCTACAATGTTGAAGTATTCTGTGTCTCCATATATATATATATATATATATATATATTCCAGAATAATCATTCCCGTACACATACACACATGTGCATGAAAATGCGCAAAACTTTCATGTTCAAAAATTTCGATTAACTAACCCCTACCCTTCGAAATTCTGCTTTTGGGGGCCAACTGACTGCCGTTTGAGAATCTAAACAGAAATCCTGTTATCAACTTATTCGGGGAAGTAACTTGAATTCTATTTTTTCTTATCTAATTTTATATGCACACATGTTGTTGTGCACGTACGCACTCAAACCCCCGTTCAACACACACACACACACACACACACACATATATATGTATATACACGCACACACACATATATATATATATATATATATGTCATGATGGTTGCCACTTTGACTGACAATTCCCATTTTATGACGTCATTTTATAACAATCCCATGATATCAAGCAATACCTGGGCTTGAAGCTTTTTATAGTGAATAATCAAACCCACACATTAATTTTTAAAAAAATTTTCTAATTTAGTTCTTTAAATGGCAACAGTAGCTAAAGACATTTGAGTACATCAGCACTGGTTTCAAAATTAACTTTAATCAGGTTAGGACTTTTATTTCCGATGTGTAGGTCTTCGAGAATCTGGATTCTTTGTTTGGTATTTTGTTATTCCAATTACTAAGGTTAAGTAAAACGCTCTATTGTACTTTTGTAATATATTTACCAACAAACAGTGAGAAATATATATATATATATATATATATATATATACGGAAGGTGCCCGTGTGGTAATGGTTATAGACTTTGAAAATGGACGCGGCGAACTTAATTCAAAACCCTGGACGAGGCTGTTTGTACTTCACATAGGGCTAAGACCAATGAAAAAGATATGAATCCAACAATAGGTAAACAGACTGGGATCTTTAATCTTGGATAGGCAACCAGGCTACGAATAGAGAAACTCTGAATTCAAACCTGTTAAACTCCACTTAAAAATTGACTCTGCTCGTGCAGTTGGTTGGTTCTTTGGGTTTTATGACAGATCAACCTTTGTAGGTTATTTAACGCCAAATCCATTTTTATACAAATAATCAGTTCTATTTCAAACAATTCAGTTTAACATGAGTACACAGTTTGTCAAAAACATTTCTATTTCAAACCATTCAGTTTAACATATGCACACAGTTTAATTGTCAGAAACATTTCTATTTCAAGCTATTCAGTTTAGTCAAACAATCTTAATTCCAACAATTCAATTTAGTGTAAGTATACTATTTTGTCCACACACAGTTAAATGTCAAAACAGTTCTATTTCAAGTAATTCAGTTTAGCATAAGTACACAGTTTAGTTCTATTCAACCCATAGATAGGACCCTACCATGTGCTACCACTCTGGGCCAGAGTGGACTTGGGAGCGATGGCCTTGAAGGGGGACTCCGAATTCCCCTAAGCTCCAGTATTACTAAAACCTCATCATCAGATTGTTTAGTGTCATATCCATGATACACGTTGGGAGAGGGTCGTACCCGGCTGCAGAAAAGCAGTCGGTGTATTCTACAACCCCAGGTTAGGTAAGTAAATATATGTGGAAAGGTAAGTAAATCTACACACACACGTACGGGAAGTTTTCATGTTTAATGGGCTTGTCTGTGAAATCGTTGCAAGCGGGTTCGAGTCCTAGTCCCGCAATAACTTTCACTTTTGAGCTAATTCCAGTGGAAGAAGATATCCTTATCTGCTATAGGTTAGATATTATCACTACTGATCTTCTATAAGGATAGCTTTGGCATTAAATAACGTATATAGGTTGATGTGTCATTAAACAAAGAAACCTTAAATAGTACCAGGATTGTTCTCGTACAAGGGTGGCTTCGGTATTAAATAATTCACGAAGGTTGATATGCCATTAAACAAACAAACAAACAAAAAATGATACACAAATGCACATGGATTCAATTGTTTCTATGGGGTGTGGCCCCATTTTCCAGAAAAAAAGGGGTGTCGTGGGATGGCCCTTCTGCAGAATGGAAATTTATTCTTAATAAGGAGGTAGGACAGAAATGCGGTCAGAATGAAAGTCTTCACTACAGTGGAACTCAAGGTACGTATATTACCTCTTTTTTTCTTTTTTTTTCTTAATATATGAATAAGAAATTGTTGTCTATTTACTTGTGTCATATTGTTGTACACACATGCACACACACACATATATATATATATATATCGCTCATTTGTATATATATATATATATATATATATATATGTATGTATGTATATGTATATAAAATCTTTTAAGTCGTAAATCAACACCTGTGATATAACGAACAAGTGTGCGTGTCAATGAAGCCGCAATAAATGACAGTAGGCGTGAGAAATTGTAGCAAAGATCGGTGAGCTACGGTCGGTTGGAATTTAGAGACCCGCTCCTTAATAAAAAGAAGAAGAAGAAGAAGAAGAAGAAGAAGAAGAAGAAGAAGAAGAAGAAGAAGAAGAAGAAGAAGAAGAAGAAGAAGATAGCCAGTGGAAAATAAATTTCGTATTTAGAATTTTGCTGATAACAAACGTTCAGACAGCGGAGGGTACGAGAAAGACAAAAAAAAAAAAAAAAAAAAAAAAGCATAAGAAAAATAAAGAAAATAAAGAAACGATAAACCTACAAACGGGGTTAAACGACCTTTTATTTATTTTTTTTATAATCATCGAAAAAAATAAATAAAATAAAAAAGACAAAAGACAATTCTTTTCTTTTAAGACTTGTCTATATCCATTTATCGGAGTAAAATAAAATTCGCCTACATTCGCTGAACGGCGATTTCATTCATCCACGATTGTTTAAATTTTCAACCATTTTTGCCTAACGGTCTTTTAGTGGCGTTCGTTGCGTAACGTTTACTGTCGTATCAAGGGAACTTGCCCACTAGGGTTCAAATTCTGAATGAAGATGATTTTTATTCCGCATAGCACGAATACCCTTTATCTGGTGAATTGACTACATAGTTGTTAGAGATGCAGTTTCTCTTTTGAGTTTTCCTTCTCCTAGCCCAGATCATTTCGTGTGTTATTTCGTCTGGCTACATAGTTGTTAGAGATTCAGTTTCTCTTTTGAGGTTTCCTTATCCTAGCCCAGATCATTTCGTGTGTTATTTCGTCTGGCTACATAGTTGTTAGAGATTCAGTTTCTCTTTTGAGTTTTCCTTCTCCTAGTCCAGATCATTTCGTGTGTTATTTCGTCTGGCTACATAGTTGTTAGAGATTCAGTTTCTCTTTTGAGGTTTCCTTATCCTAGCCCAGATCATTTCGTGTGTTACTTCGTCTGTTGTAACATCCATCATTGTTCTAGCAACACTGTTTTCACCATCATAAAGTCCTGATGAAGGTTTATTAAAACCGAAACGTTTCCACGTTGACTTTCTTTTATAATAAATTCATCACTTTTTGGATTGCTTTGGTTTTCTATTTTCTTCAGACATATATATAAATAGAGAAAGAATATAAATGTCCTCAAAGCTATCAAATTCTGAGTTATCAGATATAGAAGGAAAAAATGTTCAAATTAATCAAGTATATGATATAATTAATTTTATTTTCACACACACACACACACACACACACACACACACACACACACACACACACACACACATGTATATATATTCATGTATATGTATATATATTCATGCATTGTTTCACACACACACACACACACACACCCACAAACACCCCCCACAAACACACACACACACACACACGCACACACACACACACACATATATATATATATATATATGTTTGTGTGTGTGTGAGTGTGTGAGTGTGTGAGTGTGTGTGCGTGAAGCGAAATATATAGTGGAAGTTTTTAATGAATAGTACATGAAAACGCTCCATGCACCAAATAATATATATTAACTGTCATTCAGGAGTTTTGGAAGCAGTTCAATAAAGAATAGGTCTCTAAATCAGTGAAATCGATGCCTGAAAAAAAAATGTTATAAAACCTCGAAGAGAAACAACAAAGAATTAATCCTAATTCAATTTGTCAATAAATTACATTATTTTTTTTCACAACGTTTGGTTATTCCACAATGTTTTTCTCTAAATGACTCTCGATAAAAAACAAAACAAAAAAAAAACAAACAAACAAACACAAAAAGCAAAAAAACATTGATTTGAATAATTCATCTATCTTGCTTAAAGAATATTTTATGAAGCCAGAATTCTGAACTCCTGAGAAAAATGTTTTTTTCTTATCTATTATTAGTTTATTTACTGCTAAATATAAAATCCCTTAATGAACATCTCAGAGTATAATTGAATGATTCTGCCATGGATAATATATATATATATATATATATATATATACAAATGTATATATTGAGGTAATATATATATATATATATATATTTAAAGTAGCCCAATATATCATCATCATCATGGGGTGATGCTAGCACGGATTTCCCAGACCCTCTCCCACCACTCGTCCTTATCGTCCATTACTCCTAGAGGTCTTCCATGCTACATCCTGTATCAGTTCAGCAGTTCAGAGCTGTTGTAGATAGGTTCTAACTGGACACTGGCTCGTCCGTATTTGCGTTCCCCTTTTTAAATACATCAATTACCTTGTACTGAATTAGCGATATATATATGTGTGTGTGTGTGTGTTATTTTTGTTATGGTATAAACTTTCAAAAACTCTCAAAACGCTTAAAAATAAACACACCTTACACAAGCAAGCAACCCCTGATGATGGCCTATGAAGTTGTTCGAAAACGTTCGGCACAACTTTGGGAAATCATCTTCCAATTCCAACCTGAAACTAAGACATTTATCAGAAAACTTGAAAGGATCTAAAATAAATTATACAGACAAAATTTGTCTTTATAATTTAATGAAACATGCTAAAATGAACGACTACTGCCAAACTACAAGCACACACACACACACACACACATATATATATATATATGTGTGTGTGTGTGTGTGTGTGTGTGTGTGTGCGAGTTTAAACACTAGCTGCGCTACCATGTTTCTCTTTCGGACTAAATACTCTTAGGAAATGCACGAAATTATTTATCCCTCAACTGTGGGATAAATAGTGCCACTACCTTTAACGGGGATGGTATGGCATTAAATTATCCACCAAGGTTGATATGCCGTTAAACAACCCCCTCCCAAAAAAAACAGCAAAAAAAACCAAAAAAACAAACCAAACCAGCAAAAGCCATCCATGTAGAACAGTCATGGTGTTATTTATCCTACAGTTGAGGGATAAATAGTTTCCTGCCTTTCCTAAGAGTATTAGTCAGAAACTGAATGTAATAGCATGACTGGAGTTCGAACTCGCTTACCATGATGTCGCAATCAAGCACATTAGCCACTACTCCCCTAAATCCATATATATAAATATATATATATATATATATATATATATATATAAGGGTTAGCTGAAAAAATCACGAATTGACCAAAATAATCTCATAGAATGTGACCAAATGAGGTTTATTTCACATCGGTCTCCATTCAGATTCACACACTTCTTCCTTTGGTGTTACAGTGTTTGAATCATATTGGTCTTCAGAGTCATCAACAGTAGATATGACGTCATCATTCAAAATTTTGCTTCGGTTATTTGGTTAAATGACATATCAACCAATGTTTGTTTACATTTTATACCTTACCGGATACCAGTGTGCTCAATTCATTCGAAGAGCTTTGCATATATATATATATATATATATATACCTATGTGTTTGTGTGTGTGTGAGTTTATGTGTGTACATGATATATATATTCGTTGAGGTTTGTTTAAAAAAATCAATAAAATGTATTTACAATTCAAATATTTAATATATATATTTATATATATAGTCTACTTAGTCCAGTTAAACCGGAGTTTGGAGTAATTCCATCAGGACAAGAAATTATTCATGAATGAATATTTAAATTTTCCTGGTAAAGAGCTCAATGTACCAATAATACAGAGCAATAATTTCTTTAAGAAAAAACAACGAAACCAATCACAAAGGATTATAAATTTATAATCCTTTGTGATTGGTTTCGTTGATTTTTCTTAAAGAAATATATATATATATATATATATGTGTGTGTGTGTGTGTGTGAGGTGTGTGTGTGTGTGTGTGTAAAAACAGGATTTGGTTATGAATAACCTACAATGGTAGATTCGCGATAAAACCCAACCAAACCAAACCATATATATATATATGTGTGTGTGTGTGTGTGTGTGTGTGTGTGTATTGTTGTTGGGCTGCTGTCTTTCATTTAAGCATCTTTGATTAAATAATTAAACACATTTTGACTATATAATTTTATTTAGATCCTTTCAAGTTTCCTGTAAAGTGTCTTGGTTTGAGGTTGAAATTGGTAGATGTATTTAACAAAATACACTCTTTCTAACTTTTCATAACATGTACGTTAGTCTTACCACTACGACTCTTTCAAGACGTCTTACTGTGCATCTTAATGGGCCTTGTTCCATAGCCTTATATCTTTACATCCATTCTATTCCTAATTCCAAACTTCCTAAAAATATTGTTGAAAACACCATTATAATTAATACGCTACGGCTACAAATCCTAGAATCCCTACTTATAAAAAAGAAAAAAATAGAAATAATATAAATAACTTTGAAAATAGTGACAATGTTTTGAAATGCCTTTAGTTTTTATTTCTTTTTTGAATATTCTATTTCCGTTGCGGGCACCTTTGGTGGTGTGACGGTTAGCAAGCTTGACTAGCAAACCTACACGAGTGAGTTCGATTCTCATTGGGTGCCCCATTCATTCGCCCTTGTGCCACATCGAAGCAAAGAGCTTCGTAAATAACTATTCTATTTCCGTTAATAGCGTTCTCTTATAAATTCGTTCGATGTCATCAGCATCTCAGTATTATCCAACTTTGCGTAATTTTGTAATGTTATAAAAAACCTAAAAGATTAAAAATTTACAAAAAAACCCCACTTTACACATGGAAAAAAACCCTGATGATAGCCAGTGAAAGGTCCGGGAACGATCAGGACAATCTCGGTAAATTCATCTACCAATTAATTCTAACCTAAAACCAAGACATTTGTCGGGAAACTTGAAAGGATCTTAATATAATTATATAGACAAAATGTCTCTTTATTATTTAAACAAACATGCATATATCTACGTATATATATATATATATATATATATATATATATACGAGGTGTATACGATAAGTTTCCAGACTTTTTTCGTATGGGCACTTTTATTGGTAGTACATACATGAAACTCTAGTCCCCTTCGAAGTAATTTCCTCCGGCTACAATGCACTTGTTGTACTAGTCAAACAACTTCTTGAAGGCTCCATAGAAGTCCTCTTGTGTGAATGTGTCAATGACCTTCGACCCAGCCTCTTTCATCTCCTCAATTGTCTCATAACGATAGCCTGTGAGCTTAGGAAATAACCAAAAGTCACAGGGAGCAAGGTCTGGACAATAGAAAGGGTGAGGAATTTTCTTGATGTCCCTCTTGGTCAAATAGTCTGACCCGATTTGAAGAGTGCTGGCCTCTTCCAACAGAATCTCCATCTGAACTCCCTTAAAACCTCAACATAGTAAACCCTAAACCTAACCCTTTGGCCAATCAACTCTGGTGTATTGACTTCTTTACTACTCCCACACTTCTCATCATCCCTCACAGACTCGCTGCTTTCCTTGAATCTCTTATGCCACTCAAAAACTGATGCTCGATTCATGCAAGAGGGTCGAAAAGCAATATCTGTGGCATACTTTCCAAGTTTAAAACAGAATTTTATTGAATATCGTTCTTCTAAAGTGTCAGATTGTATTTTTGAAATTCACCAGCGGCGACAATCAGGTTTTAGTAGGGTGTATTCCAATTGCTGCTGTAGCTGTTGATTTGAACCTGAAATCATAAAAATTGGTCTGTCATCTCATAAGATGTATAGCAATAACATAGTGAATATTCAATAGTCTACGATAATTTTAAATGCCTGTACAAAAAAAGTCTGGAAACTTATACAATGGACCATGTATATATATATATATATATATATATAGATAGATAGATAGATAGATAGATAGACAGATAGATAGATAGATTGATTGAAACAGAGATATATGAAAGGGAAAGGAGTGGAACTTTAAGCCTGAAAATACAAGAGAAAAGAATAAGAATTAAAGATTGATTGTTATTTGGTAAATATTTATGCAACAATTTTGTTTTTGGGTGTGACCTATTGATACTTTCGGCATGAACTATCAAGAGCTTGTGAATAGAAGTAACGTCTGTTTGTCAAATCGGTATAATCCATGCGTTGATCTCAAACGGAAGAAACAAAAAAAGAAAAAAAAGGCGGGAATGTCGAAAAGAAAAGAAAAAAGTGTAAAGCTTTGTAAAAGAAGAAACAAAATCGCTTATTACAAAAATAGGTGTGGCTGAACACAAACAGATAGCGGTGGCCGGTGGGGGTGGTTAGAAAAAGTTTAAAGAAGAAAAAAAAATTTAGCATGAAAAACAGGGTGAAATAAAACAAAGTAAAATCTAAATAACCGCTCATGGTGTAATGGTTAGCAAGCTAGATTAGCAAACCTTCACGAGTGAGTTCGAGTTTCATTGGGTGCTCCTTTCAAATGGCCTTATGCCACATCTAAGTAAAAATCTTAATAAAAAAAAGGGTGCCTCGGGTGGTGCAATGGCTAGCAAGCTAGACTAGCAAACCTTCACGAGTGAGTTCGAGTCTCATTGGGTGCCCCTTTCAAAAGGCCTTATGCCACATCTAAGTAAAAATCTTAATAAAAAAAAAGGGTGCCTCGGGTGGTGCAATGGCTAGCAAGCTAGAGTAGCAAACCTTCACGAGTGAGTTCGAGTCTCATTGGGTGCTCCTTTCAAATGGCCTTATGCCACATCTAAGTTAAAATCTTTAAAAAAAGGGTGCCTCGGGTGGTGCAATGGCTAGCAAGCTAGAGTAGCAAACCTTCACGAGTGAGTTCGAGTCTCATTGGGTGCTCCTTTCAAATGGCCTTATGCCACATCTAAGTTAAAATCTTTAAAAAAAGGGTGCCTCGGGTGGTGCAATGGCTAGCAAGCTAGACTAGCAAACCTTCACGAGTGAGTTCGAGTCTCATTGGGTGCTCCTTTCAAAAGGCCTTATGCCACATCTAAGTAAAAATCTTAATAAAAAAAAGGGTGCCTCGGGTGGTGCAATGGCTAGCAAGCTAGACTAGCAAACCTTCACGAGTGAGTTCGAGTCTCATTGGGTGCCCCTTTCAAAAGGCCTTATGCCACATCTAAGTAAAAATCTTAATAAAAAAGGGTGCTTCGGGTGATGTAATGGCTAGCAAGCTAGATTAGCAAACCTTCACGAGTGAGTTCGAGTTTCATTGGGTGCTCCTTTCAAATGGCCTTATGCCACATCTAAGTTAAAATCTTTAAAAAAAAGGTGTCTCGGGTGGTGCAATGGCTAGCAAGCTAGACTAGCAAACCTTCACGAGTGAGTTTCAAAAGGCCTTATGCCACATCTAAGTAAAAATCTTAATAAAAAAGGGTGCCTCGGGTGATGTAATGGCTAGCAAGCTAGATTAGCAAACCTTTACGAGTGAGTTCGAGTCTCATTGGGTGCGCCATTCATCCGGCCTTGTGCCACATTTAAACAAAAACGCTTAGTAAATTAAAGGGTGCTCCGGGTGGGGAAATGGCTAGCCAGCTAGACTACCAAATCTTTAAGAGTGAGTTCGAGTCTCATTGGATGCGTCCTTCCTACGGCCTTATGCCACATCTAAGCAAAAATCTTGGTAATATAATGGCGCTTCAGGTAAGGAAATGGTCAGCAAGCTAGATTAGCAAACTATCACGTGCGAGTTCGAGTCTCATTTGATTCCTCCCAAAGTGTCCTATTTAAGCCAAAAAAAAAAGAAGCTTAATTAATTCAGAAATAACCGTCCCCTCCTGACCACCCTAAAAATGAAAGCAAAAAAAAAAAATAAATAAATAAAAAACGAAAGAAAATCTAAAGAACAGATAAAGACAAAAGAAGACGATAGATTTTAACGGCATTCAATCCGTCTTGAGTTATTTTATGCTTAGAGATTACATTCATATTTACATTTTTTGTGTTGTGTCCAATGTGTTCTTTTGGCACAAATACGAACAAATTTTAACATGAATACTGGGACTCCGCATGTTCTTGTGGCTAACATGATGAACTGTGACATCGTAGTAGGAGAGTTCGAACTCCAGTTACGCTATGAATTTCCCTTTCAAGAGTAATACCCTTGGGTAAGGCATGAACCTCGCTTCTACCCCCAGCAATCGGTTTTGTTTTGTTTGGTTTGGTTTTATGGCATATCAATGATTGTTGGTTATTTAATGCCAAATCCTCTTTATACATATATATTAGATATATATGATTTGGTTGGGTTGGGTATTATGGCATATCAACCATTGCAGGTTATTTAATGCGAAATCCTTTTTATACATATATATTAAATATACATGATTTTATTTGGTTGGGTTTTATGGCATATCAACCATTGTAGGTTGTTTAATGCCAAATCCTCTTTATACAAATATATTAAATATATATGATTTGGTTTGGTTGGGTTTTATGGCATATCAACCATTGTAGGTTATTTAATGCCAAATCCTCTTTATACAAATATATTAAATATATGTGATTTGGTTTGGTTGGGTTTTATGGCATATCAACCATTGTAGGTTATTTAATGCCAAATCCTCTTTATACAAATATATTAAATATATATGATTTGGTTTGGTTGGGTTTTATGACATATCAATCATTGTAGGTTATTTAATGCCAAATCCTTTTTAAACATATATATTAGATATATATGATTTTGTTTGGTTGGGTTTTATGGTATATCAACCATTGTCGCTTATTTAATGGCAAATCCTCAGTATACATATACATTGAAAATATATGATTTGGTTTGGTTGGGTTTTATGACATATCAACTATTGTAGGTTATTTAATGCCAAATACTTTTTATACATATATATTAAATATATGTTATTTGGTTTGGTTGGGTTTTATGGCATATCAATCTTTGGGGGTTATTAAATGCCAAATCCTCTTTATATGATTTCTAAACACATTTTTTAGATAACATTCTTAAACAATCCTCGGCTCATTTTTTTGCACACAGTTAAATGTTTTCACTCAATTTGAAACAATTCAGTTTAGCAGAGCTATAGTTTTTTTTTGTTTACACAAGGATAAGTGTCAAAACAGTTCTATTTCCAACAATTCAATTTAGCATATGTACAGTTTAAATGTCAGATCTCTTTCAAATAATTCAGTTTAGTTTATCAAAGGTAAATAGTTCCAAATATTGCTATGTATTACTAATAATTCAACTAAACATCAGTCATTTGTTTACACACAGATGTAAAAACGTTTCTCTTTTAAACAATTCAGTTTAGCTTAAGAGCTGTTTTTTTTTGTTTACCCAAAGTTAAATGCAAAAACATTTTTATTTCAACAATTTCAAATAATTCAGTTTAGCATAAGTACACGGTTTAATTCTATTTAATAATAGATAGGACTCTGTCAGGTGCTACCACGCCGGGCCAGAGTGGACCTGGGAGCTATGACAATTAAGGTGTACTCCCCATTCTTCAATCACTGGGACCTCACCATTAGATTGTTTAGTGTCATATCCAGGACACACTCATTGTAGGGTTCTTACCCCTCCGTCGAGATGCAGTCGATGTATTCTACAACCCCAGTCGACTGGATACTGCAATTGGTTAATTAGTACCACTAGTTCTTCCATAAGGATGGCTTGGGCATTGAATAACCCACGAAAGTTTATGTGCCATTTAAAAAAAACAAAGAATAAAAATACATCTGCTTGATGTTTAGTGTTAGATAGTAACACCTGAAACCATTTAACTGTGTGCAAACAAATGATTAATATTAAATTGAATGATTAGTGTTATAATTACTTGAAACCATTTAACTGTGTGCAAACAAATGATTAATATTAAATAGAATGTTTAGTGTTAGTTATACCTGAGACCATTTAACTGTGTGCAAACAAATGATTAATATTAAATAGAATGATTCGTGTTAGTAATACCTGAAACCATTTAACTGTGTGCAAACAAATGATTAATATCAAATAGAATGATTAGTGTTATGATTACTTGAAACCATTTAACTGTGTGCAAACAAATGATTATTATTAAATAGATCATTCATGTTAGACAAGAAAATTGACATCATTTGGCAGTATGAAAATGACTCATCGGTATTAAATAGAATTATTTGTGTTTGATAGTAGTACTTGAAAGAATTTAATTTTGTGCAAAGATATGACCGTTCACTAGTTTTATAAATTTTACCTAAAAATCATTAGTTTATATATCATATTGTTGTATAGTTGCTCGTACTACTTTACTTCCGGTATCGCGGATTTATAAAAGACGCTGTGAATCGAGAAGCGAGACAGATGCAGAAGCAGAGACAGAAGAGCTCTGAAGGACGTAACACCTACAACGATAGATTTATAATACTAGTCAAACTGCACTTGGGTTAATAAATAATTAACTCTGTTTCACTGTATATCGGTTCCTTACCACGATACAACACATACATACCATTGGTTTGGTCGGTTTCATGGCATATCTACCAATATAAGCCATTCAATGCCAAATACTTCTATCTTTACCATATTTACCAACCACTCCGCTCAGGCAGGATATGATACAAGGTCAATTTTTAAGCAGAGTTTAACAGGTTTGAATTCAGAGTAGTCGTTATCGTCGTAGGAAATGGACACGGCGACACGAGTTCAAATTCTGGACGAGACTGATTGCATTTCACATAGCACTAATACCCTTGGGGAAGGTATGAATCCAATTATTCTCTCTCCAGCTATGGGTAAATAGTAGGACAGATTAGGTTCTTCAGCCTTTGTTAGGCAACTAGTCTAGGAGAAAGAAAACTCTGAATTCAAACCTGTTAAACTCCGCTTAAGAAAATTGACCTTGTGTCATATCCTGCCCGAGCGGAGGGGTTGGGTAAATAGTACCAATAGCTGGAGGGATAATAATTGGATTCATACCTTTCCCAAGGGTATTAATGTAATGTGAAATGCAATCAGTCTCGTCCAGGATTTGAACTCGTGTTACCGTGTCCATTTTCTTACGATGATAACCATTACACACGGGTACCTCCAAAATACTTCTATCTTTATTGTCTATCATAAAAAATCTATTCAGTATTAATCATTTTAGCACACGGAGATGTGATTATAAGTATTGCTATTCAACACTTATTATTTTATAAAACACTTTTCATATTTTTGCACACAGTTCCAAGTATTGCTATGTATCACTAACAATTCATTTAAATATCAGTCATTTGTTTACACACACTTAAATGATCAAACAATTCTTTTTGTAACAATTCAATTTAACATGAGTTCTTACTTAGTACACTTTAAATTTCAAACAGTTCTATTTGACCCATAGATAGGACCCTATCAGGTGCTACCACTCGAGGCCAGAGTGAACCTGGAAGCAAAGGCAATGAAGGTGTACTCCGCATTCCCCAAATCTCCAGCATTTCTTAAACCTCATCATCAAATTGTTTAGTGTTAAATCCAAGACACTCGTTAAGAGAGTCTTACCCCTCTGCAGATATTGTGTCCGTGTATTCTTCAGCTCGAAGCCGACTGGACTCGCTGGTTCGTGAGAGACGTTGGTAATTTTGTTATTGCATGAATCTATGAGATAAAGTTTGAAAAGTTGAGTCGTCTTGTGAGAATCAAACCCAGTGAGGTGCTCATATTTCTCACTAACGTGAAGTTGGATGGGTTTCAATCCCGGCTTCAAGCGTCCTACGTGTCGAGCCATACTGAAGAGTTCTGATTGAAGACAACAGTCTGTTGATGACAATATATACGCTCTCCCGTGGGGGTTGAGCACTCTGGTGAAGGAATTTCTCGGCCGCCGCTCGCATAATGCAAAGCTCTTCGAAAGAATTGAGCACTCTGGTAGCCGATAGGGTATAAAAATGCAAACAAACGAACGCTGCTGTTGCAGTTGCTGTTGCTACATAATACCTAATAATCCCTAAGCCAACGTGGCACGCTTGTTGACCGAGCGGTCTGATACTTAGTCTATCGTCAACTTGGACGGTTTTCGATCCCGGCTTCAAGCCTCCTACGTTTCTAGCCACATTGAGGAGTTCTGATAGAACGAAACAGTCTGTCTGTGGATGATATATATATATATATATATATATATATATAAGTAAAGTTGGTGACCATAGCCGAGGGCAACCTGAAGACTCCTTTTTCATTAGCAACTACACGGAGGTGTAGGGGGGAGGCGGTACTTCTTTCGCTGGATTGGTCCACTTTACCCTTGATCCGTATCTTATAATGTTGCATGTTAAGCAAGGAGTCATCAAGTACCATTTTTTGAGTCTTTGGCATGACTCAACCTGAGATTGAACCGTGGTCTCACAGATCATTGGCAAATCCGCTACCCTTTAGGCCACTGGGCCGGTATCCACTTACTACGACAAACCAAAAAATACAAACCCAACACGCGTTCACTTTGGATTGGGTCGACTACCGGAACACCTTTTTTCTGGGTTTTTGATATTTTTAATGTTTGGGCTCCTATTCCTTTTCGCCTGAACATATACGTATATGTATCCGGTAAAAACAACGCGCTGCATTTGTACCTCCACATACACATACACTACATGCAACCCACACGTACACACACAATAATAGGCAACTATAACCCACACAAACACACGCACACACCCACACACACTCACACACACATACATGTAAAGATTCCTACAAAATCCCAACGATTTTTGACTGTATTTTTTCGATTTTTGATTCATTTCATTTTGTTAACTGCCTGATGATTGTTGTTTTGCAAAAAACTCCATGAAGCCCAGTGCTCGCAGTCTAAATTCCATGAATTCAATATATATATCTAATATATATTGACGTATTATTATTATATAATAGCTCTATCCTAGATATTGAGCACTCTCCATATTATATTGCACTTTGTTCGACACAAACCCACCAAGTAATTTAGTGACAACCAACAATGTTATAATATATATATATATATATATATATATATATATATATATACGGTTTTAACCCTCAAATTAAGCGTGCATGTCATCTGAAGAGACGAAGATTATATTCTTCGCCGAAATAAATTTATAAAGACAATTTAACGATGGCTGGATTTTCTTCCAGTTACATTGTATACGCTCAGTATATGAGTTTCCGACATAATCTGGAAAAGGAATATATAACAATTGCCATGAATCGAGCTTGCCCAGTCAACTGGGACTGTAGAATACCCCGACTGCACCTCTGCAGAGAAGTAAGACGCTCACCCCAACGAGTGTCCTGTGTATGACGCGAAAAAGTCTAATGGCGAGTTTCCAGTGATGCTGGAGCTTTGGGGAATGCGGAGCACCTCTTCATTGACATTGCTCCCAGGTCTACTCTGGCCCGGAATGGTAGCACGTGATAGGGTCCTATCTATGGGTTGAATTGAACTAAACTGCATACTTATGCTAAACTGAATTGTTTGAATTAGTACTGTTTGACAAAACTGAATAGCTTGAAATACAAATGTTTTTGACAATTAAACTGTGTACTTACATTTAAACTGTGTACTTCTGCTAAACTGAATTGTTTGAAATGGAACTGTTTTTGACTTTGAAACTCTAATTAGGCGAAACTGAATTGTTTAATATGAAACTGTTTTGACATTTAGCTTTGTGTAAATCAAATCTATACTTAACTGAATTGGATGAATTGAATAGCTTGAAATAGAAATGCTTTTGACAATTAAACTGTACTCATGCTAAACTGAATTGTTTGAAATAGAACTGATTATTTGTATAAGAATTAATTGGCATTAAATAACCTACAAAGGTTGATATGCCACAAAATCCAACCAACCAACTATAAATCGAACACCCCCATAGATTTATATGAAATCCCTCATATATTCTATATTCGAATATTTAATACATATAGTTTTCGGACGCCGACTGGATATTACCTTATATGCACACACACAGACATTGTTGTATAGCCATGAACAACTATACATACACATATGCTTGTAGAAACATAACGACGCAAAAACAACGAGCAGACACAGTTCTTTAAAAAAATGTACCTCTCACTTTATTGAAAGGGTTGTGTGTGAGAGGTGAGTTGGAGACTGAACAAAGACTGGAACATATTGACCCCCCCAGCTCCTCCAGTCATAGCAGTACGTCTTTTTCGTTCTCCTGGGCTGCTCAACCGGGGGCCTGGGGGCCCAGCCTCTCTGCTGAGAGCTGGTTCCCACAGCTCGATCTGGAACACTGACTTCAAATTCTGAACTCCAACTGCCTGACTTCCTGTCTCACCCGGGTTATATCATTGTTTTGCGGCCACTCAATTCAACCCGTCGACAGTCAGGGTTATCTCCTGATCTCTTCTACCGGATGCACCTGTTATTTACACAGGTGCATTTCTCATTTGACAGCTTGGCTGGGTCGGAGGTCAATATGCATCAACATATATATATATATATATATAAGGATTCATTAAGGATGCATTTTTTAATTTAAAAATGAAAAAATTTAAATGCCGGTATGTGGACAACTAATAAACTTATGAATTTTGTTTATTTTTTGTTTTTATTTAGTGGCATATCAATCTTCTTGGGAAAACCATTCTCGTTGAAGAACGATATCAATAAATATGTAAGTTGGAGTAAGATCGATGTGAAGACTCTCTTTTCAATTGCTATTACACTGACGTGTAGGGGAGGGCGTTACTCCTTTCCCTGCATTGCTCCATTTACCATTGATCTGTACTTTGTAAGATTGAATTTAAAGCAAGGAGGCATCAAGTACAATTCTTTTAGTTTTTGATGTGACTCGACCTGGTATTGAACTTGTGTTCCCAGGTCTTTGGCAAAGGGTATTAGTAAATTTGAACATGATTGCAAAACTGGGGTTTCGAACTTGTATATTACGATGTCTCAGTCCAGCACGTTGGGTATTTTGCAACGAGAACATCCCCCATTCTTACGGAGATTAACGATATGATAGGTTTCAGGTTAAAATCTATGCATGTTTTGTTGTTCTTTTGTTATTAGCATAGTTTGTGTTTTATTTTTTTTGTTCGTTTTTGTTTTTTTTTTTTTTGTTTTTTGTTTGTTTTTGCCGTGTGACGAGAAAGAATTGTGTCTCGATTCGTGATGCAATCACACAAAAAGAAAATGATTGAATGAAATAATTCTTCGTCCAGTTTTTTCTTTGTACTTTTGTTCGACAACATATTAGAATATTCCAATTGTTGTTGTTCAAAAGAACTTTTTTTTATCTATTCGTTCAATTGTCCGTGACACAGATGAGGTATTCTAGCAAACCAGTAACGGACTCACTCCCAAATTTGAATAAGATCTTTTTTCTGTCATGGTTCTGGAATTTTAAATCCATTCAATAGCATAATTATATACAGTATTGAGAAACACCCGCAAAAAAACCCCTAAAGAGCGAAGAAATAAAGAAAAACCCAAAAAACAAGAAAAAACCTCACAAAAAACCAAACAAACAGAAACATGCTTTATTATAACCACAAATTGCAATCGATGGCAAATCTTATATAAATATAAATACTCTGATTTTTTTATTTTTCAAACTATATATATATATATATATATATATATATATACGTGGATCATTAAATAAGTTTCCAGACTTTTTTCGTGTGGGCACTTTTATTGATAGAACACAAATGAAACTCTAGCCCCCTTCGAAGTACTCTCCTCCGGCTACAATGCGTTAGTTGTACCGTTCCAACAACTTCTGGAAGGCTCCATGGAAGTCCTCTTGTGTGAGAGCATGTCAATGACCTTCGTCACAGCCTCTTTCATCTCCTCAATTGTCTCATAACGACAGCCTCTGAGCTTATGGAATAAACAAAAGTCACTGGGAGCAAGGTCTGGACTATCGGGACGGCGAGGAACTGTCTTGATGCCCATCTTGGTCAAATAGTTTATGAAAAGGATGGAGTTGTGGACTGGTGTATTGTCCTGGTGGAAATGCCACTGACCCTATTTGAAAAGTGCTGGCCTCTTCCCTAGGAATCTCTTCCTGAACTCCCTTAAAACCTCAACATAGTAACCCTAGCCCTAACCTTCTGGCTAATCAACTCTGGTGTTCAGACTTCCTTACTCCTCCAATACCTCTCATCATCCCTCACAGACTCTCCGCCTTCCTAGAATCTCCGATGCTACTCAAAAACTGATGCTCGATTCATGCAAGATGCTCCAAAAGCAATCTGAAGCATTTGATGCGTTTCTGTGGCATTTTTTCCAAGTTTAAAAAAGTGTCCTCACGTTCAGATTGCCCTTTTAAAATTCACCAGCTGTGACAATCAGGCTTTAGTAGGATGTATTCCAATTGCTTCTGTAGCTGTTGATTTGAACCTGAAATCATGAAAATTGGTCAGTCATCTCATAAGACATATAGCAATAACATCGTGAATTTTCAAGAGTCAACGACAAATTTAAATGACTGTACAAAAATAGTCTGTAATCTTATTGAATGAACCACGTATATCATTCTCTCTCTCTCTCTCTCTCTCTATCTATCTATCTATCTATCTATCTTGGTTAGGTTATGTTATATGGTTTAATGGTATATTGAGCCATGTAGCTGGGGCTGTAGAATACACCGACTGCATCTCTGCAGAGGGATAAGACCTCTGCAAAACGAGTGTCCTAGATATGACATAAAACAGTTTGATGGTGATGATTCAGTGATGTTGGAGTTTTGTGGAATTCGGAGTATCGTTTTGTTGCCATTCTGAACGAGCAGAAAAAAAGATGATGTAAAAAAACGCATGTAGAAAAAAATGCAATGAATGCAGAAAGCTAAGATTACAAGATACTATGCAAGATAATAAAACAAGTCGCTTATCCCTCTTTCGCCCATAGATCACACAGCAGAGCTAGTCCCGTTACTTTTCAGACTGGCCTCGTATTTCGTTGAAATGTATCCGATTTGTATCCAGACTGAAATCAATTTCATATTCACACTGTAATTTCGCTTTGAAATCTTTGTATTAACACCATTTGCCTCCGATTAGTTTTGTTTAATTCGATCTGTTCCCCTTTCATTATAATCACATATTATCTCGTCTCAATTCGATTTGACGAAAGTGCAGATCGGCCGCTAGTCACATGACAACAGATGCTGTGTAAGACGAGACGAATTAGTCATACTCACAATATATTGCTGTCTTCACACACACACACACACACACACACACACACACACACACACACACGTGGGCGTGCGGGCGTGAATGTGCACACAAATTTATATAGAGATATAAGTAGCTTGCCAGCTAGATAGATAGATAGATAGATAGATCAGTCTTTCACACACTAGAGAGAAAAAAGAAAGCAGGGAAATAAGAGAGAGAGAGAGAGAGAGAGAGAGAGAGAGAGATGAATATTCTGTGATTGATAGATAGATATAACAGTCTTTCACAGATGGATACTAGATAGAAAAAAGAAAGCAGGGGAATAAGAGAGAGAGAGAGAGAGAGAGAGAGAGAGAGAGAGAGATGAATATTCTGTGATAGATAGATAGATAGATAGATAGATAGATAGATAGATATAACAGTCTTTCACAGATGGATACTAGATAGAAAAAAGAAAGCAGGGAAATAAGAGAGAGAGAGAGAGAGAGAGAGAGAGAGAGAGAGAGAGGAAAAGATATTACTATTCTAAGATAGATATATCAGTCTTACACAGATAGATACAAGACAGAAAAAAGAAAGCAGGGAAATAAGAGAGAGGGAGCGAGAGAGAAAGAGAAAGAGAGAGAGAGAGAGAGAGAGAGAGAGAGAGATTAAAAGATATTACTATTCTGAGATAGATAGATACATAGATAGATGTGAACTATCTTAAATATACATTACAGAGAAATAAACAAGCAGACTGAGAGAGAGAGAGAGAGAGAGAGAGAGAGAGAGAGAGAGACCCCTTTAAAGTATATATATATATTTGGGCTTTTGAATCGTCTTCCCGAAGTTAATTAATTTAGGCGCTCCTTTTTGAGACTGTTTTCATAGAACCTGTGTCTGTGAATGTCCAACAGGACTCAGGTCGAGGCGTTGAGGGTGAAAATAAAACTATTAATGTTAGCAATTGTTGAATCCACTTAACTAGACAAACAAATGAGGTTAATTGTCCGTGATAACATTTATCTTCCACAGATGTTTGTGTGTGTGCGTATGTGTGTGTGTGAATGTGTGTGTATGTATGTGTTTGTGTGTGTGTGAGTGTTTGCATGTGTGTGTATGTGTGTGTGTGTGAATGTATGTGCGTGTGTGCATGTGTGTGTGTGAGTGTTTGTGTGTGCATGTGTGTGTTTGTGTGCGCATGTGTGTGTATGTGTGTGTGCATGTGTGTATGTGTGTTTGTGCATGTGTGTATGTGTGTGTGTGTGTGTATGCATGAGTGTGTGTGTGTGTGTGTGTCCATACGAGTGTATTCTGTGTTTTTGTGTGTATGCGTGACTGTTCGTCTTCGTATATGTGTATATACTTTGTTTTTTTTTTGTTTTATCTGTATATATATATATATATATATATATATATATATATATATATATATATATATATATATACTAGTAGAAGAACCTTGTCTATGACCAGACTAAAAGGATTTTTTGGATACCAGTGAGTGAGATAGAAAGGGTAAGAGAGAAGTACTCTAATAATTAAAAATGTGTCCTTATTTGTTGTTGAAAGATTTCGCCTATTAATTCACATGAAAAGTCTTCTTTAATTTTATGAATTCTTAGAATTATTTTTTAGTGTATATTTGAAATAATGTATCGAAATATATTGTGAATGGTTTTTAATATTTTTTTTTGTCTCCAATGAATTAAAATAGATATTTTTAGTTCACCAAAAAATTAAGATTTGTTTTTCTTACACTAAGCTCAAAATTACGAAATAATAATTTTTTCTAATCCTGGACGAAACTGATTGCGTTTTACATAGCACTAATACCCTTGGGAAAGTTATGAATCCAATTATTCTCCCTCAAGCTATAGGTAGAGAGTAGGGCAGACTAGGTTCTTCAGCTTTGGTGAGGCAACTAGTCTAGGAGAAGGAAAACTCTGAATTCAAATCTGTTAAACTCCGCTTAAAATTGACCTTGTGTCATATCCTGTCCGAGCGGAGGGGTAGGGTAAATATGTATATAATAATTTTTTCTAAAAAGTCAACATCGTTTTTCGGCTTGAGAAATTTGGACGGTTTACAAAATTCAGTCATAACTGTATCAATTCAGAAAAGGGACAAGCGTCGAAAAATCGAAGTTTGCTCCATCTCTTATAACATTGGAGGTGCTCGTGGTGTAATGGTTATCGTCGTAGGAAATGGACACGTCGACACGAGTTCAAATCCCAGACGAGACTGATTGCATTTCACATAGCACTAATACCCTTGGGAAAGGTATGAATCCAATTATTCTCTGTCCAGTTATGGATAAATACTAGATAAGACTTGGTTTTTCAGCCTTGGTGAGGCAACTAGTCTAGGAGAAAGAAAACTCTGAATTCAAACCTGTTAAACTTCGCTTAAAAATCGACCTTGTGTCATATCCTGCCCGAGCGGAGGTGTTGGTAACTACATATATATATATATATATATATATATATATATATATATATATATATATATATATATATATATAACAGAATTTTCTAAAGGCCAGAGTTCTATAAGTGTTGTGAAGTGATAAAAACACCCCTCACTAACACAATGAACTAGTCTGAAAAGCCATAAATAGTGTACATATTTTATTCGATGAATAAAAATATAGTCGATTTCCAATATTCTCACCTGTGTGTATTCAATACCGGCTCATTGGCCTTGTGGGCAGACTATTTACCAAAGACCCAGGTGGCCGGGGTTCAATCCCAGGTCGCGTCATACCAAAGACTTTTAAAAATGCTACTTGATACCTCCTTGCTTCACACACAGAAATATAAGGTACGTATCAAGGGTAAAGTGGAGCATTACCTGGCGCCCTACCCTACACCTCGGTGTAGTAACTATCAAAAAGGGAGCCTCCTGGTCTCCCTCGACTACGGTCGCCAACTTTACTTATCATATAACTATAAGATATCGTTTTTTTCTTTCGCAAAAATAATGCTAAAAGATTTTAATAGTACTAGACTGTTTTCTGCAATTTTAACCGATAAATGAAGCTGACTTTAGAAAAAAAAAAAAGATTCCGTTTTATGACATAATCAACTTAAAATATATTTTTGGTGCTTATGCATCTATGTTACCGCGAAGAAGCCGAACATTCCCGAGCGTTTCCGGGCCGATAACGGAAAGAATCGGAATATGCCTGAACGAAATTTAAGCAAGCAGACGATAAAATAAATCAACCGATTTGTTGACAAAACCCATGAAGACCAGAAAAAAAATGAGAAAGAGACAATTTTTAATGGATAATGTGACCAACCTTTTCAGGAGAAAAAAAATAAAACAACACTCAATGTATGGTAATTTTAAATATGAAAAAATAGTTTGAATTTTTATTTTATCTATTTTTTTTTGTCTTATGTATCATTTTTTTGTCTTTTTAAATATTTTTTTCGTATTCATGCACTTATTGTACCGTGATCAAGTAATAACGTGATAATTTAGAAACTCATTCGTAACATGGGGAGGGGTTTTTAATTATTCTGTACTTTCACCTAACAATTTAATAAAAAAAAAGATATTGTAACACTTGAATTTAACTATTTAAAAATAGCCCGGTACAATAAGTGCAAAAGCACCAATTTTTTTTTCTTGGTTGAATTGTATCACCTTTTCTACAGATTGTAGTTTGTCGCTTAGCTGCGATAAATCCATGTTGTTTACAATTGCTTGTAACTTTGTTAACAAATTGATTGAATTATCTAATCGTCTGCTTGCTTAAATTTGATTCGGCATATTCCGATTCTTTCTGGAAACGCTCGGGAAAGTTCGGCTTTTTTGCGGTAACAGATCCATAAGCACCATATTTTCTCTTGTATTACTCGTTTTTTCTAAAATCCAAACTATTTTTTTTTCTAATTTTTCTTCATTTTCCTTTTTCTTTTGTTTCATTGATATCTTCTTTTCTTTTCTCTAATATTTTTTCGACCGAGTCAGCTGGGACTGAAGAATACGCCGACTGCATCTTTGCAGAGAGGTAGACCCTCAACGTGTGTCCTGGATATAATACTAAACTGCATCTGATGGTGAGGCGCCAATGTGGGGTACCAGATCATTGCCATTAATCCCGGGTACACTCTAATCCAGAGTGGTAGTACCTGTTAGAATCCCAAATATGGGTCACATACAAATAGTGTCCCGGGTGTCATACCTAGGACGCTAGTTGTATTTGATCCCAAGATGGGTGAAACCACATCTGATGGTAAGGCTCCTGTCCCGGGTCTTTAAGGAGAGTGGAGTACCTCTTAATTACCATTCCTCCAAGGTCAACTTTAACCAGGAATGATAGTACCTGTTCCTGTCCCAAATTGAAATATATAATCATTTTTTTATCTTTGGAACCATTTAACTGTGTGCAAATGAATGAATTGTATTGAATTGAATTATTAGAGTTAAATAGCAATACTCGAAAGCATTTTACTGTGTGCAAATAAAGCTATTTGTGTTAGCGATACTTGAATCCACTTAACAATGAAAATATATGACAGATATCAAAAGGAATTAATCGTTAAATATTTTCAAATATTACTATCTAACACAGCGTACAAATAGAACTATGAGATTTTGATTGCAATACTTAAACCATTTGACTGTATACAAACAGTAAATAGCTCTAACTCATTTAAAATAAACAAACTATTTAGTTGGACTGTTGGTTTTTATAGAAAATCAACCATTGCACGTTATTTAATGCCAAATCCTCTTTATACATATATTTAGATATATAGGATTTGGTTGGTTGGGTTTTATTGCATATCAACCAATGTAGGTTATTTAATAGCAAATCATCTTTATACATATATATCAAATATACAGGATTTGGTTTAGTTGGGTTTTATGGCATATCAACCATTGTTGGTTATTTAATGCCGAATCATCTTTATACATATATATTAAATATATATGATTTGGTTTGGTTGGGTTTTATGGCATATCAACCATTGTATGTTATTTAATGCCAAATCCTCTTTAGACATATTTACTAAATATATATGATTTGGTTTGGCTGGATTTTATGGCATATCAACCATTGTAGGTTATTTAATGCCAAATCCCCTTTAGACATATTTACTAAATATATATGATTTGGTTTGGTTGGGTTTTATGACATGTCAACCATTGTTGGGTATTTAATGCCAAATCCTCTTTATACATATATATTAAAATTATATTATATTTTGGTTTGGTTGAATTTTATAGCATATCAAACATTGTAGGCTATTTAATGCCAAATCCTGCTAATACGTATATATTAAATTTATATAATTTGTAATCACATTTTTGTTGATAACATTTTTAAATGAACCTGAGTACATTTTTTCGCACAGTTAAATAGTACCTTGCCTAGTCGGCTGGGCTGTAGAATACACTGACTGCACCTCTGTAGAGGGGTAAGACCCCCCAACGAGTGTCCTGGATATGACACTAAACAATCTGATAGTGAGGTTCCAGTAATGCTGGGGCCTTGGGGAATACCCCTTCATTGCCATTGCTCCCAGGTCCACTCTGGCCCGGAATGGGAGCACCTAATAGGGCCCTATCTATGGGTTAAATAGAACTAACAGCATACTTATGTTAAACTGAATATCTTGAAATAGAAATGTTTTTGACAATTGGACCGTGCTTACATTTTGAACTGCGTGCTTGTGCTAAACTGAATTATTTCAAATAGAACTGTTTTTGACATTGAAACTGAATTTACACTAAAATAAATTGTTTAACATAGAACTGTTCTGACATGTAACTGTGCATAAACAAAATCTGTACTTTTACTAAACTGAATTAGCTGAATTAGAATTGCTTGACTAAACTGAATAGCTCGAAATAGAAATGTTTTTGACTATCGAACTGTACTTACATTTAAACTGCGTGCTCATGCTAAACTGAATTGTTTTAGATTGAACTATTTTTGACTGTGAAACTGTACTTATACTAAACTGAATTGTTATATATAACTGCTTGAATAGTTTGAAGTAGAAATGTTTTTGACAATTAAACTGTGTACTTATGCTAAACTGAATTGTTTTGAATAGAACAGATTATTTACATAAAAATGGATTTGGCGTGAAATAACCTACAAAGGTTGATATGCCATAAAACCCAACAAACCAAACCAAACCAAACCAAACCTTAAATGGTTTCGAAGTATTGCATTCTAACACTAATAATTCTATTCAATAATAATCCTTTGTTTGAACACTGAGAAATAGTTAGAAAGATTGCTATCAAGTACGAATAATTCAATTTAGCCACATAGTTAAAATGTTTAAAGTATTTTTCTGTATCACTAACAATTAAATTGAACATTAGTCATTTGTTTACACATTGTTAAATAATCAAAGAAATCTATTTTAAACAATTCAATTTAGCATTAGTCATTTGTTTGCATTCAGTTTAAATGTCAATGTTTTATTTGACCCATTGCTAAAACCATATCAGGTGCTACCACTCCGGGTCAGAATTAACCTGGGAGCAATGCCAATGAATGGGCACTCTACATTCCCTAAAGCTCCTGCATTATTGAAGACTCACCATCTGAGTGTTTAGCATCAAATACAGTAGCAACAGATATATATATATATATATATATATATATATATATATATATATATGTGTGTGTGTGTGTGTGTGTGTGTGTGTGTGTGTAAATGTATAGTTTGTAGGTAACATTATTTTTAAACAAATCAGAGCTCATTAGTTTTCATACAATTAAATGGTTTCAAGTACGTCTATCTAACACTGATAATTCTATTGAAGACCAATTTTGCCCAGTCGGCTGGAGTTGTTGAACACACCAAGGGTATTTCTGCAGAGGAATAAGACTCCCTGCCAACGAGTGACACTAAATAAGCTGATGGTGAGGTTCCAGCAATGCTGAAACTTTGGGGAATGCAGTGTAGTTCTTCACTGCTATCGCTCCCAGGTCCACTCAGGCCCGGAATTGTAGCAGCTGATAGGCTCCTATTTCTGGGTCAAATAGAACTAAAGTGTGTACGTACTGTTTTTAGAACTGTTTTTAAATTGAATCAAGCTGTGTACTTTAGCTAAACTGAATAGTTTGAAAAAGAACTGCTTTTGACATTGAAACTGTGTACTTATGCTAAACTGAGCTGTTTGAACTAGAACAGTCTGAACTTTTGCTTAATTGAATTGCTTGAAATCGGGCTGTTTTTGAAACTGAAATTGCATACTTATGTTAAACTGAATAGTTTGAAATAGAACTATTTTGACATCTAACTGAACTGTTTTGAAATTTAACCGTTTGTAAACATAAAACTATGCTTATACTACACTCAATTGTTTGAAATTTAATTCGGAGTTAAATAACCCGAAAAGAGTTGATACGCCGTAAAATAAACCAACCAACCAACCAACCAACCAACCAACCAACCTAATTTATACACAAATATCCATATAAATGATGTGGAAACTTGTTGAAATAAACTTATGATGTATTTATATCTATTGAATTTTACTTGATATAAATGTTGAGCCAGCTCATTAGCCAAGGAGGTAGAGTGTTCGCCAATGGACCGGGAGACCTGGGTTCAATCCCAGGTCGCGTCATACCAAAGACTTTAAAAATGGTACTTGATACCTCCTTGCTTACCACTCAGCAATATAAGATACGTATCAAGGGTAAAGTGGAGCAATCTTGGGAAAGGAGTAGCGCCCTTCCTCACACTTCGGTGTAGTAGCTATTGAAAAGGGAGCCTTCTGATCTCCTTCGACTACGGTCACCAACTTTTCTTTTACTATACATATGTGTGTGCGTGTAAGAGAGAGAAAAGTGAGGGAAATTTGTGCATAAGAGGGAGTGTATGCGCATATATTTTAAGAGTATGCCTATGAGTGATATCGGTGTGTATGCGAAAGCGTGTGTGGAGAGGCTTTTATTGAGACTGGCAATCACACGTCTTTCTTTCTTTCTTTCTTTCTTTGTATCCTTGGTTGAATGTATATTCATATAGTCAGAATTTGGCGTTAAACAAAGGTTGATACAAAGGTTGATACACCATAAAAACCAAAACATAATTTTTTTGAATCTATCGAGTTCTTTCTTTCTTTCTTTCTTTCTTTCTTTCTTTGTATCCATCGGGTTCTTTCTTTCTTTCTTTCTTTGTATCCATCAGGTTCTTTCTTTCTTTCTTTCTTTCTTTCTTTCTTTCTTTCTTTCTTTCTTTGTATCCATCAGGTTCTTTCTTTCTTTCTTTCTTTCTTTGTATCCATCAGGTTCTTTCTTTCTTTCTTTCTTTCTTTCTTTCTTTCTTTCTTTCTTTCTTTGTATCCATCGGGTTCTTTCTTTCTTTCATTCTTTCTTTCTTTCTTTCTTTGTATCCATCGGGTTCTTTCTTTCTTTCTTTCTTTCTTTCATTCTTTCTTTCTTTCTTTCTTTGTATCCATCAGGTTCTTTCTTTCTTTCTTTCTTTCTTTGTATCCATCGGGTTCTTTCTTTCTTTCTTTCTTTGTATCCATCGGGTTCTTTCTTTCTTTCTTTCTTTCTTTCTTTCTTTCTTTCTTTCTTTGTATCCATCGGTTTCTTCTTTCTTTCTTTTTTTCTTTCTTTCGTTCTACTCGGTTTCATTCGTTTACTCTTTTTATTTGATGCATTCTCCTACCATTCGCCAAAATGTCTCTCTTTTTTTTCTCTCTGTCTCTCTGTCTCTCTTTCTCTCTCTCTCTCAATATCTATCTATCTATCTATCTATCTATATATATATATATATATGTTTGTATATGAGTGTATTTAAGAGAAAGAAAGAGTGTGTATATGCGAGAAAGAGAAAGAGAGAGAGAGAGAGACAGACAGACAGACAGAGAGAGACGGAGAGATTTGAGCCTCAGTGGGAGAGCATTTGCATATATCTGTGTTTGTGTATTTCAGGGAGTGAGCATTTGTATTTATGGGGGAGGAGTTGATTGAAGCTTGCGCAGTCATACTTGTTCTGTCGACTCTATCGCCTATTTACCCGACAGCTTGTAGCAAGCGTTCGACCTTCACAAAATATTCATTACGGACAGAATTTTGATATCGAGTTTAACTAATGGCTGCGAAGCGAAGGGAGGCTCACATATCAAGCTATAATCCACAATTTTTTTTTTTTTCGTTCTGACTGACATCCTGGAATGAAAAGCCCAGCCTTCGAACGGAGAAATGAACAGTTAGATGGATCGAGAAAGGGTTAAAGTAATCCTTCAAGAAAGAAAAAAAAAAGATAGAAGAAAAAGAAAAGAAGATTGCTTTATAATCTATTTCAGCAATCACTACTGAGTAGTGAGTATGAAGGTAACTAAGTGCCCCGCACCTAGTAACATTGCATGAAACTTAAGCACGGTTTACAGTGATATCTTAGTTGGTTGGTTGGTTGGTTCGCTTTACGGCCTATCAACCATTATCGGATCATTTAACGCCGAATTATATTTAAAACCATTCAGTTTAATATGAGTACAGTTTTTTTATTTTTATTTTTATTTTTACTGTTGCGTTCTGGTTAATGAACGCTTGTAATATTAAATAAAGAACAAACCACGATATGAGAGGAAATAGAGATATATTCTCAGGAAAAAGTATAAACAATAGAGAGACTATTAGTAGACAAGAACATCTCCAGTTTCCAACGCTCTAATACTATTCCTATAAGAAGCAGCGGTATTTGTTCCCCTTATTCGGGGCGCCTCAGGCGCCGGGCGATCACCCCACAAAGGGGTTAATAGCCTGGGGGGAAGGCCCCCTGAGGCTGTAGGAAAAATCCTGCTATCGAGACACACCCGGCCAGATCCGCGCCGCAGCCAGCACGGTCGACCGAAATGCGACCCGACAATTGAATCAGCAAAAAGCTGCTCCTATAAGAAGCTGCGGTATTTGTTCCACGCCCCAACGAACATGAAAGTTTGGCGCAAGGCTTTTTTTGGTGGGTCCAGGCGCAGGGCCGTAGCCCACACAGGCCCGGCATTTCCCAAAAAATGCCTACGGCCTCATCGGCATTCCCCTTATTAGGGGTGCCTCAGGCGCCGGGCGATCAACCCAACCTCCCCGAAGGGGGTAGTAGCCTGGGGGGACGGCCCGTTAGGCCGTAGGAAAAATCCAGGAAAAGTGGGTGATACCCAACATTTACAAACAGTTAAATGTCAACACAGTTCGTTTAAATGCCAAAACAGTTCTATTTCAAACAATTCAGTTCAGCATACTCATACAGTTTAGTTCTGACCCACAGATAGGACCTTATCAGGTACTACTACTCCAGGCCAAAGTAGACCTGGGAGCGATGGCAATGAAGATTTACTCTGCATTCCCCGAAACTCTAACATTACACGAACCTCACCATCAGACAGTTTAGCGCCATATCTTGGACACTCGTTGGGGAAGTGTTATCCCTCTGCAGAGATGCAGTCGGGTATTCTACCGCCCCTGCCGACTGGGCAGTCATATTTGTTTTGTTGTGGGTGCACCAACTTCGTGGGTTATTTCATGCCAAATACATATTGTAAAAGAAATATCAGTAATACTATTTAACTTAAAATAAGGGATAATTTTAAAGGTTTTTTTTTAGTCTGATTAATCCAAATTAAAAAAAAAAAAGAAGACACATTAAATCTAAATTTTCATGATTAGCTCTATTATCAAAGCATTTTTTCATTAAAAATTCAGCTCAATATGAGTGAGCAAGCAAAGAAACGACAAAGGTTTGGTTTGGTTTGTTGGGTTTTATGGCATATCAACCTTTGCAGGTTATTTAACGCCAAATCCATTTTTATGTGAATAACCAGTCCCATTTCAAACAATTCAGTTTAGCATAAGTACCCAGTTTAATTGTCAAAAACATTTCTATTTCAAACTATTCAAGCAGTTATATGTAACAATTCAGTTAAGAGTAAATACAGTTTTAATGTTGAAAAACAGTTCTATTTAAAACAATTCAGTTTAGCATAAGCACGCAGTTTAAATGTAAGTACAGTTTAATTGTGAAAAACATTTTTCGAGCTCTTCAGTACTAATTCAGCTAATTCAATTTAGTATAAGTATAGATTTTGTTTACACACAGTTAAGTGTCAAGACAGTTCTATATTAAACAATTCAGTTTAGTGTAAGTACAGTTCCATGTCAAAACAGTTCCATGTCAAACAATTCACTTTAGTATAAATACAGTTTCAATGTCGAAAACAATTCTATTTAAAATAATTCAGTTTAGCACAAGCACGCAGTTCAAATGTAAGTACAGTTTAATTATCAAAAACCTTTCTATTTCAAGCTATTCAGTTTAATCAGAAACGACAAAGAATCTATGATTTGCTTAATGACGAAACAAAACCAAAAAATTTCAGAAATAATTAGAGTTTCTATCTGGCCTCCATCAAGGCCAGACCTTAACCCCCTTGATTACGCTCGAAGGGGCGCTTTAGAAAACAAAACGAATGCAACTTCCCATCCAAATATTAGTTAGCTTAAGACTTCTATTGAGGGGGAATGGAATAAGATATCTGAAGAATTTATTTTGAAGGCTTGCAAATCGTTTCGAGGGCAATTAGATACAATAATTCAAAAAAAGGACGGCCATGTTGAGTAAATTTACTTTTTTGTGTCAATCTTCTTATTTTTGCCACAACGCCATGGGGAACTCTCTTTTTCTATCGTTTAGGAGTTCGCCGTTATTTCTCGTAAATGGAACGCTTCAAAGTTTGAATAAAACAAAAGACTCTTTTGGAAAATAACCCAGAAAGGTTGATATGCCATTAAACAAAGAAACCTTAAATAGTACCACTATTGTTTTTCTTGATGGTTGACTTTGGCTTTACATAACCCACAAAGGTTAATATACAATGAAACAAAGAAACCTTACATAGTACTCTGTATAAGAGTGTGAAATCGGAAAGTGTCATTGATCCAGAGATGTTAAATTTGTTTCGTTAATATTAAAAGATTATGTTCTTTCAGGACTGACTACATGTATAGGCATTTTCTGGCATAGGCACGTATATTTGTTTGGTTAGTTAGTGTTTTACGGCATTTCCAGCCTTGAGGGTTATCTAATGCCAAATAGTGTTTTTATATTTATGATCTCTTTGCAAATAGTTTGCTGGTAAGTTTATTTGTTTGCACGCAGTTAAATAGTTCCAAGTATTGCTATCTAACACTAATAATTCTGTTTAATAATTATTTATTTGCACATAGTTTAATTATGTCAAATATTCCTACCAAACACGAAAGACTCTATTAAATATTGATCTTTTGTTTGCACACATTTAAAGGGGTTTAAGTATTGCTATCAAACACTAAATACTCTATTAAATATTAATTATTTGTTTGAACGCAGTTTAATGGTTTCAAGTTTTGCTATTAATTATTTGTTTGCACATAGTTAATCTGTTTCAAGTATACCGAACACAAATTTGATACTGATAATTTTTTGCACACGGTTTAATGGTTTCAAGTAGTAATTTAGTAAGCTTTTTGCTTATATGCGGCACAAGGCCATATGAATAGGGTACTCAGTGAGACTTGAACTCATTTGTGAAGGTTTGCTCGTCCAGCTTGCGAACCATTACACAACCAGAGGCGCCCCAGGGATGATGATTTAGATTTGACTTTTTTTACGCTAATTCTTTTATTCTTCAAACTTTTTCTAACCAACCCCATCGGCCACGTCAAATTGTTTTTCCTTCGATGTAGCACAAGGCCATTTAAATGGAAGGGTGCATGGAAACTCAAACTCACACGTGAAGGTTTGATAGCTTCACTTGCTATTTATTGTACTACCTGACGCCCTGATGGACTTAGATATTTCATAATTTACTAAGCTTTTTACCTAAGTGGGGCACAAGGGCGTGTAAATGGGGCACCCAGTGAAACTAATTCGTGAATTTTGGCTAGTCTAACTTCTTGCCCATTACACCATGCGAGGCATACAAGGCCTTCGATATAATCAGTACTGAATCCTAAATATTCCATTTTATACAATGACTGAAAAACAATGATATAAAAAACATAGAGGCAGATAAATAAATGAACAAATAAAATCTAACAAAAAGTCCCCCCCCAAAAAAAATCAACCAAAACAAAAAAAAAAAGGAAAGCAAAAAAGAAACAAACCTTCCACCCCACCGGAAAAAAAAAAAAAAAAAAAGAAAACAGACGAAGCGAAACCATGAATCCTTAAAAAAAATCATTCACTGAAATGACAAATTCGCTACAACACACGAAAGCCATTGTTAGGGCGCGAACATCAGCTCCTCCAACACTCAGCTTTTCGTCTCTTCGCATCGATAAATAACGACACTCGCACAATACAATGCAGACAGACACAGAAACACAAACGCGCATGCGCACAGAAAGACAGATAGATAGACATACAGAAAATGTGTGTCTGAACAACACCCGGATATGCTGACAAAAAAAAAAAGTAAAAAATAATCCCGACCACGAATTGTGGGTTAAACAGTCCCTCTACTTTTCTTCATGGATGGCTTTGGCTTTAAATAACCCACAAAGGTTAATATGCCATTAAACAAAGAAACCTTAAATAGTTCCATTACTGTTCTTCTTGAAGGATGGTTTTGGCACTAAATAACCCACAAAGCTTGATATGCCATAAAACAAAGAAACCTGAAATAGTACCACTGCTGTTATACAAGGATTGCTTGGGCATTAAATAACCCATGAATTTTGATATGCCATTAAACGAAAGAAACTAAACAAAAAGTTCTAATCAAGTTAACAGGATTCATCGATTGGTTGATTGATTCATTTTAACGGTATGTCAACTCGTCTAGGGTTATTTTATGGTTTGAGGGAATCGTGTACATTGTATTTTCAGATTCTAATTGTGCAAGTTGTTATTTTTTAAAAAAAATTTTTCAGAAAGATCCTAGTGAATACGAAAAAATTCTGAAAACTAACAGGTATTACCACTCCCGGTCAGAATGAACCAGTAACTAATGTTAATGAAGAGGTAGTAATTAATAAGCATTTTGCTTAGATGTGGCATAAGGCCGAGTGAATGGGGCACCCAATGAGACTCGAAATCACTCATCAAGGTTTGATAGTCAAGCTTGCTAACCATTACACCAGCCGAGCATGTTACCCAGATCTTAAGAACGGTAGCCTCACCATCAGGTACAGTTTAGTGTCATATCTAAGACACCGCCGTTGTCTTTTAAATACCAGGTCCAATTTAAAACGTAATTTAAAACCAACCGACATACAAAGTGGGACGTTTTGAGGGACATAAACAGAGAGAGAGAGAGAGAGAGAGAGAGGGGTGGAGAAGAGTCTCTGTGGCATAGTAGTTAGGGGGTTGCATTGCGACTTCGTAGTATGCGAGTTCGAATTTCAGTCACGCTATTACTTTCACTTTCAGACTAATACCCCTTGAGAACGACATGAACCCCGATAACTTTCCCTATCAGCTATCGGTTAAATAGCCCATCAGCTATTCTTCCGCTGTTTAGTTTGGTTTTATGACTTATCAAACGTTAAATATATATGCATGAATATATATAAATATATATATATAGATATATAATCATCATCATGTCATGCCGCTAGCACGGGTATCCCTGACCCTCTCTCGCCACTTTTTCCTATCGTTCATCGCCTCTGGCAGGTCTTCAGGGCTACATCCTGTATCCTCACATAGCTGCTGTTAGTATGTTCTAGCTGGTAGTCCTGCTTTTGCTCGGCCATATGTGGGGGTCCATAGGAGTACATCACTTATGAGCTCGTCTCTGCTTCTCCAGCAGTGTCCTGCGTGTCTGGTTCGTCTAACTTGGATAGTTTTCGTGATGGGAGGCAGGTGGCCGTATAGTTGGTGCTTTGTGGGGTGTTGCCTCCAGGACTTATTCAATATTGCTCTCACCATTCTTGTGTAATTGCCGTCTAGCTTTTTCTCCAGCCGTTTTGTTAGTTTCCAAGTGGTGCATCCATACAGCAGTGTCGACACGATCGCTGCCTGGAAGAAAGTGCGTTTCATTTTATCGGTCAGGTTTGATATCCATATGATCGATAGCTTATCGATAGCCGTCCATGCCTTCGTTAGCCGCGTGTTGATGTCTTTTTTGGTTGGTGAGACACTGCTTCGTAGGTAGGTGAATTTGTCAACTAGTTTCAGATATATATATATATACATTCCCAATACCTCCAAGGTTGGAGCCTCATCATTAGATGGTTTACTGTCATATTCAGAACACTCATTGGAGGGGTCTTACCCTGCTGCAGAGATGCAGTCTGTGATTTCTATTGCGCAAGCCGACTGGGCATCAAGGACGGCTTTGGCCTTATATAACCCACAAAGGTTGATATGCCATTAAACAAAGGAACCAAACCTGATCAAACCTAATCTGCACCAAAGCTATCAAGATTTTATTACGGAATATTATTCAATGAAAACAGATATTATTAGGTATTATTGACTACGAAACTCTTTAGAATCTAAAATTAGTAATCAAAAATAAAACTATATATATATATATATATATATTGGGCCTGTTCCATATTTATATTTTTGGTTTAAGGGTTTGGTAATAAATAGTATATAATATTTATTTACATTATTCAATGTTTTGGCATGAATTTTTATACTTGGTTTCTTTAGTTTAGAAGAAAACTATCATATATATATATATATATATATATATATATACGGGGATCATTAATGAAATTTCAGACTTTTTTCCGTATGGGCACTTTTATTGATAGTACACACATGAAACTCTAGTCCCCTTCGAAGTAATCTCCTCCGGCTGCAATGCACTTGTTGTACCGTTCCAATAACTTCTTCAAGGCCCCATGGAAGTCCTATTCGTCACAGCCTCTTTCATCTCCTCAATTGTCTCATAACGACAGCCTGTGAGCTTAGGGAATAACCAAAAGTCACAGGGAGCAAGGTCTGGGGTGTCGGGACGTTTTGAGGGACATAATGAAAGATGGTCCAAAATCAGTCTGAAGCATTCCATACGATTCTGTGGCATTTTTTCCAAGTTTAAAACAGAATTTTATTGCATATCATTCTTCTAAAGTGTCCTCACGTCCAGATTGCATTTTTGAAATTCACCAGCTGTGACAATCAGGCTTTAGTAGGGTGTATTCCAATTGCTGCTGTAGCTGTTGATTTGAACCTGAAATCATAAAAATTGGTCAGTCATCTCATAAGATGTATAGCAATAACATAGTAAATATTCAAGAGTCAACGACAGTTTTAAATGCCTGTACAAAAAAAGTCTGGAAACTTATTGAATACTCCACGTATATATATATATATATATATATATTGGCTTTATTTATTCATTGATACATATCGAGAAACTTTTTGTCTACATATCTTTTGTTAATCCTTTTGAGTTGCCGTATCGATCTTATGATATTCGGCGGGAATTGGTTGATTAATATTCTATAATTAGTTATTTCCCGAGTACTTTTTGACCAACTTCGGGCCATCATCAGGGGAGGATGTATTACAAAAGTGGTGTAACTTTTGTACGTAAATTAACACTTTTTAAAAATGAGCGTTTGTACTGTTGTATTATGTAGCGTTTACTTTTCAAGTTTGTTTCTGTAAATAGTGTCAGTAGCTAAAGACATTTCAGTACATTAGCACTGGTTTCAAAATCAATTCTATTAAGTTTGGGTTTTATATTCCTCATATGTAGTGCCCCGAGAATCTGTAGTTTTTGCTTGTTTTTTTGGATGGAACTGGTATCGGAAAGGTGCATTGTAAGTCTTCTCGATATATATATATATATATATATATATATACACACACACACACACACACATATATATATATATATATATATATAGTATATTTAGTCCAGTTAAACCGGAGTTGGGAGTAATTCCATCAGGACAAGAAATTATTCATGAATACTGATCGATAAACATTTTAAACAAGATAATATATTACATAAAATATTTAATAGGAAAACCTTGAAAATAAGTTATTCTTGCACTAAAAATATTTCTCAAATAATAAATAGTCATAATAATGAATTAATTAATGAATTTCATAACCGAGTAAATAATAATAATATTCATCATCATCATCATATCGCCCTGGTAGCACGGATATCCCTGACCCTCTCTCGCCACTCCTCCCTATCGTTCATCGCCCTAGGTAGGTCTTCAGGACAGCAACCCGTATCCTCACATAGCTGCTGAATGCGTGTTCGTGCTGGTCGTCCTGCTTTTGCACGGCCATGCGTAGGGGTCCATAAGAGTACATCTCTTATGAGTTCGTCCCTGCTTCTCCAGCAGTGTCCTGCATGTCTGGCTCGTCTAACTTGAATAGTTTTCGTGATAGGGGGTAGGTGGCCGTACAGTTGGTGTCTTGTTGGGTGTTGCCGCCAGGACTTGTTTAAGATTGCACGTAGCATTCTTGTGTAATTGCCGTCTAGCTTCTTCTCCAGCCGTTTTGTTAGCGTCCATGTAGTGCATCCATATATCAGTATCGATGTGACCGCTGCCTGGAAGAAACTGCGTTTCATTTTATCGGTTAGGCCTGATTTCCATATAATTGATAGCCTATTGATAGCTATCCATGCTTTCGTTAACATGGTTTCGATGTCCTTTTCGGTTGATTCGACGCTGCTTCCTAGGTAAGTGAATTTGTCTACTAGTTTAAGAGGGGTTCCTTCTAGAGTGGAGATGTCCCCCGTTTGATTATAGCACATATATTCCGTTTTGTGTGCATTAACATAGAGGCCTATGCTTGTTGCTGCTCGTTCCAAACTATGCAGTAGTGTTTCGGCTTGGTCTGGTGTATTTGCCAGTATCGCTATGTCATCGGCGTAGTCAGCGTCGGTAATTGCTGTTGCGGAGTATCTTCTGCTTCTTTTCTTCGTCAGTTCGGAGGGTGTGTCCACCGATCACCGAATAGTCACGGCGAAAATACGGTTAAGCCTACGAAAAAAAGGCCAAACGAACAGCGACCACCAAACACTATGACTGGGCCCTATTGAACAACAGAGATATAAGAGATAAATACGTATTAGAATTAAGAAACAGATTCGAAACACTACAAGAAAAGACGGAAAAAAGTACACCAAACGACTAATATGAAAATTTCGTCAATGCACACCTCGAGGCAGAGCGAAATGCATTCCAACAAAACTCAAAACTAAATATAGAGTCCTATGGGAAACTTTAGCGGTGAGAGACAAACGTGCACTAGTGAAAACAGCCTCCAAAAACTATCGAAAAAAACCAACAAACACAAATGCCTTAAAACTAAAAACGGCACAATATCAATTAGCAGGCATATATATAAAGGAACAGACAGAATACATTCAAAATCAGATAGATAAGATTAGAGATCCGGTGGAAGATAGACAATCTAGGATAGCCTGGCAAACAATAAACGAAGTGAGCAGAAAAAAGAACACAGCCAAAGCAAAACTGAAAGCAGCAAACCAACAAGAAATAATAAAACTGTGGAAACAGCACTTCGAAAACTTACTAGAAAACCCACCGAAAATAACACATGAACCAATCACCAGAATAATTAGCAAAAAATTAGACATTAAACTAGGACCGTTCACACAAGAAGAACTCGACTCGGTTCTCAGAAAAATTAAAAATAGGAAAGCTGCAGGGCTGGACGAGATTCCCCCAGAAGTATGGAAGACCAGACAATTCGACGACATACTGCTCCGACACTGCAATGCAGTATACAATCAAAATCCGATAGATAGATGGATGAAGGGATGCATACTCCCCTTCCCTAAAAAGGGGGACCTCGGATTAGCCAAAAACTACCGAGGCATAACACTTACATCCATAGCAGCCAAAATCTACAATGCCCTACTACGAAACCGCATAGAACCCAAAATCGACAAAAAAAAAAAAATAATATTAATAGTAAAAAAATAGAATGTAATTGTAAATCTCGAAGTGATTGTCCAATGGATGGTTTGTGCAATTTAGATAACGTAGTATATCAAGCTATTATTTATCCAAAAGAGGACATAAATGATAAGAAATATTATATTGGCGTTTCATCTACTAATTATAAAATTAAGTACGGAAATCATAAATATTCCTTCTCCCTTGAGCATCAAAAAAATCAAACTGCTCTATCAAAACATTATTGGGGATTAAAAAATAAAGGGTTAACCCCTGACATTCAATGGTCCATATTGAAAAGATCTAGTACCCCAAAATCTTTCGATAGTAGGTGCAATCTGTGTCTTGAAGAAAAAATCCACATTTTGCTTTTTCCTGAGCCAAAAAAATTATTAAATAAGAGAAATGAACTAATAGCTAGGTGTAGACATAGAGCCAAATTTAAACTATAAATAATTAAACAAATAAAGTTTTTTTTAAAAAAAGCATAAAGTTATTTTGAGAATTAGAGTTAATTTTGAGAATAAATAAAATAAATTGTTAGATAGAAAATTGTGAAAAAACATATAATACATATGTACTACGCATAAAAAGTGTAACTGATTAATGCTTTCTAAATAATTTTGAAATTTTAAAATATTTGAGTAAATTAAATATTTGTTTTTGTTTTAATATATCTATTACTGCATCTTTACGTGAGATTATTAATTAAAATTTAAATCTAATTAAAAATATCTGTATTTTAAGTCTAAATGTAAATTTAAAAAAAAATATTAATTTAAAAAAAAATTTTTTAAATAAATTTACTACATTGCTAACCGAAATTTAAATTTAAAACGGAAGTGGGCTTAATGAAGAGGTAACTCTTCACCCCTCTTCTATCCCCTCCCATTCTTCTATCCCCTCCCACTCTTATGTGTCTATTCTAGTTTTTTATCTAAAAGATCTGAAGAAGTCCTGTTAATTTTTTTTCGTGTTTTTGGAAATTTCAAAAATGCGTAACAGGATGGAAATAAGTTTACAATCCTTTGTGATTGGTTTCGTTGTTTTTTCTTAAAGATATATATATATATATATATATATATATATATGTGTGTATATATATTTAATACTCTTGAGAAAGGAATGAACACCCTTACCCACTGGCTATTGGTTAAATAGTACCATTATTGGTCTTTTACAGGGATGGTCTTGCCATTACATAACCCTCGGAGGTGGTTATGCCATTAAACAAAGAAACCTTAAATTATACCACTACTGTTCATCTATAATAATAACTTAGGCATTAAATAACTCACAAAGTTTGATATGCCATTAAACAAAGAAACCAGTTCTATCAAACTTTCTATCGAATTGATTTTATCTTTTAATCTAAATTCGTTCGTATCTATCTATCTATCTATCCGCTTTTAAATTACACGCAGAATCACTAAGAAAAGTAATGATTGTAGACATATCTCTCTCGCTTTCTCTCAGATTTGAAGAAGCAGGTGAGAGAGAGAGAGAGAGAGAGAGAGAGAGAGAGAGAGAGAGAGAGAGAGAGTGTGTGTGTGTGTATTTTTTACGTAACGCCTCATAAAATCATGAGCGAAGCTTTTCTATGGATGAGCAGATGCAGGTGTCATAAAAGACAAACCAAGGAGAATGGGTTCGATTCCCTATTGAGTGAAGTTTGTGTTAAATATTTCTTTATTGTCCCTACCCGTAATTTTATCACTTTCTTATTCAGGCATGAGCGGAAAGGCCGATCACTATCTTTGTGAGAATTAACGATGGTTACACCATCTTGGATATATATATATATATATATATATTTGTGTGTGTGTGTGTGTGTCTGTTGGGATACGTTGACATAGAATCAACGGCACTTGGTGACTGTTAATTTCTCGCCTATGCAATTATCGGGCCAAGTGAAACGGACGATGTGAGCGTTCTTTTATATAATTTTGTGTGGAGGAATATGAGGGGAAGGTAGTTTAGTGTACGGATAGTTCTAGTATGGCGTATAGGAACTCAACTGATTTCTGTGCTAAAAATATATTAATTTTTGTGCAAAGAATTTAGAGAAGTTGTAATATTTTTATCTGTATTTTTGATTTATGGACCAATCGGCGCTTTCGTGCTCTAGGCCCGTCCTTTGCGGACATCCCACAGCCTGTTCTGGACTTCGGTCCGAAGCGTGGCTCTGTAAAAGGAACAATGGCAGACTTGGGGCCTTTTTAGGCACCTAGTTTCGACTAGGCTATCCTCGGGTGGGCGAGCTGCACTTTTGTCTCCTTTGTAACCCATGTATGGTACTAGACCTCGCGTCTAGTTTAAGCCGTAAACAGGCATACGTGCCCGGACCCACATTTGGGCTCGTGAAACTGTTTGCCTCATCAGGCTCACATTGTACCAAGTGAACCGATGAGCAGCATTGACCAGCAGGGTTCGAGTCTCGGCTCGTTCCCGACCTCCCCCCTCCGTTTATCCCCACTTTAATCGGCCTTCGGGCTTTTGACCTTGTGTCAAGTCGTGTCTGGTGGGAGGCACGACAAATATCGGCGTTTTCGTGTTCTTTTAAAGATTTCTTTAAAATACTTCACAGATGACAATAATTGACTTGTTGCAAAAAATGTGAAAGGATCAATCACCAAAATAGTTTAAGAATTAAAGAATATTTACAATACTTGATCAAAATATGATCCTTATCATCATCATCCTCATGTCGTGCCACCAGTACGGATATCCCTGGCCCTCTCTCGCCACTCCTCCTTATCATTCATCGCTTCTAACAGGTCCTCAGGGCTACATCCTGTATCCTCACAGAGCTGCTGCATGTAGGTTCGAGCCGGTCGTCCTGCTTTTGTTCGGCCATAAGACGGGGTCCGTAGGAGAACATCACTTATGAGCTCGTCCCTGCTTCTCCAGCAATGTCCTGCATGTCTGGTTCGTCAAACTTGGATAGCTTTCGTAATGGGAGGTAGGTGGCCGTACAGTTGGGGCTTTGTCGGGTGTTGCCTCCAGAACTTGTTTAAAATTGCTCGCATGATTATTGTGTAATTGCTGTCAAGGGTTTTCTCCATCCGTTTCGTTAGCGTCCAAGTAGTGCATCCATGTAGTAGTATCGACACGACTCCTGCTTGGAAGAAACTGCGTTTTATTTTATCGGTCAAGTCTGATTTCCATATGACCGATTGTTTATCGATTGCTGTCCATGCCCTTGTTAGCCGCGAGTCGATGTCTGCCTCGGTTGATGAGACGCTGTTTCCAAGGTAGATGAACTTGTCTACAAGTTTCAGAGGGCTACGGCTTAGTGTGGAAATGTCGCCTATTTGATTAAAGCACATGTATTCCGTTTTGTGTGCATTGACATGGAGGCCAATGCGTGCGGTTGAAAAAATATATGCACTTTTTAAAAAAATCTGTTTTAGAATATTAGAAAGAAGTATGTGCCGAAAGAAATAGGAATAAGTGCTGGAAAGAAAGAGATTTAAGAAGAAATAGAAAATGTAAAATGAGTTAAGAAGTATGATGAATGAATATGAAAGAAGACAGATATGAGAAATGGATTTAAAGGAATATAGGTTTGGTTTCTTTGTTTTATGGAATACCAAACTTTGTTGGTTATTTAATGCCAAAGCCATTCTCCTAGAAGAACAGAAGTGGTACTATATAGCCCATAGCTGGGAGGATAAAGGGGTTCATCCGTTTCCCGAGGGTATTTGCACGAAAGTGAACGTAATAGCGCGACTGGAGTACGAACTCGCGTACTACGATTCCGTAGTCCATCTCTTTAACAATTACACCATGAGGACACACCCTTAAAGGAATATAAAAGGAAGTAAGAGAAATGAAGAATGAATAGGAAAAAAGACAAGAGAGAAAGAAAGGAATAAGAAGGAATACAGGAATGAAGGAAAAGAATGAAGATTTATTAATGAATAGGAAGGAAAATAGGAAAGAAAATAGGAAAGAATATTGAAAGAAAGAGTAACATGATGAATTATCAGGACGGAAGACTGAATGAAAGAAGAATAAGGAAGAATAAGGAATTAATCGGAAAGAATGAAAGAGAATAAAGAATGAATAAGAGAAAGAGAGAGAGAGAGACAGAGAGTAAAGAGTTAGCAATAAACACAGGAATACAACAAAGGAGGATAAAGAATGAATAGGAATGATTACAAGAAGGAAGAAGATAATGAAGAATGATTACAGAAAGGAAGAAATTTTTTTAGCCAATGAAAATTATCGATAAATTATCAACACTTTTAAAATCTAACTTCGAGGTACCCTCATCTCATGAATAGTTAAGAAATAAATATTTTTCGGTATAGCTATGGATTTATTCAACATCTACTCAACTAATTTTCGTTTTATTTCTTTAAATGAAAATGTACATTTTTTCCCTTTAATTTCAACATCGTTTAATTATCTTAAACTGAATCAATATGTTATTGTCTACGTAGATTTATTAACACCGTTAGTACAGCCTTCGTTTGCTGATAAAAATATTTCACCAACAGCAACATATACGTTTAATACACTAATATATTTTCCCACTACATAGAGACACACTAACTCATATATATCTATTCAGACTAAGGTCAACAATAACTGCTACATTTCATGCCTAAATCTTCACTTTCTCTTAGAATATTCATAAGAAAAGTATGTGTAACTTCTGTTATTTTTTTTCACTAAATTTAAAGAAATTAAAAAAGGATTAATTGTTTTATTCAATCGTTTGCAACTTTGTCTATTATTGGCTTTTGAGTTTAGATAGCTGATGCGATTGTTTTACAATAATAGGCACAGATCGGAAGAAGAGGAACTTGAAGATACGCTCCGATTTCTATTGAAATCCCACGAGAAATGATCAGGAGTATATTGGGAACTTGGTCTTTCCTAATGTCACATATATATACACACATACACGAAGGCGAGCGATTGTTCATCTCCAGGGAAATTGAAGCTGCTTTGTTATCTTGTTAAACTACAGATGGACTGGACTGACTAACGGACTATAGGCATTGGTAAATACTAGAGTATGATACTAGATACACTAAAAGCAGACCCATGTATATTATGCAATTAACATTATCTTTGTTAATATAGAGATTCTTTAACGTATATATATACACACACACACACACACACACACATATATATATATAAGTAAGTAAAGTTGGCGACCATAGTCGAGGGTAACCCGAAGGCTCCCTTTTCGATAGCTACTACACCAATGTGTAGGGGAGGGCGCTACTCCTTTCCTGGATTGCTCTACTTTACCCTTGATCCGTACCTTATAATGCTGAGTGCCAAGCAAGGAGGCATCAAGTACCATTTTTTGAGTCTTTGGTATGACTCGACCTGGGATTGAACCCAGGTCTCCCGGGCCATTGGCGAACACTCTAACCCCTCCGGTCTGATTGTCCAGAGCTGATGAGTTTGGAATTATTCAGATTGAGAATATATGAGAACTTTCATATAATTCTACAGGAGTGCTCGATTTGGTTTGGTTTGGTTTAAAGGCACATCAACCATTGTAGATTATTTAATGCTAAATCCCTTTCAATACATATAAACAGTTCTATTTCAAACAATTCAAGTTAGCATAAGAACACAGTTTAATTTTATTAAACCCATAGATAGGACGCTATCAGGTGCTACCACTCCAGGTCTGAGTGAACCTGGGAGCAATGGTAATGAATGGATACCCCGCATTCTCTAAAGTTCCAGCATTACTGGAACGTCACCATCAGATTGCTTAGGGTCATATCAGGACTTCATTGTGTGGTGGATCTTACTCCTCTGCAGAGATGAAGTCTGTATTCTACAGCTCAGACTGGACCAGGAGTGTCCAATGTATGACTATTAATATATAAAAATCTCATCCAAAGAAAATATCTATGTGATATAGTAAAAGTAAAGATGGCGACCGTAGACGAGGGCGACCAGAAGGCTCCCTTTTCAATAGCTACTACACCGAGGTGTAGAGGAGGGCGCAACTTGTTTCCCTGGATTGCTCCACTTTATCCTTGATACGTACCTTATATTGCTGAGTGTTAAGCGAGGAGGTATCAAGTACCATTTTTAAAGTCTTTGGTATGACGGGACCTGGGATTGAACCCAGGTCTCCTGGACCATTGGCGAACACTCTACCCACTAGACCATTGATATAATTGGGAGGAAAGCTTAAAGTACCATTATTATGTTACAATAAATTTATTTTGGCAAACTCGCGACGCGGCTTGCGTGTTGATACATTTTTAATCCCAAATCAATTATACATCAATAGCCGTTGATATTGAACACTCAATTTGGATACTCTTACCCCTAGCATTTCCTCCGCAGATTATATATATATATATATATATATATATATATATATATATATATATGTGTGTGTGTGTGTGTGTGTGTGTACAGGGTGTCTCAATGTATATAGGACCCATATAACGGCTAACAACTCTTTTAATAATGTTGTGTTCTTTTTTTGCTTCAGACTTGAAAATAGTATACGATAACAACTATTAATAATCGAACACAATACTTTGGTCAAAGGGGGCTAATACTTTTTTGCGTCACTTTTTATTTGGAGAGGAAATCCTTCAAAACTGTCTCGCAATAGATGCAACCTATTATTACTAAGACAAGAAACTCAAAAAAAGATTGGATGTCCTGGAAGCTGATATAATAACAATTAAAAAAAGACAGTAATTTGATGTCTCTAGCCCAAAGGATTCATTTTTACTGGACGTATTCCAAATGACCAACATTGCACTTGTTTCAGTAATAAATCATTATCATAATAATGGTCGCATCGATTTTGAGATAGATACCATATATATATATATATATATATATATATATATATATATATATATATATATATCAGGGGCGGAGATGGGACTAGTGCTACTCGTGCCCGGCACGACCAATAACTCGGTCAATGTTATTCAAAATGGATTAAAAATCATCCATTAATTTCAAGCAAACATACTTAGTCTGATCTCAATTAAATTACGTATCTATTCAAGTTTCGATAACTAAGTAGCCAAAAGTTCATAAATATATCTGGGAATAATACAACGATGCTGTTTTGAACGGATGGTTTTTGTCCGGCCACCATTTAACATCCCATAAAATCGGCTATAATGTTGAACACGCGTAATCCGTGCCAGGCACTAGACCCTTATAATAACAGTAATGTTAGCGAAATCTCGCTTTTGGCTGTAGCCAATAGAAAAAGCGACCAGAATACCGTGCTAAAAAAAATTAGCACTATGTGACTGCTGACAACTGTCTTGGGAAGAGAGAGAGAGAGAGAGAGAGAGAGAGAGAGAGAGAGAGAGAGAGAGAGAGCGGGGATAGCAGATTATAGCCGTCCCGACGTCATCATCATCGCTATGGTAAATGTTGGTTAAACGGCATGTTTTAATTCGTATTTTCACTAACAGATCTCTATTTCTTTAATGAATGTTGCATATATTACATTCTTTAACTAAAATTTGTTTAACTGAATACATTTTCAACAAATAATCTTTATTTTAAGCGAAATTGAAACTTCTAGCTGTGTCTGTGTATATTGTCATCAATTTCTTTATTCTAATAAACATAATTTTCTCGTCATAGTAATGAACATCTCTTTTCTTCTATACTTTTGAAAGGAAAAAAAATTATCTTATCTACTGTATTAACAAGACTACAAATTATATAGTATCTTGATTGTTTACAAAAAAAAAAAAAACACCATGCAAGGTACGTTTGTCAATCTGTGCTATACAATGGAGAATCACGCAATGGCAACTATAATGACTTACTTTGGGTCCATGGACCACGGGTTGGGAACTGAAGTTGACAGAGGGCGGGGGGGGCACGAGTAGCAAAAATAGGCTGGAGTCGCCCCTGATATATATGTTGTAATCCATCCGTTTTTTTTCGAGGAAAATAATCAGTTAAACCAGTGGTGTTTAATAATTGGTAGATTTTGAATGAATTGGCAGAATCGTGTGAAATAGTCAATAATGAACTTGCACGCGGGAGAGAGAGGGGGGAGAGGGAGAGGTGGGAGAGATGGGAGGGGAGAGAGGGGGAGGTAGATAGGAGGGAGAGGGGGAAGGAGAGAGAGTGAGGGGGATATATATATATATATATATATATATAATAGTTTATGAAAATGTAAGAAATAGAAAAAAATATCGTAAGCTTGATCACGAATGCTTTGGAAAATTGAAAAGTCGAATTGATAGTGAGAGATGAAACTCTAGCAGAGGTAAAAATCCTTAGTTCCTTATTCCAGGGAGACTCGCTCTCGACATTGCAATTCCTTATAGCAATGATGTCATTCAACCACTTACGTAGAAAATGGATAGGGGGCTACAAATTTACAAAATCATCAGAAAAGATTAAACGCTTTATGTATTTGGATGATATAAAAGTATTTGCAAGTCATGAGCCTGTTTAATACTCAGATAAGGGACTCCAGATTATGTATTTACCTAAACCTACGTCACGGACCGGAAGTGACCCAAGGTAACTTTTTAAGCGGGGTAAAGTTGGTTCGAATTTAGAGTTTTCCTTCTTCTAGACTGCTTGTCCAACCATAGCCAGAGAACTCAGTATGTCGTTCTATTTACACATAGCTAGGAGAACAGACGGATTCAAGTCTTTCCCAAGGACATTAGCCAACAGTATTGTCCAGTATTTAAACTCCGGTTGCCGATTCCATAGAAGTAATAACCGTTACGCTAAGAGCGCCTCGTAAGATAGACCACTGTGTAACAGCTGGTATTGTTTATTTATTTATTTATTTATTTATTTTTGTTTGTTTTGCAGCATATCAACCTCAGTGGATCATTTAACGCCGACAAACTTTTAGTATAAGTACACAGCTTTTTTAAACAAAGTTAAATGATTAAACAATTCTATTTCAATCAATTCAGTTTAGCATAAGTACACAGTTTAAATGTCGAACAGATCTGTTTGACCGATATATAGAACCCTCTCAGCTGCTACTACTCCAGGTCAGAATGGACCAGGGAGCGATGGCAATGAAGGGGTACTCCGCATTCCCCAAAGCTTCAAAATTACTGAAACCTCACCATCAGATTGTTTAGTGTCATATCTAGGACAATCATTGCGGGGAGGTATTTTTTTTTATCTCTTTGAAGAGATGCAGTCAGTGAATTCTGCACCTCTAGACAACTGGGCCAAAAGGGTGTTGTAAACCATCCGTTTTTTTCCCAGGAAAATAATCAGTTAAACCAGTGGTGTTTAATAAATGGTAGATTTTGAATGAATTGGTAGAATCGTGTGAAATAGTCAAAAATGAACACGCAAGCGGGAGGGGGAGAGGGGGAGAGGGAGAGAGAGGGGGAGAGGGAGAGAGAGGGGGAGAGGGAGAGAAAGGGAAAGAGGGGAGGGGAGGGGGAGAGGGGGAGGGTTGAGGGAGAGAGAGAGAGAGGGGGAGAGGGAGAGAGATTTTTATGTGTTCACCGTCATTTATATATTTTCATTTTAAGAATCGAGTCTTCAGATTCAAATTTTTGAATCAACCCAAATCCATCCGGTTGATAAAGATCTTCCAAGTCGACACAGTGAAATGAAATGAAATGAAAGAAAGAAAGAAAGAAAGAAAGTGTGAATGAAAAACTGAAGTCATTAATTTTTGGCGCCATTTTTATTGTTATTTTATGGAACTTAGTCATCGAACTATTTCACTTTTAAACATCTGTTTAAGACTGGACTAAAGTTAAAGAAAAGAAGAGAGAGAGAGAGAGAGAGAGAGAGAGAGAGAGATAGTAAAGAATTGATAAATAAAGCAAAAACACTTATGTGTGTGTGCGTGTGATAGAGAGTGAGAGAGAGAGGGGTGAGGGAGAGGGCGAAAGAGAGAGATAATGAGAGAGAGAGAGAGATAGAGAGACAGTAAAGAATTGATAAATAAAGCAAAAACACTTATGTGTGTGTGCGTGTGATAGACAGAGAGAGAGAGAAGGGTGAGGGAGAGGGCGAAAGAGAGAGAGAGAGAGAGAGAGTAAAGAATTGATAAATAAAGCAAAAACACTCATGTGTATTTGCGTTTGATAGAGAGAGAGAAGGGGATAAGGGAGAGGGAGAATGAGAGAAAGGGAGAGAGAGAAAGAGAGAAAAAAAGCAAAGAAAGAACAACAGATAAAAGAAAGAAAGAAAGAAAGAAAGAAAGAAAGAAAGGCAGTGAGAATAATCGAGACTGGGAGATGGAAATAAAACTAAAGAAATGAATGAAAAAATAAATAAAACAATAAAGAAGGAATAACAGACAGAAAGAAAGAAAGAAAGAAAGAAAGAAAGAATGATATAGTAAAAAAAGAAAAAAGAACAAAGAAAGAAAAATACTGAGAAACAGATAGAAAGAGAGTCAGACAGAAAGAAAGAAAAAATAAAGAAAGAAGTGAGGAAAAGAAAGGAAAATCTTAGAAAAAAAGGAAAAGAAGAAAGAAAAAAGAAATGTAGAGAAAGTAAGAAAGAAAAAAAGAAAAAAGAAGGGACGAAAAAAATCAAAATCATGGGGAAAAGGGGAAAAAAGAAAAAGAAAGAAAAGGAGATATAGAAAAAAAAAAAGAAGAAAGAAAGAAAGAAAGAAGTTACGAAAAAATAAAAATCATAGAAAAAAGAAACAAGGAAGATAATGAAAAAAAAAGAAAAAAGAGCAAATAAATAAATAAAGAAAGAAAGAAAGAAAGAAAGAAAGAAGTTACGAAAAAAGAAAAATCATAGAAAAAAGAAAAATAAGGCAGAAAAAAGAAAGAAAGGGAGATATAGGAAAAAGAAGAAAAAAGAGAAAGAAAGAAAGAAAGAAATGACAAAAAAAAATCAAAATCATAGAAAAAAAGGAAGAAAAAAGAAAAAAGGGGTATATAGAAAAAAGAAAGAAAGAAAGAAAAAATGGTTAATTTCAGCTGTCTGTTGACAACTCAAGAACAAACAGAAAAGCAACCAAATCGAAAAGAAGAAAAGAAAAATAAAGAAAAAAAAAAAAAGCAAAACAACTAAATAGATACATGAAGCCCAAAACTGGCAAGATTGTTTTTGAGATGACCCGGATATGGTTAAACAGAGAAAACCTGAAAAGAGAAACAGAATCTCTTTCAAATGCTGGACAAAAAAACGCCATAAGGACTAATCAAATCAAAACAAAAATTGATGATTCGCAACAGAACAGTAAGTGTAGACTCTGTGGTATCAAAGACAAACCGATTAATCACATGATAAGTGAATACAACAAACAGACTCAAAAAGATAACACGACTAGGCATGAATGAGTGGGAAAGGTGATTCGATTGGAATTGTGCAAGAGATTAAAATATGGTCATGATACTGAATGGTATAAACCAGAATCCACCCTAGTGAATGAGACGCATAAAATTCTCAGCGATTTTGAAATGCAAACAGATCTTCTTGTCTAGGCCAGATGACCAGGCCTTTTGTTAATTAACTAAAGAAGAACTTACAATCTAGTGGACGTTGCTGTTGTAGCCGAGCACAAAGTGAAATTGAAAGAAAGTGAAAAGATAGAAAAATACTAGGACTTTGCTTGAGAGTTGAAATAAATAGTAGAAATTGGGGTTGACGGTGATACGAGGATAATTAAATAAGTTTCCAGACTTTTTTCGTATGAGCACTTTTATTGATAGTACACACATGAAACTCTAGTCCCCTTCGAAGTAATCTCCTCCGACTGCAATGCACTTGTTGTACCTTTCCAACAATTTTTGGAAGGCTACATGGAAGTCTTGTGTGAGCGTGTCAGTGACCTTCTTTTATCTTCTCAATTGTCTCATAACGACAGCCTCTGAGCTTAGGGAATAACCAAAAGTCACGGGGAGCAACGTCTGGACTATTGGGAGGCTGAGGAACTGTCTTGATGCCCATCTTGGTCAAATAGTCTGTAATAAGGATGGAGTTGTGGACTGGTGCATTGTCCTGGTGGAAATACGACTGACCCGATTTGAAGAGTGCTGGCTTCTTCCCGACGGAATCTCTTCCTGAACTTCCTTAAAACCTCAACATAGTAACCCTAGTACTAACCCTTTGGCCAATCAACTGTAGTGTATTGACTTCCTTACTCCTCACACATCTCTCATCATCCCTCACAGACTCCCCGCATTCCTTAAATCTCTTATGCAACTCAAAAACTAATGCTCGATTCATGCAAGATGATCCAAAATCAGTCTGAACTTTAAAATAGAATTTTATTGTATATCGTTCTTCTAAAGTGTCCTCACGTCCAGATTGCATTTTTGAAATTCACCAGCTGTAGCAATCAGACTTTAGTAGGGTGCATTCCAATTGCTGTTGTAGATGTTCCTTTGAACCTGAAATCCTAAAAATTGGTCAGTCATCTCATAAGACATATAGCAATAACATACTGAATTCTCAAGGATCTACGACAATTTTAAATGCCTGTAGAAAACAGTCTGGAAACTTATTGAAGGCACCACGTAGCAATTATAGTTGATGCGCTAGGAACGATTTCCAGAAGCTTTGGAAAAAAAAGACTGGAGGAATTGTAATTTCGAAGAATCGAGACCATCCTAATCATGTAATTGTTTAGATCCACGAGAATATTAAGAATAGCCCTGAAGACCCAAGGTGACTTGCTGAAAAGTCACCAGCTCAGGCTGGTGTGAAAAAAAAAACTCGCTATAATACTAATAATTAGATAATCCTCAAGGGATTGGTAAAAGGATTCAAGGACTTAGAAATAAGAAAACAAGTAGAGACCATCCAGACTACAGCATTATTAAAGTCAGCCAGAATACTGAGAAGAGTCCTGGAGAGTTGAGGAAACTTGCTAAAACTCAGACTCCAGTGAAAGACCATCAGCTACCTCAGGTGTGAAAAACTCTCAAAGGAGTATAGTAGACGAGTGGAGACCATCTAAACTACTACATTATTGAGAACGGCCAGAATACTGAGAAGAGTCCTAGAGACATGAGGAGATTTGCTGTCACTCAAACTCCAGTGAGAGATCATCAGCTAACGCTGATGTAAAGTAAAGTAAAGTTAGCGACCATAGTCGAGGGTGACCCGAAGGCTCACTTTTCGATAGCTACTACACCAAGGTGTAGGGGAGGGCGCTACTCCATTCCCAGGATTGCTCCACTTTACCCTTGAACCGTACCTTATAATGCTGAGTGTTAAGCAAGGTGGTATCAAGTACCATTTTTAAAGTCTTTGGTATGACTCGACCTGGGATTGAACCCAGGTCTCCCGGGCCATTGGCGAACACTCTAACCGCTGGGCCAATGAAAAAGTCTAATAATAATAATAATGATACTAATAATAGTCATGTACATTATGTGGTGATAGAGATGAAACCATTAATCACATAATAAGCAAATGCAGCAAATTAGTACAAAAGGAGTATAAGACTATACACGACTGGGTGGACAAGGTGATCAACTGGGAATTGTGCAAGAAATTGAAGTTTGACCAGACGAACAAATGGTATATGCACAGCCCAGTATCTATCCTAGAAAATGACACATATAAACTCCTATGTGACTTTGACATACAAACGATCACCTAATCTCGGCCAGACGACCAGACCTTATAATAATCAACAACAACAACAACAACAACAAAAGAAAACTTCCGCAGTCCATCGCTTTAACCATTTCACCACGACGACACCCTACTGGAGACTTGAGGAGACTTGCTGCCACTCAAACTCCAGTGAAAGACCAACAGCTAACGCTGATGTGAAAAACTCTAATGAGTAAATAATAATAATAATAATAATAATAATAATAATAATAATAATAATAATAATGATGATTGGCAAGGTTTCATCTAAGACATAAAAAATCAACTAAATTTCAGTTCCTAAACGCTTATTTTTTTTTTATTTTTTTAAATATTTATTATTTCTCGTTGTAAATCTGATTTAAGAACCCCGTTTAGTTGCTTTGTTTTTCAATGCTCAAATTTTATGGTGACATCAAATTACGTTTTTTTTCCTTCGATGCAATCATAACGGATATTTTATTTTCGGATATCTCAAGAGAAATATCGCAATGGCCACTTCGGAAGTCGTTCGCGAATGAATCGAAATAAAAATTTTAAGACTGACGAGAAGAAGTAGCAAGTAAAATACTTACTCTGGGAAGAACAAGAAACGTGGGTCTATAGAAAATAGATTTAAAAAGATAAGAAAACAGGAATAAACAAATAAATAAATAAATAAAAGCAATTTGATAAAATGTCTTAAAACTAAACAAAAAAAAAATGTCCGTGTATATATACATCATCATGATCGATTCACACTAGCAACATGGATTTCCCTGACTCTCTCTTCCCATCCGTCCCTATCATCTATCATCCCCACAATTAGCTCTTTCAAATACAACCAATTTTAAAAGAAAGGAAGCTGGATCCTAATAACCCTAGAAGAGAAGAAACTACCCTTACTCGACTACACATTGGACACACTCGACTGACTCACTCCTTCATTCTTAAAGAAGAACCACCCCCAAAATGTCCATGTGGAAACCAATACTCAATCAAACACATTTTGATAGAATGCACAAAACGTGGGTCTATAGAAAATAGTTTTATAAGGCGAAAAAGTTTTATAAGGAAAAAGTTTTATAAGGCGAACAGCATGAAGGAACTATTTTTTTAAAATTGCTCTTAAAAACATAATCAACGTCTTAAAAACAATTGGCCTCCTATTAAAGATATAGACTATGTTACCAACACCTTCGACCATCAAGTTTATACAAACAAAAACTTTGACATATATATATATATATATATATATATACACATACATATCAGAATTTAAAACTCAATGACCCTTAAGAGGTCAATTTGCCATAAAGCCCAACCATCACCAACCTAAACATTTGCATTTACGAATCATATATATAATTTATGCGTAAAAAGGTTCTGGCATTGAATAACCTATAGAGGTTGATATGCCATTAAATCCAACCAACCAACTAAACCAAGCAGGTCTTTCAAACTACATCCTGCGTCCGCACAGAGCTAATGTAAATAAGTTTTTGCTGGCCGGCCAACACTGGCTCGTCCATGCGAAGGGGTCCATAGAAGAACGTTACTTATGAGTTCGTCCTTACTTCTCCAGCAGTGTTCTGCATCTCTTGTTCGTCTTACTTGGATAGTTTTTGAGATGGGATGTAAGTGGCCGTACAGTTGTTGTTTAGTGAGGCGTTGCTTTCAGGACTTGTTTAAGATAGCTCGTCGCATTTATGTAGTTTCCCTATATATATATATATATATATATAGGTCGTATTATTCGGTCCAGTTAAACCGAAGTTGAGAGTAATTCCACCAGGACAAAAAACAAAACAAAAAACAAAAAAAAAAAAACATTCAACTGTGAACATTTAAATTTTCCTGGTAAAGAGCTCAATGTATCTGACATAACAGAGCAATAATTTCTTTAAGAAAAAATAAAAACCGGTCACATTAGGATTTTAAATTTATTTCCATCCTGTTATGGGTTTTTGATATAAATAAAAAAACACCAAAAATAATAGGACTTGATTTTTTTATCCATTAGATCTGAAGAAGACCTGTTATTTTTGGTGTTTTTGATTCATATCAAAACCCATAACAGGATGGAAATAAATTTGTAATCCTAATGTGACCGGTTTTGTTTTTTTCTTAAAGAAAGTATATATATATATATATATATATATATCCGAGCTCGCGGCACGCCATGATGATGATGATGATATATATATAAGTTGGCGACCGTAGTCGACGGCAACTCGAGGGCTCTCTTTTTAATAGCTACGACACTGAGGTGTAGCAGAGTGCGCTACTCTTTTCTCTGGATTGCTCCACTTTACTCTTGATACGTACCTTATAATGCTGAGGAGGTGCCCGTGGTGTAATGGTTATCGTCGTAGGAATTGAACACGACGATACGAGTTCAAATCCTGGACGAGACTGATTGCATTTCTCATAGCACTAATACCCTTGCAAAAAGGTATGAATCCAATTATTCTCCCTCCAGCTATGGGTAAATAGTAGGACAGACTAGGTTCTTCAGCCTCTAGGAGAAGGAAAACTCTGAATTCAAACCTGTTAAACTCCGCTTAAAAATTGACCTTGTGTCATATCCTGCCCTAGCGGAGGGGTGGTAAATATGATAATGCTGAGTGTTAAGCAAGGTGGCATCAAATACTATTATTTTTGTCGTTGGTATGACTCGACCTGGGATTGAACTCCGGTCTCCCAAACCATGGGCGAACACTCTACCCACTAGAAATTTATATATAAACATTAGACAATGTATTATTTATCACCAAACTGTCTTATAAATTTATATATATATATATATATATATATATAACAGTCCTAATATATATCTATATATTTTTATTTTTTGTTGACAGATTTTCAACTTGGTAAAAAATAATACCTAATTATATTGATTTTGATTATAGAATGTCCTCACAGAAATAATGAAATATTGGTATTTTTGGTTCAGAAGATTAATTAAAATTGGTTCAGACCCTGGACGAGACTGATTGCATTTCACATAGCCCAAATAACCTTGCGAAAAGGTATGAATCCAATTATTCTCCCTCCAGCTATGGGTAAATAGTAGGACAGACTGGGTTCTTCAGCCTTGGTGAGGCAACTAGTCTAGAAGAAGGAAAACTCTGAATTCAAACCTGTTAAACTCAGCTAAAATATTGACCTTGTGTCAGCTCCTGTTTTTTGTGGAGGGGTTGAGTTACTACATACTTGGTTTACTTGTTTGGTTTGGGGTAATGGCATATCAACCCTTGTAGATTATTTTAAGCCAAATCCTCTTCACACATGGGATTTGTAAATGTACAGTTTGTAGATAACATTTTTAAACGACCAAGAGCTCATTTGTTTGCACATAGTTAAATGGTTAAACATATTATTTATTTACGTGACATCAAGAAACGGTTACTGTAAACGCGTAATAACATCAACGGCCGATATATATATATATATATATATATATATATACTGCGGGAGAAGCAGGGACGAAATCATAAGTGATGTACTCTTATGGACCCCCACACATGGCCGTGCAAAAGCAGGACAGCACAAACATACATTCAGCAACTATGTGAGGATACGGGATGTAGTCCAGAAGACCTGCCAGAGGCAATGAACGGTAGGGAAAAGTGGTGAGAGAGGGTCAGGGATATCCGTGCTACCAGCACGACATGATGATGATGATGATATCATCTAGTCGTGCCATCAGCACGGATATCCCTGACCCTCTCTTGCCACTCCTCCCCATCGTTCATCGCTTTCGGCAGGTCCTCAGGGCTACTCCCCGTATCCTGCATCGAGCGGAGGGGTTGGTAAATAGGATTAATTAGGATTGGTTTCCTTGTTTAACGGTACATCAACTTTCGTGGGTTATTTAAAAATATGAGGGTTCATACTTTTCCCAAGGTATTAGTCCGAAAGTGAAATTAATACCTTAATTAGAGATCGAATTCGCTTGCCACAAACGTGGGTTCGTTAATGCCAAAGCCATCCTTGTTGAACAGCAATGATATTATTTAAGTTTTTTTTATTTAGTGGCATATCAACGTTCGTGGGTTATTTAATGCTAAACCTTTCCTTGTAGAAGAACAGTTGTGGTACTTTTATCATTAAGCGTTTTCAGATAATTGTCTTCATCTTTATTTTTATTTCCACAACGTTTCGACCGATATGTCCTCCGGCCTTCTTCAGGTGTTTGTCGAACTCGGGAACCTTCACGGAACTTCGAACTACTTCCTTTATTGAATCCACGGGGGTCGCCTGTTCTGACTCCGTTAGCCATAACCGGGTACAGGTGTTAAGTATTCCTGTATTGTTACTCGCCTGCAGTAAAAATCACCAAGCTTCGTCTGAGAAATTTAGACAACTAGTAATGGTACTATTTAAATTTTCTTTGTTTAATGGCATATCAACCTTTGTGGATTATTTAATACCAAAGCTATCCTTGTCGAACAAGAGTAGTGGTACTATTTAAGTTTTCTATTTTTGATGGTATATCAACCTTCGTGGTTTATTTAATGCCAAAGCCATTCTTCTAGAAGAACAGTAAAGGTACTATTTAAAAAAATTTTGTTTGATTGCGTATTAACCTTCGTGGGTTATTCAATGTCAAAACCATCCTTGTAGAAGAACAGTAGCGGTACTAATTAAGGTTTCTTTATTTAATGGCATATCAAGCTTCGTGGGTTATTAAATGCCAAAGCCATCTTTCTATAAGAACGGTAATGGTACTACATGACCTATAGCTGTGGGAATAAGGGTATTAATCCGACAGCAAATGTTTTAGAACAACCGGAGTCCTAACCCTCTTTCAACGATGTCACCATCTTGCAGGTCAGCTATTACGTCACAGCACCCCACCCAATTTTTGTTCCACGCAGAGTAATATTTCTAGATTTTTTTGTTTATTCAAAAGTGAGTCTCATTTGCTGGATAAAAAAAAGTAATAAGCGTATTTATCTGAGCAATGAACGACATGATGTAATGAATGAACCCCATTTTCTAACTACAAAATAAGGTCTTTTGATTATATACCACATGACCCCTAACTTTTCGCTATGTTCATCATCATCATCATGTCATGCAACCAGCACGGATATCCCTGACCCTCTCTCGCCACTCCTCCCTGTCGTTCATCGCTTCCGGCAGGTCCTCAGAGCTACACCCCGTATCCTCACTGACCTGCTGTATGTAGGTTCGCACTAGTCGCCCTGCTTTAGCTCGGCCATGTGCAGGGGCTCCTTAGAACATCACTTGTGAGCTCGTCTCTGCTTCTCCAGTAGTGTCACGCAAGTCTGGTTCGTCTAACTTTGATAGTTTTCGTGATGGGAGGTAGGTGGCCGTACAGTTGGGGCTTTGTGGAGTGTTGCCTCCGGGACTTGTTCAAAATTGCAGGCAGCATTCTTGTGTTGTTGCCGTCAAGCTTCTTCTCCATCCGTTTAGTTAGCGTCCATGTAGTGCATCCATACAGTAGTATCGAAACTATTCTTTAGTATGTAATGACATAACGATAAAACCTTCAAACACATATTTATACTTTCAAGTCTATTGTAACACATGAAAATAAACAATATAGTCTAGACCTTGATGTAGCCAACTGTGTTAACTTGGATATTCCAAACATACTAAAAGCCCATCAGTCAGACATAAAATGATTTATTGTGCTGGAAAATAATATCTGTGTTTATCATCGAATGATATAAACTCATGTTCACAATCCTAGGTTAATATTTAAAAAAAGAACATCGTTTCATTTCTCTTTAGTCAGATTCAACCTCTTTTCGTAAACCTATCCTATACCTAAACAAAGACGTAAGTTTGTTTATTGTTTCTGATATTTGTATATGTTATGCACAATTAATGTACCAGGCCTCCGCGAGCAAGCGAAAGTCAACCCTTCTCGTCCGGTGTCTAGTCTCAACTCTACTGACTTTCTTCAAATTCCCAAAATCCTCTGCGCGCTTCCGGTGCGTGACGTCATTCGCACTTGCTGGCTCCATTTCTCATCACGGGCTATTGTGACATCTCTGAGTGACACGTCCGCTCCGCCCGCGCTCGCTCGCGTGAACACCTGCGTTAATGTTGCACCTAAGTAACCCATTCACTGAGCCAAAAGGTTTTCAGCCTAACTAACCCCCCCCAAAACCCCTCGGACATTATATTTCATTAAGTAAAAAGTTTATTATGTTAACTAATAAATACCTTTAATGCTGATAATCATATCTTATTTACTGTTCTGAAGGTAAATGGAATGTTAGTATGAATGGTTAATATGAGTAGAGGTTTTGTTTGCACACAGTTAAACGTCAAAACAGTTCTATATCAAACAAATCAGTTTAGTGTAAGTACAGTTCCAATGTCAAAAACTGTTCCATTTCAAACAATTCAGTTTACCATAAGCACGCAGATTAAATGTAAGTACGGTTTAATCGTCAAAAACATTTCCATTTCAAGCTATTCAGTTTAGTCAAACAGTACTAATTTAAACCATACAGTGAAGCATAACTATGCAGTTAGTTCTATCTATTTAACCCATAGATAGGGCCTTATCAGGTGCTACCACGCCGGGCCAGAGTGGACCTGGGAACAATGGCAACAAGGGGTACTCCGCATTCCCCAAAGCTTCAACATCACTGGAACCTCACCATCAGATTATTTAGTGCCATATCCAGGACACTCATTGGGTGGGGGTGTTATCTCTCTGCAGAGAAGCAGTCAGTGTATTCTACGGCCCCAGCCAACTGGGCAAGATCAGGTATGAGCAACCTTTTTCAAGAAGCAGGCTGCCGAGACATGCCTTATCATCAGGCAAATCGAAATACTAAAAAATTCAAGGTGATTTTATATTTAAGCACCTCAAACATTTTCACGACAGAAGATCATACACTTAAGCATCTGTCTTAGAAATGAGGAAATGTTGATATTTTTCTCTTTGGTAAAGAGATTTTTTCAATAAAAAATTGAAGTCTTAAGTAGACCATTCAAAAAGCATTGGGGGTGGGGCCACATGTGACTTATGGAGCTAAGGTTTGGTTTGGTTTGGTTTGTTGGGTTTTCTGCCTCCCATCACAAAAACTATACAAGTTAGACGAACCAGACACGCATGACACTGCTGGAGAAGCAAAGAGGAACTCATCAGTGATGTTCTCCTATTGACCCCCGCATATGGCCAAGCAAAAGCAGGACGACCAGCTCGAACATACATACATAAAGGGAGACAAATCTGGTTTTAGAAATATGTACAACCTTTCTAAGACCTCGCATAGAATACTGTACTCAAGCCTAGGTTCTAGGGTCTTGATATGAAAATTGGAGTGTAATACAGATACCAGAAGAGTGACAAAAATGAAAAAAATAGTAAAAGATTACAGTTACAGGGAGAGATTAGAGAAATTAATATTGATGACTAGAATCATGAGAGGTGATCTAACTGAAACTCTGAAAATACGAGGTGCATACGATAAGTTTCCAGACTTTTTTGGTACGGGCATTTAAAATTGTAGTAAATTCTTGAAAAATCACTATGTTATTGCTACACATCTTATGAAATGACTGACCGATTTTCATGATTTCAGGTTCAAATCAACAGCTACAGCAGCAATTGGAATACACCCTACTAAAGCCTGATTGTCACAGCTGGTGAATTTCAAAAATGCAATCTGGACGTCAGGACACTTTAGAAGTACGATAGGCAATAAAATTCCGTTTTAAACTTAGAAAAATGCCACAGAAACGTATGGAATACTTTAGACTGCTTTTGGAGCATCTTGCATGAATCGAGCATCAGTTTTCAAGTGGCATAAGAGATTCAAGGAAGGTAGGGAGTCTGTGAGGAGGTGTGGGAGGAGCAGGGGAGTCAATACACCAGAGTTGATTGGCCAAAGGGTTAGGGTTAGGGTTACTATGTTGAGGTTTTAAGGGAGTTCAGGAAGAGATTCCTAGGGAAGAGGGCAGCACTCTTCAAATCGGGTCAGTAGCATTTCCAGCAGGACAACACACCAGTCCACAACTCCATCCTTGTCACAGACTATTTGACCAAGATGGGTATCAAGACATTTCCCCCCGCTCCCTATCGTCCAGACCATGCTCCCTGTGACTTTTGGTTATTCCCTAAGCTCAGAGGATGTCGTTATGAGATAATTGAGGAGATGAAAGAGGCTGTGAGGAAGGTCATTTACACGTTCCCAGAATAGGACTTCCATGGGGCGTTCCAAAAGTTGTTGGAACGGTAGAACAAGAGCATTGCAGTCGGAGAAGATTACTAGAGGGGACTAGAGTTTCATGTGTGTACTATCAATAAAAGTGCCGATACGAAAAAAAAGTCTGGAAACTTATCGTATGCACCCCGTAATTAATGGAATTTCTAATTATAGCTAATATTTTTTCAGTATTTCTTTTCTTACTGATATTTTTCTGTCAAGACAGATTTCAAAGACAAAGTCTCACAAATTGATTTTTTTTTTTTACCCAAAAGGCAATATATTTTGGGAACAAATTGTCTTATTAGATCCAAAACAGTAAGAATTTAAAAGAATCTAAGATTGATTTGGATGATTTCAGAAATAGTGGTTAAAAAAAAAGAGCTTTTAAGAGGGAATTTTTTGGAATTATCAGATAAATCATTTAATAAGAATTGATCTCTATATAGATATTGTATTGATAGTGCATATTTTCTTTGCAAAGATTTTTAAAGGTTGTGAGGATATAGTAAAAAAGAGAGATACCCAATGGGGGGGGGGTACCAAACAAATACTACTACTAATAATTAACACAAAGTAAAACACAAACAGCCTTTTCCGGGATTTGAATTTGAGTTTTCCTTCTCTTACATTGGTTGCCTAAGTAAGGCAAAAGAACTCAGTCTGTCCTACTATTTATCTATAGCTAATGGGAGGACAGTTGGATTCATGCCTTGCCCAAAGGTATTAGTGCAAAGTGAAATGCATCCAGGATTTGAACTTGAGTTTTCATTCTCCTAGATTGGTTGCCCAAACTGGGCTAAAGAACCCAGTGTGCCCTTCAATTTTTAATTCACTTTAAAGGTTGATGAAAGACCAAAAAACAATTTGATTTTTTAAACGAGCCCTTGAATTTGAGGTGGAAAATTGGTCGTAAAAAGTCATTCATTAAACATATATATATATATATATATATATATATATATATATGTATATATACGAATGCAAATTAATGTATGAAGCACTTTTACGTTTTAGCTTAAGGCATTCTATCGGTGTTTTTGTTTTGACTAGGCATTGCGGTACTGATTGATTATTTTCAAGCAGTACGAATATTTTCTTTTTTTTTCTTTTTTAAAAAAATTTTTTCCCCAGATATCAGTTAGTGCATCATTTTTTTATTAGTAAATTGTATCCTCTTTTTTTTCCCTCCGTCAGAATTATTGAATAGGAATGAAAATAAAATCACACACACACACACACACACATATATATATATGTCCAGTCTGGTGCCGGAAGATACGATACTGCCCAATCAAGCATAAAAATAGCCGCTCAATCGAACCATCGATCAATCAAAATGGTGTAGGTCATTATCAGGCATGCAATTCGAACAGCTGTTCGAATAGAAATATCACTTCATCTTGGTTTAGTTTGGTTTGGTTTCTTTGTTTAATGGCATATCAACCTTTGTAGGTTATCTAATGCCAAATCTATTCTCCTAGAAGAACTGTAGTGGTACTATTTAACCCATAGCTGGGAGGATAAGGGGCTCCATACTTTTCCCAAGGGTATTTGCCCGAAAGTGAACGTAATAGCGCGACTGGAGTACGAACTCGCGTACTACGATTCCGCAGTCCATCGATTTAACCATTACACCACGAGGACACCCCCTCACTTAATCTTGATTACGGTTTTATTTTTAGCAATAATCGATGACAAAAGAAACGAACTTAGAAAATCGAAATCGATACAAAGAAACCATTGATAGTAACACAACATTTAACAAATTTAACAAAACTGATCTCATAGCACAGATACAGAAAGGTTCTCGACCAAACCAAGAAAAGAACAGAATTATTTGTGAATTTTTATTGATTCTTTTAAAAGAAACTTCAAAAAATATGAGTCAATTGACAGAGTCTTTGATTTTAACGGTGTATCAACCTGTCTAGGGTTATGTTATGCTCTGTTGTTAAGGAATCGTGTTCATTGTATGTTTTCATGTAGATTTTTTGTATAGTTGTTTTTTTAAGAGTTTTTCTTTAAGCATGTTATTCTACTGTTTAGATTTGTTTAAACTCGGGTGAATCAAAAGTTTTGCAATATTTTGGAAACATTAGTTCCAATCGTGAGAGTGACCAACCTCACGGGACAGTGAGTTGCTGGACTCGCATGATACTCTCTGAATACTACTCGCCGGATTTGCTTCTATAACTTGGAGCATGGTTTCGGAATCCACGGTTCATTCTACGACCCAAATCAAACCCCACCCTCAACGGCAGAAACTCAACTCGCTGCCTCCATATTCCACTCTCAACTCTCAATTGTCTCTTTTTCAAAATCCTCATATTCTCAAGACCATCTCTTCCGGGCGTGACGTCATCCATACTCCATCCCAATTTCCTGTCTGGGGGTTTATTATGACAATGGTGATTGTCTTATCCTTTACACGCAAGCGTAAACTGCGAGAATTGACTATACACATGGGATCTTAACCTGAATAGTTGAAAACCCAAACAAACTGAATAAAATATAATGAAAGAACAATGGTTAATACAAAAGAAATCATTCCTTAATTATATAACATATATATGTATTAAGAGGATTTGGCATTAAATAACCTACAATGGTTGATATGCCATAAAACCAAACCAAACTATATATATTGACATTAAAACCAAACCAAATCATATATATTTAATATATTTGTATAACGAGGATTTGGCATTAAATTACCTACAATGGTTGATATGCCATAAAACCCTACCAAACCAAATCTTATATATCTATATATATGTATAATGAGGATTTGGCTTTAAATAACCCACAATGGTTGACATGCCATAAAAGCCAACCAAACGAAATCATACATATTTGATATATATGTATAAAGAGGATTTGGCATTAAATAACCAACAACTGTTGTCATGCCATAAAAACTAACCAAACCAAATCATATACATTTAGTATATATGTATAAAGAGTATTTGGCATTAAATAACCAACAATGATTGATATGCCATAAAACCAAACCAAACCAAACAAATTGAAGCAATGCACAATGTTTTAGCGCACCAACTACCACGATACGAGCAACAAAAGCGAGTGTCCTTTCACGGCTGGAACTGCTTTGGTCACTTAATATACGCTTCAGAAAGAAAGAAAATATTGCAAAACTTTTGACTCGTTACCGCGGGTTAACATGGACAAATCCCTTTTTAAAAATACATTTTTAATCTAAGTAGAAAGAGTGCTAATTTGATTTCTTTGTTTTAATGGAATATCAACCTTCGTGGGTAATTTAATGCCAAAACTTTTATTGTAGAAAAACCTCAGTGATGTTTTATAACCCATACCTGGGGAGGATAAAAAGACTTAATGCCTTTCCAAAGGGTATTCATATTTACCAACCCCTCTGCTCGGGCAGTATATGACACAAGGTCAATTTTTTAAGCAAAGTTTAACAGGTTTAAATTCTGAGTTTTCCTTCTCCTAGACTAGTTGCCTCACCAAGGCTGAAGAACCTAGTTTGCCGTACTATTTACCCATAGCTGGAGGGGGAATAATTGGATTCATACCTTTCCCAAAGGTATTTGTGCTATGTGAAATGCAATTAGTAGTCTCGTCCAGGAATTGAACTCGTGTCGTCGTGTCCATTTCCTACGTCGATAACTATTACACTACGAGCAACTCCCTTTACCAACCCCTCCGCTCGGGCAGGATATGACACAAGGTCAATTTTTTAAGCGAAGTATAACAGGTTTGAATTCAGAGTTTTCCTTCTCCTAGACTAGTTGCCTCACCAAGGCTGAAGAACCTAGTCTATCCTACTATTTACCCATAACTGGAGGGAGAATAATTGGATTCATACCTTTCCCAAGGGTATTAGTGCTATGTGAAATGCAATCACTGTCGTCCAGGATTTGAACTCGTGCGGCCATGTCTATTTCCTACGACGATAACCCTTACACCACGGGCACCTTCTCGTTCGGGCAGGATATGACACAAGGTCAATTTTTAAGCGGAGTTGATCAGGTTTGAATTCAGAGTTTTCCTTCTCCTAGACTAGTTGCCTCACCAAGGCTGAAGAACCTAGTCTATCCTACTATTTACCCATAGCCGGAGGGAGAATAAATGGATTCATACCTTTCCCAATGGTATTAGTGCAATGTGAAATGCAATCAGTCTCGTCCAGGATTTCAACTCGTGTAGCCGTGTCCATTTCCTACGACGATAACCATTACACCACGGGCACTTTCGAAAGGGTATTAGTCTGAAAGTGAGTGCAGTAATGTGACTGGAGTTTGAACTCGCATGCTACAATATCACACTCTAACACTTTAGTCTTTACGCCATGGGGACGCCCCACCTGCTAAAATATTTGTGCTGCTTTTGTAGGGAGCCCCAAGCAAGAAGAATTTCAGAACTATTGTTTTCTTGCTTTCCGTACTTTTAAATCAATTGCAGCGTAGTTACGTGCTTTTTTATTTATTTATTTTTTTCTTGTGGATGTTATTAACACTCTTCCCAAGTTAAAACGGCCTGTTCAATTTTAGTCGCATCTTGATAGTCTTGCTCTATCTGCGATGCCTAAGCCCCGTTCTGGTCATCACAGTAATCAAAGATCAAGGCAAGGGTCATTATTAAGATGAGACCCGACATTTCCCTTAAGAATATTTCAAGATTGCCAAACGAAATTGTCGCCGGCAAAACATTAAAAATAGTCTCGCATTTTCCTCAAAGTAGACAAGATCATTGCTAAACTAGGGGGAAATGCTTGAGTCTATATAGTTTTCGGCAAACTATGCAAGCTCTCTGTAGTGCCATACTAAATTACTCTTGTCCCGATAGCGATAGAGTCAGAGACGGAATCTTTTATTTACCCATTTATTTATATATCTTTTTTTGTCTGTTTTGTTTCTTCGACGATCTATAAGATTGTTTGTCGGGGTTGGAAGGGTTGACATGCTGGTAATTGAGTGTTACATATGCGTAATTTCCTCATCTGAAGGTAAAGGGAGTGTGTATGTAGGTAGGAGATGTAGACGTCTCTGGTAGGGGTTAAGGCAGGGCTGCGCGCACCACCCAGTGGTATACACTTGGAGAACTTTTTGGTGTGGTGACCGGGAAATTCATTCTGTGACAAAAGAATATTGAAATAAGGTTAAAAAAAAAGATGATGAGAAAGAAAAAAAACGAAAAAATAAATAGTCTTTGAAACCAAATTCGCTGTAAAATACAAAAATACGCTAAACAATCAGAAGTTTTTTTCTGCTTTTATAAATATATCCCTTGTAACATTTGTTTTATATATATATATATATATATATATATATATATATATATATATATATATATATATATATAACCCTTGTAGAATTCGTTTTTTGTGACTTTGAAATTCATTTTGATTTTCTGTATTTTCTTCCTTCTTTCTTTCTCTCTCTCTCTCTCTCTCACAAACACACATAGGCAGACATACACACAGACGCAGACACACACACACACACACACACACACACACACACACATACTTTTTGTATGTTTGTCTATATAAGTGCATTTACCCAACCCCTCCGCTCGGGCAGGATATGACACAAGGTCAATTTTTAAGCGGAGTTTGACAGGTTTTAATTCAGAGTTTTCCTTCTCCTAGACTAGTTGCCTCACCAAGGCTGAAGAACCTTGTCTCTCCTACTATTTACCCATAGCTGGAGGGAGAATATTGGATTCATACCTTTCCCAAGGTTATTAGTGCTACGTGAAATGCAGTCAGTCTCCTCCAGGGTTTGAACTCGTGTGGCCGTGCTCATTTCCTACACCGATAACCATTACACCATGGGCACCTCCAAATGCGTGTGCTAATTACTGCTTTTGTAATTCAATGTTATGGATAATTTCTATGGATACAACTTTCAGCTAAAAGCTCATATCTATCTATGGTTTGGTTTCTTTGTTTAATGGCATATCAATCTTTGTAGGTTATTTAATGCCAAGGCCAATCTCCAAGAAGAACAGTTGTGGTACTATTTAACCCATAGCTGGGAGGATAAAGGGGTTCATACCTTTCCCAAGGGTATTTTCCCGAAAGTGAACATAATAGTGCGACTGGAGTTCGAACTCGCTTACTACGATTCCGTAGTCGATCGCTTTAACCGTTACACAACGAGGACAACCCCTTATCTATCTATCTATCTATCTATCTATCTATCTATCTATCTATCTATCTATCTATCTATCTATCTATCTAATTCAATCCGATCAGATCTATCTATTGATCTACGTACCCAGAAAGGAAACATGAAAGAAATGTTTGTTTTCTACCAAATATTTTCCAAGCCTCGTCGACCATTAGATGCATGAGTACACAGTTTAAATGTCAAAAACATTCCTATTTCAAACCATTCACTTTATTCAAACAGTTCTAATGAAGCTAATTCAGTTTAGCGTAAGTACAGATTTTCTCTACACTCAGTTAAATCTCAAAACAGTTCTATATATAACAATTCAGTTAATGTAAGTACAGTTTCAATGTCAAAAACAGTTCAATTTTAAACAATTTAGTTTAGCATAAGTACGCAGTCCAAATTTAAGTACAGTTTAACTGTGAAAAACATTTCTATTTCAAGCTATTCAGTTTAGTCAAGCAGTTCTAATTCAGCTAATTCAGTTTAGTATAAATACAGATTTAAATGTCAAAGCAGTTCTATATTAAACAAATCAGTTTAATGTAAGTACAGTTTCAATGTCAAAAAACACTTCCATTTCAAATAATTCTGTTTGGCATAAGCACCCAGTTTAAATGTAAGTACGGTTTCAATTTAGCATAAGCACGCAGTTTAAATGTAAGTACGGTTTAATTGTCAAAAACATTTCTATTTTAAGCTATTCAGTTTAGTCAAACAATTCAGTTTAATATAAGTATGCCGTTAGTTCTATTTGACCCATAAATAGGACCCTTATCAGGTGCTACCACTCCGGTCAGAGTGGATTTGGGAGCCATGGCAATAAAAGGGGTACTCCGCATTCCTCAAAGCTCCAGCATTACTAGAACCTCACCTTCTGATTGTTTAGTGTCATATATCAGGACACTCGTTGGGGGTGGGTCTTAACCTTCTGCAGAGAAGCAGTCAGTGTATTCTTCAGCCCCAGCCGACTGTGCAATAACTATTTGTATCTACAAAATGTTTTTACAAATCATATATGCTTAATATATATGTAAAAAAAAAAAAAAAAATTTGAAACTCTTTAACTGGGTATGTAAACTGAATTGTTCGTATTACCATTTACATTTAACGGGGAGCAAATAAAACTCTTGATGTTAGATTTCAATTGTTAAAACCATTTTAATGAGAGCAAACAAAGGATTAATACGAAACAGAAGTATTTGTGCTAGAATATTTGGAACTATTTAACTGTACGCGAACAATTGTAATACTTGTGTACAAAGAATTGCTTGGTTTGGTTTGGTTTGGTTTGTTGGGTTTTATGGCATATCAACCTTTGTAGGTTATTTAACGCCAAGTCAATTTTTATGTAAATAATTAGTTCCATTTAAAACAATTCAGTTTAGTATGGGTACACAGTTTGATTGTCAAAAACATTTCTATTTCAAATTATTCAAGCAGTTATATATAAGAATTCATTTCAGTGTGAGTACAGTTTCAATGTCAAAAACAGTTCAATTTCAAATAATCCAGTTTAGCATAAGCATGCAGTTTAAATGTAAGTACGGTTTTAATTGTCAAAAACATTTCTATTTCAAATTATTCTATTTCAAACGATTTCTATTTCAAGCAGTTATATATAACACTACAGTTTAGTGTCAGTACAGTTTCAATGTCAAAAACAGGTAAATTTCAAATAATTCAGTTTAGCATAAGCACGCAGTTTAAATATAAGTACAGTTTAATTGCGAAATACATTTCTATTTCAAGCTATTCAGTTTAGTCAACAGTTCTAATTCAGCTAGTTCAGTTTAGTATAAGTACAGATTTTGTTTACACATAGTTAAATGACAAAACAGTTCTATGTTAAACAATTCAGTGAAGTGTAAATACAGTTTCAATGTCAAAAAACAGTTCTATTTCAAATAATTCATTTTAGGATAAGCACGTAGTTTAAATGTAAGTTTAATATATATGTAGAAAAAGGAACTGGAATAAAATAACCAACAATGGTTGATATGCTATAAGACCAAACCAAGCCAAATATTTCGCTTAGCATTCCGACATTGGCCGAAAGAATTTCAGAAAGCCTGCTTTTGATGAGGTTTGAAACTCTACCATCATATTTCTTTGAATAACCACATCGTCCTCAGATCTTGAAGTGTATTTTTCGTTTCATCATCCTCCTCCTCATCATCATCATCATGCTGCTCGCATAAAACTTTAGACTGGAAAATCTGAAGAGAAACTTTCAAATTAAATCAAATGATGGATCTGTTCAACTGATCTAAGTTAAGTTCAAGTGACAGCAAGTTTCTTCTTATCTCTAGGATTTTGTTTTGTTATTCTCATCGATCTCTGTAACGTTGTAGTCCAGATGATCTTTCTAAATCTTTAGTATCCTGCCGATGGTGAGGGTCCAATTCTCAAGCCTTAACCTTCATTGTTATTGCCGCCTGGTCAATTCTGCCCCCTGTGGGTTATTTAAAATCTTTACAAGCGTATCTTATTCCTTAGATGCATCTTAAATTATATATAAATTATATATATATATATATATATATATATATATATATATATATATATATCAATTTAATATCCCTGCCTCTATCTCTTGGTATTCGGCTCTCTCGTCCATGGCCCCCGGCAGGTCCATCAGACAACATCTCGTGTCCGCACAGAGCTTTTGTAGTTATGATCTAGCCGGCCGTCCAACATCGCTCGTCCGTGTGAAGGGGTCCATTGGAAAACGTGGCTAATGAGCTCGTTCTTACTTCTCCTGCATGTTTTGTTCGTCAGATTTGAATGGTTGTAGAGATAGGAGGTAGGTGGCCGTACAACGGCTGTTTTGTGGGATGTTGCTTCTAGGGCTTGTTCGGTGTAGCTCGTAGCATTCTCGTGCAATTAACGTCAAGCTTGTTCTCTATACACTTAGCTTCCATGTGGTGCATCCATATTGTAGTATGGACATGACCACTGTTAGGAAAAGAAAAAGTCATAAAACTAGATATAGTGAGTATAGTGACTGCTGTTCTTGCATAATCGATTACTGCGGAAAATTATGCAGAGTTACAACAATTCATCTAATAAAACAGGTAAAGAAAATATAATTACTAATATTGACAAAGCAATTTAAGTTTAGATGAAAAAGATAAAAGTCGCAAATTATATGAGAGAGAGAGAGAGACAGAGAGAGAGAGAGAGACAGGGGGAGGGAGATTGTAAAGTTAATTTTTATATACTTCATTGACCATCTGGTCTAATCTTCATTTATCCCTTGAATGTGGACAAGTGCATAACCCTGTCACCATTTACTAAGCTTAACATAGCCAGAATTATAGGTCACCCAGTGAGAATCGAACTCTCTCTTAATTGTTTACTAGCCTAGGAACCCTACATGCACAATTCTATGGTCTTTCATTAAGTGGGTCGTGTCCTCATTGTGTAATGGCTAAAGTGCTGAATTGCAGCCTCGAAGTAAGCAAGTTCAAACTCCAGTCACACCATTGCATTTATTTTCGGAGTAATATCCTTGGGAAAGGTATGAACCCCCTTATACCCCCAGCTATGAGTTAAATAGCATCACTGCAGTACTTCAAGGATGGAGTTGGCATTAAATAACCAACGAATGTTGATATGCCACATAGTTTAGATGGTTTCAAGTATTGCTATCTCCGCTCAGTTGATCCTCAGCCACAGCCTTCAAGCACCTTTAAGATAAATTAGGGTTGGGTATTGGCCTAATCCCAGGTTGAGTCCTAGCAAAGGCTCAGAAAATGGTACTTGATGTCGGATTGCTTAATACAGCATTATAAGATAAGGATCAAGGGTAAAGTGGAGCAATCCAGCGAATGGAGTAGTGTCTTCCCCTACACCTTAGTGTAGTAGCTATTGAAAAGGGAGCCTTCAGGTTCCTCTCGACTATGGTCACCAACTTTACTTACTTATTGGTCTAATGGGAAGAGTGTTCGCCAATCGTCTGGGAGACTGGGGTTCAAACCTAGGTTGAATCATAACAAAAACTAAAAAAAATGGTACTTGCTTAACACTCAGCATTATAAGGTATGGATCAAGGGTAAAGTGGAGGAATTCAGGGAATGGAGTATTGACCTCTTCTACATATGCATGTAGTAGCTATTGAAAAAGGAGCCTTTGGGTCACCCTCGACTAAAGTCGCCAACTTACTTTTGCTTACTAGTTTGCCACAAGAACAATTCAAAGAATGCAAGAGTTTGACATGACTAGCCGATTGATCAGATCGGGCGTCTTCGTCGGCAGGCTAGCTCAGTAAGGGCCAAAATGAAATGTTGCAAGAGCTCGATTGGGGCCTCGAAATAAGCAAGCTCAAACTCCAGTCACGTTATTGCGTTTACAGTCGGGCAAATACAACATTTCATTTAATAAATATCAAAGGTAATATTAATGCTTATACAATTAGGGTGAATAAACCAGTTGAAATTAAGATGAAAGAAACGTTAAGAAAAATTTACAAAGGCTTACAATGATTCATTTGATAAAATTACAACCAATATTACTCGAGTAAAATGAAATAATTGAAATCAATATGTAAAAAACACAAGCCTAAATTTAATAATTGCTGTGCAATATATATTAACCCTTGACCGAGCTGTCAATCAGAGATGCACCTGTGTAAATAATCGGAAGAAGAAGCGGAAGCAAGAGGGTGTTATGAAATAATATAGGTAGGTGCCAGCGGTTAGTTAGAGTTAGTTGGTGACAGGAAAGCCAGAGTGAGGGCCAGTTTGCAGACTGAGGGTTGTGTCCCTCAGCGACCCCCGGTTGAGCACATCCAGCTAAGATGCGGAAAAAGTGCTGCTATGGTCAGGAGAAGAAGTTGGGTCAATATAGCAGTCTGTCCCTGTCTCCACTCATCTCTCACACACCACAGAAACATCGAGAAAAAATGTGAGAGATACATATTTTTATAAAGAAGTGGGTTCGTTCATTCATTGAAGTTCGTATATTAAGTTTCATTATGTTTCCGCTTATATTTATATATGTATGTGGGTATACAACAGCTGTGTATGCTTCCTAAAATAATTGAATAATCTTAGAATGATTGTTCGAGTGGTTGTGATAAAAAGTAATTGATATTAAGTTAAAAAAAAACTCTAGTTTAAGATTAATGATGGTTGTCCATGGTCCACTAAATAATCTTAGAATATTGTCAGAATGGTTGTGAAGAAGAGTGATTGAAATTAGGAGACATGAATCCAAAATTAATAATGGCTGACAATGCTTCATCTAATAATAAAATTCAAGATATTATTACTGCTAATATTACTTGTGTAAATAAAGCAACAAAAATTAAGATGAAAGAAATACTTGTCAAAAATAAATAATGGCTGACAATGCTTCATTTAATAATAAAATCAAAGATAATATTACTACTAATACTACTAGCTGTAAATAAAGCAACAAAAATTAAGATGAAAGGGATACTAGTTAAAAATAAATAATGGCTGACAATTCTTCATTTAATAATAAAATTCAAGATAAAATTACAACTAATATTACTTGTGTAAATAAAGCAACAAAAATTAAGATGGAAGAAATATTGGTCAAAACTTAAGAATTGTCGAAAATACTTCATCTAAGAATAAAAATCAAGATAAAATTACAACTAATATTACTTGTGTAAATAAAGCAACAAAAATTTAGATGGAAGAAACATTGGTCAAAAATTAAGAATTGTCGAAAATACTTCATCTAAGAATAAAAATCAAGATAAAATTACAACTTATATTACTTGTGTAAATAAAGCAACAAAAATTAAGATGGAAGAAATATTGGTCAAAAATTAAGAATTGTCGAAAATATTCATCTAATAATAAAAATCAAGATAAAATTACAACTAATATTACTTGTGTAAATAAAGCAACAAAAATTAAGATGGAAGAAATATTGGTCAAAAATTAAGAATTGTCGAAAATACTTCATCTCAGAATAGAAATCAAGATAAAATTACAACTAATATTACTTGTGTAAATAAAGCAACAAAAATGAAGATGGAAGAAATATTGGTCAAAAATTAAGAATTGTCGAAAATACTTCATCTAAGAATAAAATTCAACATAGTATTATTATTCTTATAACTAGAAATGAATTGTTTGATAATGATTTATCGCAATTATTCAAGTAGTATACGATGTTGTTTATCAAGGACCTTAAGAGTGTATTGTCGTGGAAGAATATTATTCTGGGACGTTTCGATGAAGTAACACCACCAGATTATGAACATGCATATTCGAACACCCACACAAAGACACGTGCTATGTAAATAGGACCATATAGCACGTATATGAAATTTACATAAGCGGCGTTAGCAGTCACAATTGTACAAGGTTCGAGTCTAGGTGCGTCGGGTTGAGCAATGGTTTCCAAGCTACGCTAGCAAATCTTTATGTAAGAGTTCGATTCTAATTGGGCGCCCTATTCATACGACCTTGTGCCCACATCTAAGCAACAATGCTTAGTAGATTACTACAAGCCCGGAATCCAGTCTGGGCTTCGCTGAGCTGGGACACACTTCGACCGGCGTGTTTCTGGGTACACGGATCAGGTCGGTAGTGTCTTGGCTTCGGTGGCAGGCGGTCTCGACCGCCTGACATGAATCCCGGAAAGCAGGCATTCATGTCACGAGCAGTAAGACCGGCGCTCGTTGAGCCTCAGTGGGGCCGTCCCGCAAGCTCTAACTCTCTTAGGAGGGGCAATGTTTATCACCTGGTGCCTGAGGCACCAGGTGCAAACACCGCGCGTGTCTGGGCTACGGCCCAGGGCCTGGTTCCCACAATGAAAAAGGCTTTGAGTCAAAATCGTGTGGACATGGGGTGCTCGACAAATACTACAACCCCAGAGACCATTTGCCAAGTAGACGTAACACCTTACGCACCGTCAACGCTCCAGTCCGACCACGACTAACACTGCTGACCTCAGCTTACCCAACACAGATGAGCTTTTAAAAAAATATTTTTTGTCGCCTTTTTCTTGTTTGTTAATAGGTTGTCACAATTTAATATCCTGAAGATGATTTCATCATATATTCCGTGTATTATACGAGTTCGATATTCGATAGGCTTCGCTAAGGTTCTGATATGTTTACGCAAATATATTTTCTTTTCAACTTCCTTGATTTTCAGTAACTTTTTTGAGGGATTTTGTAACGAAAATACCGCACTATGGCAATATAAACACTGCAATTGAGATGCTGGTTTACGAGGCATCTAGTAGCAAAAAAAGTAAAATTCTGGTAATAAAAAGTAATTTGTTAACACAATCTTAATTTTAATACTTCGTTATTACCATCGTGATTAGAAATGATTTTTTGAAACTTTTAAAAGTTGCCTAACAGCTGTCAGCTTGTTAGATTTCCAGACGACCTAATACAATATCGTAACTTAAACAAATGTCAACCACGACTATTTCTCTTAAAAACCACATCTTTATATGATACAAAAAATATTCAGATGTTTCTTTTAGTGTTATATAATTACGGAAGGATTTTTTTTTATATTATCATTTTTCGTTGGTTATATCTTATCTTTCGGTTTTGTTAGGCTTATAATTATTCGGCTTAGTGCACGGGTAGGGGCACACATAGAGCACAGGTGTTCACGCTCGCGCGGGGAGGATGTAACAATCACAGATGTCATAATAAAAACCCCGGATAGGAAATGCGACTGGGGATGAGAATGACGTCATGCCCGGAAGCGATGGGCTGAGGATTTTTGGTGATTTTGGGAAAAAAGCAGTTAGTTGATTTGAACCTACACGAAGCGAGTTGATTTTTTGGACCTGGGCTTGGACAGTCCAGTGGGATCTACGGGATGCCTTGGTGAGGCAACTAGTCTAGGAGAAGGAAAACTCTGAATTAAAACCTGTTAAACTCCGCTTAAAAATACGATGCAGTATTCGGTAATTATATAACAAATGAGATGAAAGAAATATTCGCCAAAAAATAAATAAAAACTAACAATTCTAATAAAAACGGGGTTTCCACGGGGTAATGACCAACGCGCTTGACTGGACTGCGGAATCGTAGTAAGTGAGATCGAACTCCAGTCGCACTATTACTTTCACTTTCGGACAAAAACCCTTGGGAAAAGCATGCACTCATTTATCCTCTCAGCTATGGGTTAAATAGCACCACGATTGTCTTTCTAGAAGGAGGGCTTTGGCATTAAATAACCCACGAAGGTTGATATGCCATTAAACCACACCACAAACAAAGTGATAGACTGCGACCCAAAAGTTAGTGAGTTCGAATTCCAGTGCGGCTATTACGTCCACTTTTTGACTAATATTCTTGAAAGAGGCATGACTTTCGTTTCGGCTGCAATATCCTCCAGTCTTCCTTCGGTTTCCCTTGTTTATTTAGGCATAGAAAGTTCTTGAACGCCATGTTTGATCAACAATCAAACTATAGAATTGATTTCCTGAGTTGAATCATTTTTATGCACAGATAAACAAGGTACACCTGGAGAAGGCCGTAGGATACAGCAGCCGAAACGTTGTGCGTTTAACTAAAAACAATAAAGATGAGGACAACAGTCTGAAAAATCACAACCAAAATAATACAAGCTTTTCAATTGTTTATCTTCATTTCAAATCCAGTTCTCTGTTTTTCAAGATAACGAATTAATACAAGTCTTTAAGGAAAATCGAAAACAAAGAAAAAAAAACAACAAAAAACAAAACAAAAAAAAATACAAATAAATAGATAAATAAAAGCAGATACAAAAAAAAACAAAGAAAGAAAGAAAGAATTTTGATTGTAATTTCAGAAAAAAAAATTTATTGAGGAATTTCAATTCATCTCTTTGAATGTGTCTTTATGCAAATTTATTTTATTTTCACAATGTCAATAGCACGAAAAAAAAAAAAAAAAATAAATAAATAAATAAAAAAAAAAAAGGTAAAAAGATTTACTTTTTAACAGTTAAATTCTCCTTATTTCTATTATTTAATTATTTTTCTCCTCCACCCTCTTTCCTTTTATTTTTGACTATTCCGTTCTGATGCTCATTAATTGACTGGCTTAATCGAACATTATGAAGTTATTTGCCTACTGACGACCCCCCCTCCAAAAAAAAAAAAGAAGATAAACTAACAACAACAACAATAACAACAAATAAATCATCCCTTACCGCAAAAAAAAAAGAAAACAACAAAAAACAAAAGCAAAAACAAAATCAAAAAACAAAACAACAAAAATCGAACTGAAGCATTAAAAAATGGCGTGTCCGTTTAGATGGATGAATGCAAACGTTTATTTTATGGGGTTAAATCTTACAAACATATCTTATAAATATATAAAACTTCCGTGAAACAACCAAGTCATTTAGATTCATTTTTATTATATTTTAGGAAAAAAAATCAGATTCCTGAAGAAATGATATAAGGATAATAAAATCGGTTGAAAAGTGTGTGTGTGTGTGTGTGTGTGTGAAAGAGAGAGAAAAGAGGAAGTGTGAGAGAGAGAAAGATAGAGAGTGACAGAGATGGAAGGAGAGACACAGGATGGGAACAGGGAGAGAAATGAAGAGGGAGAAGGAAAGAGAAAAGCGAGTATAGATGGAGAGTGAGAGAGTGAGAGAGAAAGAGAGAGATGGAAAGAGTAACAGACATGGAAGAAGACGAGAGAGAAAAGGCCAGCAGAAAGATGAGGAGAGAGGAGAGAGTCTGAAGGAGAAAAGGCGGGAGACAGAAAAAGGCAACGATTGGTAGATAGATAGATTGATAGCTAGACAGAGAGAAAAAGGAGAGAGAAAGGCAGGTATAGATGAGGGGAGAGAGAGAGAAAGAGATGAAAATAGAGACTGAGAGAGAGAGAGAGAGAGAGTGATAGAGATCGAAAGAGAGGAAGGAAGAGAGAGTGAATGTCAGGGAAAGAGAGAGAGAAAGAGAGAGAGAGAGAGAGAGAGAGAGAGAGAGAGATGGAGGGAGAGATAAAGAGGAAGAGAGAAAAGCGGTTAAGAGAGAAATATATATATATAGAGAGAGACAGTAATGAAGACAGAGGAAGAGAGAATTAGGATAAGAATGGGTGACAGAGATGGAAGGCGACGTAGAGAGAGAGAGAAGGGTAGAGATGGATGGGGAGAGAGAGAGAGTGAGAAAGAGTGAAAGAAAGAGAGAGAGAGAGTGAAACAGAGACAGACAGATTGAGAGAGAGAGAGAGAGAGAGAGAGAGAGAGAGAGAGAGAGGAAAGATATGTTGTCTTTTATTTTTCATTGTTTCAATTGGGCTGGCGTATTAAGGATGTTAAAGTGGGAATCGGAATTGAGGAAGAGGGGGGGTTGAAGAGGGAACTGTCGGTGCTTGTCGTAAACGTCATTGGGAAAACGAGATAAAGTCCTGATAAGAAAAGAAGAATCTAAAACTTTTCGCGGATTAAAGTGTTTGAAAATCGTATACGAGAATATCCTGAGTTCCAGGACTTTTTTTTCTTTTCGTCAAAAGAAAAAAAGAAATTGGATCGTGGTGAATTAAAAAGAGGACAAAGAAAATTAACAGAGAGAGGTAATAATAATAATAATAATAATAGACGTTGACAGACTATATGTTTCAAGAAAAGAAGGAGGAAGAGGACTTCCAAGCATTGAAGACAGCGTTGACGCATCGATACAACGACTCGAAGATTATATTCAAAAACTCGAAGGAGGACTCGTTACAGTCACCAGAAACGATACTGAGAACACGATGAACAACAAAATGACAATAACTAGGAAACAAAACTGGGACGGAAAACACCTCTATGGGCGGTTTAAACGACTAATAAACAACATCTCACGACAAAACCTGGACATGGCTAAGAAAAGGAAACTTTAAGAGAGAAACAGAATCTCTGGTAATAGCAGCACAAGACAACGCCGTAAGAACCAATCATATCAAAGCGAGAATAGATAAGACTCAACAAAATAGCAAATGCAGGCTATGTGGTGTCAGAGATGAAACCATCAATCACATAATAAGCGAATGCAGCAAATTAGCGCAGAAGGAATATAAGTCTACACATGATTAGGTCGGTAAGGTGATCCACTGGGAGATGTGCAAGAAATTTAAATTTGACCATACAAACAAATGGTATGTGCACAACCCAGCATTTGTCCTAGAAAATGACACACATAAACTCCTATTGGACTTCGGCATATACACGGATCGCCTAATCTCGCCCAGAAGACCAGACTTAATAATAATCAACAAAAAAAAGAGAACTTGCAAAATAGTCGATTTTGCCGTCCCGGCTGATGACAGAATAAAACTGAAAGAATGTGAAAAGAAGGATAAGTACATGGACCTTGCTAGGGAATTGAAAAAACTGTGGAACATGCAGGTGACAATTATACCAATTGTAATTGGTGCGTTTGGAACAGTAACTAAAGGATTGCTAAAGGGACTAGAGGACTTGGAAGTTGGCGGGCGGGTGGAGACCATCCAAACGACAGCATTATTGAGAACGGCCAGAATACTGAGAAGAGTCCTGGAGACTTGAGGAGACTTGCTGTCACTCAGACTCCAGTGAAAGACCATCGGCTAACGCTGATGTGAAAAGCTCTAAAGAGTGAATAATAATAATAATAATGATGATAAAAATCTATGGAACATGAAAGTGACGATTGTACCAATTGTGATTGGTGATTTTGGCACAATAACTAAAGGATTATTAAAAGGCATAGAGGTTGGAAGTTGGCGGATGGGTAGAGAATATCCAAATGACAGCATTGCTGAGAACGGCCAGAATCCTGAGACGAGTCCTGGATACTTGAGGAGACTTGCTGTCACTCGAACTTCAGTGAAAAACCATCAGTTAACACTGACGTGTAAAACTCTAAAAGAGTAAATAATAATAATAATGTGCAAGAAATTTCAATTTGACCATACGAACAAATGGTATATGCACAATCCAACATCTGTCCTGGATAATGACACACATAAACTCCAATGGAACTTTGACATACAAACGGATCCCCTAATCTCGGCCAGAAGACCAGACCTTATAATAATCAACAAAAAAATCTTGCAGAATTTTCGACTTTGCAGTCCCGGCTGACCACAGAATAAAACTGAAAGAAAGTAAAAAGAAGGATAAGTACCTGGACCTTGCTAGAGAATTGAAAAAACTGTGGAATGTGAAGGTGACAATGATATCAGTCATGATTGGTGCTTTCGGTACAGTCACCAAAGGATTATTAATGGGACTGGAGGACTTGGAAATTGGCGGACAAGTGGACACCATCCAAACTACAGCATTATTAAGAACGGCCAGAATACTGAGAAGAGTCCTGGAGACTTGAGGAGATTTGAAAGACCATCAGCTAAAGCTGATGTGAAAAAATCTCAAAAGAGTAAATAATAATGATAATAAATGAGACGCACAAACTTGTCTTGAATTTTAAGATACAAACAGATCACCTAATCTCGACTAGACGACCAGACCTTATAATAACCGACAAAAAAGAAAAAAAAAGAGAACTTGCTAAATTGTCGACTTTGCTGTTCCGACTGACCAGAGAGTAAAACTTAAAGAAAACGAAAGGAAGGATAAATATGTCGACCTTGCCAGGTAATTGAAAAAAAAACAACTCTGGAATATGTAAGTGACGGTGATACCAATTGTAATTGGATCACTTGGTACATTAACTAAACAATTGATACAGAGACTTGGAGGACTTGAAAATAAGAGGACGAGTGGAGACCATCCAAACTACTACATTATTGAGAAGGGGCGGAATGTTGAGGAGAGTCCTGGAGACTTGAAGAGGTTTGCTGTTACTCAAACTCCAGTGAAAAACCATCAGCTAACGTTGATGTGAAAAACTCTAAAGGAGTAAAATAATAATAGCGACAACAATAATAATAATCATAAAAAAAAGAAAAAAAAGAAAAATTGCAAAATTGTCGACTTTGCTGTCCTGGCTGACCACAGAATAAAACTGAAAGAATGTGAAAAGAAGGATAAGTACCTCGACCTTGCGAGAGAATTGAAAAAAAACTATGGAACATGAAGGTGACAATTATACCCATCGTCATAGGTTCTTTTGGTACAGTAACTGAAGAATTAATACAGGGACTTGGAAGACTTGGAAATAAGAGGGCGAGTGGAAACCATCCAAACTACTACATTATTGAGAAAGGGCGGAATACTGAGAAGAGTTCTGAAGACTTAAGGAGTCTTGCTGTCACTGAAATCCAGTGAAAGACCATCAGCTTAAACTGACGTAAAAATCGGCCGGAATACTGAGAAGAGTCCTGGAGACTTGAGGAGACTTGCCGTCACTTAAACTCTAGTGGAAGATCATCAGCGTTTGCTGATGGGAAAAAATCTTAAGGAGTACATAATAACTAGAAGAAGAAGAAGGAAAGAGTAAAAGAAAGAAAGAAAGAAAGAAGAAGAAGAAGAAGAAGAAGAAGAAGAAGAAGAAGAAGAAGAAGAAGAAGAAGAAGAGAATAATTGCTCGTATAAAAGGAATGAAATTGAATAAAAAGTAATTGAAAGAAACAAGTAAAAAAGAGTAATCGTTTGACATTTTTTCTAGCTCAATTCCTAACAATACCAATTTACCTTGACAAGATTTCACAATGATGTAACATATTGACCTTCGACCAGGCAGTCAATCAAGGAACAGGTGCATCCGGTCGAAGATATCAGGATATAACCTTGACTGTGGACGGGTTGAATTGGGTGCAGATGCGACGCTCACAGGAAGCTGGTTGATGTCAAACAATGATATAACCCGGTGCGACAGGAAGCTCAGTTAGTTGGAGTCAGTCGAGTTGGAGATAAGATGCTGTAGAGAGAACCAGCTCCCAGCAGAGGGCTATGGGCCCTCAGGACCCCAGATTGAGCA
>OY757938.1:20156133-20256133 GCA_963585895.1 Sepioteuthis lessoniana
GTTGAGATGGGGAAAGCGACGTCGGGAGACTGTAAACTTTGCAAAATAAGACAGCTATATACTTCCCCGGTTTTTTGGCTGGGCCGTCTGGCATTCGTGTCGGATGGGGTATCAAACAACGGCAGATTAGAGACCGAAAGGCCGCCAACTTCGGTTGGGCCACCTTCGGGTGGGTGAGCTGCAACCTTTGTCCCCTATGTATAGCACTAGACCTTGCTGTCTAGTTTAAGCTCTAACCCGGCATACGTGCCCGGATCCAAATTTGGATTCGTGAAACTGCTTGTCTCATTAGAGCCACATTGCACATCTTCTGGTTATTTTTTCTTGTGTCGGGATCTAAGTAGTAAAGGAATTGTCCCATATCTTCTGACCAAGCGCTTTCGACCATTCTTTGGTCGTCATGAGGGGGTCGTGCAGTTTTGACTTGACAGTTTAAGTTTTTTATTATTTTAATTAATTGTATCGTTTTGCTTTGAAGTTGTCGGTTGGAATGTTTTCAGCGTTTTTATTTTAAAACGTTCAATTGAGAATCGAATTTTCCGAAGAACTGAACATTTACGGAAGCCTAGTCAGCTGGTGTTGTTGAATGCACCGATTGCACCTCTACAGACAGGTAAGACCCCCTCTCCTACGAGTGTCAAGGATTTGACACTAAAGCATCAGATGGCAAGGATCCAATCCTGAAGCTTTAGGGAATGCAATTACTCCCAGTTCCACTATAATCTGAAGTGGTTGTACCAGTTAGAATCCCATCTATGAGTCAAATGGAACCATTCGATCATTTACAATACTTGAAACCATTTAACTGAGAGCAAACAAATAACTGATTCTAAATTGACTTACATAGCAACAACTTAAACTGGACAATTTGGCCAAGTGGTTAGAGTGTTTGCCAATGGTCCGGGAGACCTGAGTTCAATCCCAGGTCGGGTCATACCAAAGACTTTAAAAATGGTACTTGATACCTCCTTGCTTAACACTCAGCAATATAAGGTATGGATCAAGGGTAAAGTGGAGCAATCCAGGGAAAGGAGTAGTGCCCTCCCCTACACTTCAGTGTAGAAGCTATTGAAAAGGGAGCCTTCTGGTCGCCCTTGACTATGGTATGACTATGGTCACATAGCAATGATTGAAATATTCAACTGTGCACAAACGAATATCAACTGTTGAATAACATTATTAGTGTTAGATAGGAATCATCATCATCTCATCATCTTGTCGTGCCATCAGCATGGATATCACTGACCCTTTCTCGCCACCTCTCCCTATCGTTCATCGCTTCCGGTAGGTCCTCAGGGCTACACCCCGTATACTGCTGTATGTAGGTTCGAGCTGGTCACCCTGCTTTTGTTCGGCCATGTGAAGGGATCCATAGTAGTACATCACTTATGAGATCGCCCCTACTTCTCCAGCAGTGTCCTGCATGTCGGGTTCGTCTAATTTGGATAGTTTTCGTGATGGGTGGTAAGTGGCCGTACAGATGCTGCTTTGTGGGATGTTGCCTCCAGGACCTGTTCCATATTGCTTGCAGCATTCTTGTGCAGTTGCCATCAAGCTTTTTCTCCATCCGTTTTGTTAGCGTTTTGTAGTGCATCCATATAGCAGTATCGACACGAATACTTAAAACTGTTTACTATCCTGGGTATGAAATTAAACTACATCTGATGGTAAGACTACAATATTGGAATTCGGGGAATGTGGAGTACCCCTTAATTACTCAGAGGTCCACGCTCAGTCGGAATGATAGTTCCCGTTAGGGTCCAAATAATGGGTCAAATGTTGTATACTACAAGTATACATATGCAAACACAATACAGACAAAGACATGTACAAATGCATGCGGACTCCGTCGTTCAAGTTCGAACCATTTATTATTAACTTCTGACTTCAGTTCTTCGACAAGAGGAGAGAGACAATTCTTAAAAGTCTTTCGTAATAATACTATGCAAACAACATCTTTCAATGGCCGAAATCCAAGTCTATGCCCCTGTTGCGTTCTGGTTAATGAACGCTGGCAGTAGAAATAAAAAGACAAACAACGAGATACGAGGGAAAAGAGTTATATTTACAAGAACAAGTATTTACAAGAGAGAAGCTGTTAGTAATAAGAACATAGGATTAGTGGCTAATATAAGAATATAGTTCAACAATAGTTATTGGCTTCCGTTATAAGGAGCGGCTATTCACCTTCAAGACTTATCCAGACTTTACCAGACACGCTGGTATTATTAGCTACGGCCATATATAGCAGATGGGACTGGCTCATTATGCCGAAAAGGTGGGTGATACCCAACAGCCCCAATGGCAGGAACTCAACTATCGTCTTCCATGGTCCAACCTCAAAATCCCAACTGCCAGGTCGGACTCCAAGTTCTCAACACCATGGTCAGAACTCAAGTTCTCACCATCATGGTCGGACCCCAAATTCAACTGTCTGCCACAATGGCAGACAACCCAACTGTCTGCCTACATCACGCAAAGTCAACTCCCAACTCCTCTTTTTTTAAATCCTCAAATTCTTGGGACCATCGCTTCCGGCCATGACGTCATTCACACCCCAGCCCTATTTCCTGTCTGGGGTTTATCCTTACAATTGTGATTGTCATAACCTTTGCGCGCAATAGTAAACTGTACCCAATGCTATTTACCTGAACTAAGAGCCAAATAGTTCAAAGCCCAACCAATCTGAATGATAAAATATAATTAACGAAGAATGATTAATATAAAATAAATCATCCCGTAATTATATAAAACAAATAGAACTGTTTAGACAAAAGATTAATGTTAACTGTATGCAAACAATTGTTTAATATTGAATTATATTTGAGTCAATGTTGCTAAATTCAGTTATAACAACATTTGAACCATTTAACTGTGAGCAAAAGAATGAATAATGTTGAATAGAATTATTAGTGTTTAACAATAATACTGTTATATTGTCATCTCCATGTTCATGTAACGACACAATAATAAAAACAGACGCACGCAGAAAGAGGCAGGAAGACTTCTTTAACAAATATTTACCTCTCACTTTATTTGTAAGGGTTCGAAAGGCTTGTTCAAGGTTTGCGTGTGAGAAGGAGCTGGAGATCGAACATAACTGAAATATTTTGACCCCAAACTAATGGCCATCAACGTTGTGTCTTTCTCGTTCTTCTGATGCTCAACTGGAGCCCTGGGGTCCACTCTGCTGGGTGCTGGCTTTCTTTACTGCATCTTATCAGCATCTTCTCTGGACCCTAATTCATCATGGCTTCCCGAGGGCCCCGTCGGCCTGATGTGGCTTTCCTTACCACATCTCGTCTATCTGCGTCCGATCTTCAACTCAACTGGCCCGTCAAACTCAACTGAGTTATATACTCGTTCCACGCCCATTCGATCTTTGAAATCGAATGTTTAATCGTCATCAAGCGGAAATAACTGTCATGCAGTTCAGAGGTCACTTTCTTCCGGTGCATCAGTCTATGAGTGTACCATGGGAATTTTTTAGCTCGTCCTATTTCATCAGCCAATTTCCGCCCACGCGATTTCCTCTCATAACTGCCATTGGAATGTGTCACCTACCTCCGGTGCATCACCTCGGAATGGCATTTTTGGCCAGGTCAAAAGGTCAAAATACAACAATACTTAAAATTCTTTAACTGTGTGCAAATAAGACTATTAGTATTAGATAAAAATATTGAAACCCTTTATAAATCTTATATATATATATATATATATAAGATTTATAAACGAACAATATATATATATATTCATAATTATAATTATATTTCCTGCCCATGAGGTTTATGTTATGAGGACTCATAACTCCGACTTGGGAAGACGTAGCCCTGGAGGTGGCCGTGTCCCCTGTAGGGAATACGTACCTATAAGAAAGACACATCAGGTCAATTGGTCGCGCAATTTCCCATGACTTGTTAATTCGGTATCGCTTAAACGTGGCATGAACCAGTGGCCCAGTGGTAGAGTTTCGGCTTTTGCCTACAGTGGTTGTTGGTTCGATCTACAGTAATGGAGATCACGGTGTGCGCTGCTGATGAGACCTAATAAGGTTGAAACAGCTGTTCAGTGCTCCGTATGTCACGTGTAGGTGTGTGCCGGATTTTCTTGTCATGATAATTTCTAACTTGATATATCGATTCCTCCATTCATAATTATATATATATATATATATATGTGTGTGTGTGTGTGTGTGTGTGTGCACGCGCGTGTGTATGTGTGTGTGTGTGTGTGTGTAACAGGACGTTGGTTTAAATAAACCACAAGGTTTGATATGCCAAAAAACACAGCCTACGAACCAACTTAATATTCATGGGTTTTATACCTGCTTTCGGTCAAGCTGTCAAAATAGGAAATGCACCTGTGTAAATAACAGATGCTTCCTGTCGAGGAATATCAGGATATAACCTTGACTGTAGAGGGGTTGAATTGAGTGCAAAATTGTGACGCTCGCAGGAAGAAGAGTGGGCGTTAAATCATCATATAACCCCGGCAACAGGAAGATAGAGTCTGTGGGAGAAGATGCTGGAATGAAGAACATGTTCCAGAAAGGCTGGACCCTCAGGCCCGCGGTTGAGCAGCGCAGGAGAACGGGGAAAATGCTGTTATGGCCATAAGAGTGGGGGTCAATATGTTGCAGTTCTGTTCAGTCTCCAACTCACCACTCACACAGTAAAATCTTTAGTAACCCTTTCGAACCCTTTCAAATGAAGTGAGAAGTATATTTTTCTAAAGACCTCTGTCCGCTTGCCTTTATTGTGCCGTTGTTATGATTCTGCATGCATATGTGTTATGTGGCTCTACAGCAATGAGAGCGTAGAACACTATTTGTATACAAGAAAATCATATATATATATATATATATATATATGTGTGTGTGTGTGTGTGTGAGTGTGTGTGTGTGAATGAAATGGTAGATTGTAGTGAATTTGACAGTATGATAGAAATATGTGGAAAGTTGGATAAATCAAACACTTAACTCCGATTCAGATGTGTTATATTTCGTGCGTTTTATTCCTAAGAACTTTTTAAAACTGAGACCGTTTTTTTTAGTTTTTCTATTCAAAAGCAAATGAGAAGTACGATAAAATGGTGGGGAGGAGGGTAGTGATATAGCAGGAGGGGTGGGTTTAAAGTCAAAACTATCAGATTTCATTGAAGATTTTTTGTTGTGAAAGTGGAGATAGATTTTAGGGAGCTGAAAGGAAAAAGTAGGGAAGGGTTTAAAGTCACTTGTATAAGGTTCCATTGAAGATTTTTTGCTCTGAAAATGGGGATAAATTATATATAGTCATTCACAGACAGATCTGTTTCGTTATATCAGAACTCATCAGTGTGGCTAAACATACTAGCTTCCCATAGCTGTGATCGAAACCCGGTTGACCCTAACGCCAATCCGAGACTCTATCCGTCCTCCACGAGGAACTAGCAGCAGCGAAGTAAATCTTAAACAGTTATAAATCAAAATTACTATTGTTTACATACATCCGCTTAACGGCTACCGAGAGCTCAATTCATATATATGAAGAGCCTTGCAATAAACGCTAATGGCAACGCGATTACTTCATTCGCTAAACAACTCAACCCTACGGGGGTAGGGGAGTATATATATATATATATATATTATATATATGAAGTGCTCAATTACAACCGTGTAATATTGATTGGTCAATATTGCTAATCTTTAGAAAATTTTCATTTTTGTATTTAATATTAATGACTTGAGATTAGTAAAAAAAAAGAAAAATAGAAAACAAATCTAATTTTTAATACATAAAATGTCAAGACAAAGTATGGTGAAATCAACCCGAAAATTCGATAGGTTATTCCAATCTTGATTAAGGTTAGGCAATAAGGGTGCGATTGAGATAATAAGAATTATATATATATATATATATATATATATATATATATATATATATATATATATATTAAACCGTTAAGTGAGCTGTCAGGTCGAGTGGTGAAAAACAAATAAAGATGACAAAATGTTTATAAAAATTAATGTATGATAAATACAAATATTTTTCTTTTCTTTTCGTATAAAACCAACAACACTGTTTTGGATTTAGTTATTACAAATGGATAAATTAAACGCACAAACAAATAGCAAAAAATCTGAGATATTCAGAACAACAAATGAGCACGAAAGATTACAATCAATACGAACAAATTAGTAAATATATATATATATATATATATACATATATATATCATCATCATCATAATCATGTCGTGCCGCCAGCACGGATATCCTTGACCCTCTCTCGCCACTTTTCCCTATCGTTCATCGCCTCTGGTAGGTCTTCAGGGCTACATTCCGTATCCTCATAGCGCTGCTGAATCTATGTTCGTGCTGGTCATCCTACTTTTGTCCGACCATATGTGGGGGTCCATAGGAGTACATCACTTATGAGCTCGACCCTGCTTCTCCAGCAGTGTCCTGCATGTCTGGTTCGTCTAACTTAGATAGTTTTCGTGATGGGAGGCAGGTGGCCGTACAGTTGGTGTCCTGTGGGATGTTGCCGCCAGGACAGGTGTTCAATATTGCTCGCAACATTCTTGTGTAATTGCCGTCTAGGTTGGAAGATTACAATCAATATGAACATATTAGTATATATATATATATATATATATATTGTTTTTTTTTTAGTTTTTTTTCTTTTTTTCTTATAAAATTGCAAAATTACGCAAACATATTGTTGAATTAAACTGAGATGCTGATGATATCGAACGAATCTAAAACAGAACGATCGCTTTGGAGCCTTTCATTGGCCATCATTAGGATTTGGCTAGTATAAAATGTGTCATCAGCATCTCAGTTTAATCCAACGTAATTTTTTGAATGTTACGTTCAACAGATGGAGACACAGAATACTTCGACATTGTTGCAGGAGTACTACAAGGAGACACGCTAGCCCCATACCTCTTTATCATTTGTCTAGACTACGTGCTTAGAACTTCGATCGACAAAATCAGAGAAAATGGCTTCGAGCTGACAAAGAAAAGAAGCAGAAGGTACCCCGCAAAAACAATTACCGACGCCGACTATGCCGATGACATAGCGTTACTGGCGAATACGCCTAACCAAGACACCACTGCATAGTTTGGAACGAGCCGCCGCAGGCATTGGCCTCCATGTCAATGCACACAAAACTGAATATATGTGTTACAACCAAACGGGCAACATTACCACACTAGATGGAGCCTCTCTGAAACTAGTAGACAAATTCACCTACCTAGGAAGTATCGTCTCATCAACTGAAAAAGACATTGATACACGACTAACGAAAGCATGGACAGCAATCGATAGGCTCTCGATCATACGGAAATCAGACCTGACCGATAAAATGAAACGCAGTTTCTTCCAGGCAGCGGTTGTATCGATACTACTATATGGATGCACTACTTGGACGCTAACTAAATGGCTGAAGAAGAAACTAGACGGCGATTACACAAGAATGTTGAGAGCAATATTGAACAAGTCCTGGCGACAACACCCCACAAGACACCAACTATACGGCCACCTTCCTCCCATCACGAAAACTATACAAGTTAGACGAACCAGACACGCAGGACACAGCTGGAGAAGCAAGGACGAACTCATCAGTGATGTACTCCAATGGACCCCCGGATATGGCCAAGCAAAAACAGGACGACCAGCTCGAACATACATACAGCAGCTATGTGAGGATACGGGATGTAGCCCTGAAGACCTGCCTGGGGCGATGAATGATAGAGAGAAGTGGCGAGAGAGGGTCTGGGATATCCCTGCTGGCGGCACGACATGATGATGATGATGATATATATAACCCTAAAAACCTAAAAAAAAACAACCTTTACTCTTGCAAACAATCCTTGATGATGGCCCATGAAAAGTCTGAAAGCTATCATTCTGTTTTTAATTCGTTCGATGTCATTAGCACACTGTTTGAATCTACTAAACGTTTACGTTATTTTCGCAATATATATATATATATATATATATATATATACGAGGTGCACCCGATAAGTTTCCAGACTTTTTTCGTATGGGCACTTTTATCGATAGTACACACATGAAACTCAAGTCCCCTTCGAAGTAATCTCTTCCAGTTGCAATGCATTTGTTGTACCGTTCCAACAACTTCTGCTAGGCCCCATGGAAGTCCTCTTCTGAGAGTGTGTCAGTGACCTTCGTCACAGCCTCTTTCATCGCCTCAATTGTCTCATAACGACAGCCTCTGAGCTTAGGGAATAACCAAAAGTCACTGGGAGCAAGGTCTGGACTATAGGGAGGCTGAGCAACTGTCTTGATGCCCATCTTGGTCAAATAGTCTGTGACAAGGATGGAGTTGTGGACTGGTGCATTGTCCAGCTGGAAATGCCAGTGACCCGGTTTGGAGAGTGCTGGCCTATTCCGACGGAATCTCTTCCTGAACTCCCTTAAAACCTCAACATAGTAACCCTAACTCAAACCCTAACCCTTTGGCCAATCAACTCTGGTGTATTGACTTCCTTACTCCTCCCACACTTCTCATCATCCCTCACAGACTCTCTGCCTTTCTTGAATCTCTTATTCCACTCAAAAACTGATGCTCGATTCATGCAAGATGGTCGAAAAGCAGTCTGAAGCATCCTATACGTTTCTGTGGCATTTTTTCCAAGTTTAAAACAGGATTTTATTGCATATCGTTCTTCTAAAGTGTCAGATTGCATTTTTGAAATTCACCGACTGTGACAATCAGGATTTTGTAGGGTGTATTCCAATTGCTTCTGTAGCTGTTCATTTGAAGCTGAAATCGTAAAATATGGTCAATCATCTCATAAGATGTATAGCAATAAACTTCTGAATTTTCAAGAGTCTACAATAATTTTAAATGCTCGTACGAAAAAGTGTGGAAAATCATCGTATACCCCTCGTATATATATATATATATATATATATATATATATATATATATATATACTTTCTTTAAGAAAAACAACAAACCGGTCACATTAGGATTATAAATTTATTTCCATCCTGTTACGCGTTTTTGAAAATTTCAAAAAACACGAAAAACATTTAACAGGACTTATATACATATATATATATATATATATATATATATATTGAGAGAGAACGAGAGACAGACAGACAGACAGAGGTAAATAGATAGAGAGGGATAAAGAGAAATGAATATGTTGATTGATACAAGTTGATCGGGAGTTGGTTCTTTTGTTTTGTTTTGTTTTATTTTTGTTTTTTTGTTTAATAGCATATCAACCTTTGTGGGTTATTTAATGCCTAATCCATCGTAGTAGAAGAGCGGTATTCACATTTATCAACCCTTCCGCCCGGGCAGGATATGACGCAAGGTCAATTTTTAAGCGAAGTTTAACAGATTTGAATTCAGAGTTTTCCTTCTCTTAGACTAGTTGCCTCACCAAGGCTGAAGAACCTGGTCTGCCCTACTATTTACCCATAGCTGAATGGAGAGTAATTGGATTTATACCTTTCCCAAGGGTATTAGTGCTATGTGAAATGCAATCAGTCTCGTCCAGGATTTGAACTCATGTCGCCGTGTCCATTTCCTATTACGATAACCATTACACCACGGACACCTCCACCTAGTAGAAGAGTGGTATTGGTGCAATCTAACCCATTGCTGGAGGGGATATTTCTCTACCTATCTATCTACTAATTCATATCTAGTTACATATTCATATCTATCAATCTACTCGTGGGAGGTGGGGGAAGATCTCATGGTGTATTGGTTAAAGTACTGGACTACGGTCTCGAAATAAGATACAGCTAGGCTATTTCTTTCCCTTTCGGACTAATACGCCTGGGAAAAACATGAACCCTCTCATCACCCCATTTATGGGTTAAATAGTGCTACCACTCTTCGTCTATAAGGATGGTTTTTTCTCTATCTCCAATAGTGAGCCTGATATCTTGTTCGTCTTACTTGGATGTTTTTTTTTGTAAGATGAGAGGTAAGTAGCTGTACAGTTACTGTTTTGTGGGGGCTGTTTCCTTGATAGCTACGCGGGTGTCTCAGAATAAATGCAACCTGTTAATATGATAACTATTTATTACTGAAAAAAAGTTCAATGGCTGTCATTTAGAACACGTCCTGTAATAAATGCTAGAGATATCAAATCAATGTTTTTTTTTTAATTTTTATATTACTTCCAGGACATGCAATCTTTTTTTTTAGTTTATTGTGTCAGCAATAAATCATTATCATACTAATGGGTTGCATCTATTTTGAGACAGTTTTCAATGATTTTGTTTCCAAATAAATATTGACGCAAAATATATTTTCCTCTTTTGCCCAAGACATTGTGATCAAGAATTGATTGTTGTTATAGTATAATATTTTCAAATCTGAAAAAAAATAGAACACAGCATTATTATTAGTAGAGTTATTAGTCCTATGTATATTGAGTCACCCTATATAACCATGTATAGTGAGACACTTTATATGTAGTTAAAAGAACACTCACCATGTGCGACCCTCTTTGATAAAAACATGTATTTGATGTATATATATAAAAAAAAGACATGGCATTAAATAACCTAGAATGGTTGATATGCCATAAAACCAAACCAAACTAAACAATATGAGATCACGGACACTGTATATATTTTCCTACCCCTCCACACAAGCAGGATGCGACACAAAGTCAGTTTTCAATCGGAATATAACATGTTTTAATTCAGTCTTCTTTCTCCTTGGCCAGTTACTAACACCAAGGAGAAAAGGCCCAGTCTGCCCATAGCTAGACGGAAACAAATTGGATTCATGCCTTACTTATGTGAAATGCAAATAGTCTCACCCAGTATTTGAACTCGTGCCGATGTCTCCATTACATCGGAAAATATCCATTTCAATTCGGGCACTGGATGTCACTGTCCAATACTCTACCTCCAAACAAATCTCTGCTCTAGAGTGTTGACACTCGTAGTGCAAATGGACGGTATTGGGCTTAGAACCGTGTATTCTGGTAGATCCTTACTTACTTAAACACACGGACATCTTCTTCTTCTTCTTCTTCTTCTTGCCTGAATACCCCTCCCCCTCAACTCAATCTATTCCTCTGAACTGCGATTCAACTTTTAATCCCGGAATTTCGTTGACCATTAGCAGAAATCAGCCGATCGTAATTAGTAGATCCAACAACAAAGAGATCCAGAGATCCAGGCCTTAAGTGAGACATTTACGTTGGGCTCAAAATTAGTCCTCGCATTGCCTCTGTGTTTTTCTCTCACCCACCTTGGACTCTCTGGGTCGATCTATGTATGTATGTATGTATGGATGTCTCCCTCTTATCACTGTGGTTTTCTTTTTATCAACATTTTCTTAATCTAATCCAACGTCTTTAATTTATCTATCTATCTAAGTTTGTTCATCTCTCCCTCCCTCCTCTCTCTCTCTATCTAAGTTTGTTCATCTCTCCCTCCCACCTCTCTCTCTCTCTCTATCTATCTAAGTTTGTTCATCTCTCCCTCCCACCTCTCTCTCTCTCTATCTATCTATCTAAGTTGGTTCATCTCTCCCTCCCACCTCTCTCCCTCTCTCTCTATCTATCTATCTAAGTTGGTTCATCTCTCCCTCCCACCTCTCTCTCTCTATCTATCTAAGTTTGTTCATCTCTCCCTCCCATATCTATCTATCTATCTATCTAAGTTTGTTCATCTCTCCCTCCCACCTCTCTCTCTCTCTCTCTCTATCTATCTATCTAAGTTTGTTCATCTCTCCCTCCCACCTCTCTCTCTCTCTCTATCTATCTATCTAAGTTGGTTCATCTCTCCCTCCCACCTCTCTCTCTCTATCTATCTAAGTTTGTTCATCTCTCCCTCCCATATCTATCTATCTATCTATCTATCAAAGTTTGTTCATCTCTCCCTCCCACCTCTCTCTCTCTCTCTCTCTCTCTATCTAAGTTTGTTCATCTCTCCCTCCCACCCCTCTTTCTCTATCTATCTATCTAAGTTTGTTCATCTCTCCCACCCCCCTCTCTCTCTCTCTCTATCTATCTATCTATCTAAGTTTGTTCATCTCTCCCTCCCCTTCTCTCACTATGTATCATATATCTAAGTTTGTTTATCTCTCCTTCCCTCCATCCCCCTCTCTCTCTATCTAAGTTTGTCCATCTCTCCCTCCCTCTCTCTCTTTTTTCTCTATATCTCTCTCTATCGGTCGATCTAAGTTTGTTCATCTCTCCCTCCCTCTTTCTCTCTTTCTCTCTCTCTCTCTCTATCTAAGTTTGTTCATCTCCACCTCCCTCCATCCCTCCCTCTCCCCCTCTCTCTATCTTTTTATCTATCTATCTGTTTGTTTATCTCTCCCTCCCTCTCTCTCTCTTCTATCTATCTATCTATCTATCTATGTTTGTTTATCTATCTATCTATCTATCTATCAAAGTTTCTTAATATCTATCAACCTATCTAAGTGTGTCTACATCTATGTTTGTAAGTATACATGCATGCATGCATATACGTATGCCAGTATGCACGTACGTATCTATCTATCTATCTATTTATCTTTGGCCCAGTCGGCTGGCGCAGCAGAATACACCGACTGCATTTATGCAGAGTGGTAATCTCATCCAATGACTGTCCTGGCTTCTGGTTATGACACTAAACAATCTATTTCAAACAATTCAGTTTAGTACAAGCGCACAGTTTAGATCTACTTGACCCATAGATAGAACCCTATCAGGTGCCACCACACATGGCCAGAGTGGACCTGGGAGTGATGGCAATGAAGGGGTACTCTGCATTTTCCAAAGCTCCAGCATTACTGGATCCTCACTATCAGATTTTTTAGTGTCATATCCAAGACACTTGTTGGAGGAGTTTCCTCCCCCTTGCAGAGATGCAGTTGGTGTATCCTGCAGCCTCAGCCGACAAGGCCAGATTTCTTTTAGATTTTCTTTACATCATCTTAAAATTTTCTGGTGTAGTTTTAATTTTAATTTCGTTGTTTCATTGGGTCCTCATATTGTATATTGACCTTCGACCTGGCCAAACATGCTATTCGGAAGTGATGCACCGGAAGGAAGTGACACATTCCGATGGTAGTTATGGGAAGAAATCGCGTAGGCGGGCTTGGCTGACAATATGGGACAAGGTAAAATCGCATAGTACAGTCATAGACTGTCATAGATAGTGACCTGTGAACTGCATGACAGTTATTTTCGTTTGATGACGATCAAACATGCCATTCCAAATATATTGAGTGGGCGATTGAACTATTATATAACTCGGTGAAGACAGGAAGTCAGTTAGTTTGGAGACCAGAGACCGTTGGTGACAAGATGTGGTAGAGATAACAGCACCCAGCGGAGTGGGCCCCCAGGCCTCTGGTTGAGCACGTTGGAGAACGGGAAAGAAAGACTGATGGCCATAAGTGTGGGAGTCAATATGCTGCAGTTCTGTTCGGTCTCCAACTCCCTCTCACACACAAACCTTTCAAATAAAGTGAGAGGTATATTTTTTTCAAGAAGTCTTCGCTCGTCTTTGTGTCGTTATGTTCTGCATGTATATGCATATGAGTATACAGCACTCAACAGGCACTGCATTTTGGTTGGTGGGTCAGATTTAAGGAGGAAAGTTGCTGCAAGGTTTGTTGTGTAAGGTACATCTTCATAGTTAAAGTATTTGTCGACCCAAGTTCAAATCTCTGATTAGGCTGTATTTGTCTTTGTCTAGAGTCCCACAAACACTAGAGTTTGGCCCAAAGCCTTTTTCAACGTGGGAACTGGGCGCAGGGCAAAACACAGACATGCCCAGTGGCTCCAAAATTTCCTTGAACTCCGTTGGCATTCCTCTGAAAAATGTGCACCTAAGGTTCCAGGCGATAAACCAAACCTTGCCGAAGCAGGTGCAAGCCGAAGGAAACGATCCCTCCCCACTGCGAACCGGAGGAAAAGCAGGAATCAAACTATCAATATAACAGTAAATAGTTGGGCTAACTGGAAACTTTAACCTTGTTATGGCAACTAATATCGGAGAAGGAAAACTATGAGTACAAACCAGCAATATTTTGCTTAAGATTTGACCTCATCTTGCTTATGTTGAAGAATTTGGCTAAATACATTCAAGACAATATTTTTATTGATTGATTGCCGTTTAGTGCTAGCAAAAACCTTTAATAATGCTGCACCCAGTGAGAATTGAACTATTGCTCTGTTGGGCACTGAATATTGAACATTGAATATTGGACACTGAAAGGGATGTTAGCAGTGCTCATGGTGGAGTGATTGGGTAAATATATTCAAGGCAATATTTTTATTGATTGATTGTAATTTACTTTTAGCAAAAACCTTCAATAATACTGCACCCAGTGAGAATTGAACGATTCCTCAGTTGGGTACTGAATATTGGACACTGGAAGTGATTGTTGGCTGTTAATGTTGGGCACTGGAAGGGATATCAGCAATGCTCATGGTGGAGGAATAGGGTAGATAGATTCAAGGCAATATTTCTATTGATTGATTGTCATTTAATGCTTGCAAAAATCTTCAATAATGCTGCACCCAGTGAGAATTGAACTGTTGCTCTGTTGGGCACTGAATATTGAATACTGAATATTGGATACTGAAAAGGATGTTAGCAGTGTTCATGGTGGAGGGATAGGGTAAATAAATTCAAGGCAATATTTTTATTAATTGACTGCCATTTAGTGCTAGCAAAAAGATTCAGTAATGCTGCACCCATTGAGAATTGAACTATTGCTCGGTTGGTCACCTAATATTGAACACTGAATTTTGGACACTGAAAGGAATGTTAGCAGTGCTCATGGTGGAGTGGTACGGTAGATAGATTCAAGGCAACATTTCTATTGATTGATTGCCATTTAGTGCTAGCAAAAAACTTCAATAATGCTGCACCCAGTGAGAATTGAACTGTGTGCTCTGTTCCACAAAATAAGTATATTAATCGTTATTCTCTGACTGTTGATTCTCTGTTGAGTAGTGGGTGTCTTTCTAGGCTGGGATCTCCTAGTAAGCAAGTTCAAACTCCAGTTGCAGTATTTGGTTGACTTTCTGACAAATAATTTTGGGAAAGGTACAAACTCCCTTATTCACTCTGGCTATGGCAGATAGTATCACTAATCTTAAACTATAAGGGTGGCTTTATCATTAAATAGCCCAAAAAGGTCAATGTGCCTTCAAATAAAAAAAACAAAATTGAACCTTATTCTATTAAGAGATACCCTTGATATTTCTCAAACTTAGCTAAATCTGACACCAAGTGCTCAAAGTAAAATGCAGACAGTTGTATTGGGCTAAATGATAGAGAGAAAGGTTTGGTTTCGTTTCTTTGTTTAATGGCATATCAACCTTTGTAGGTTATTTAATGCCAAAGCTATTCTCCTAGAAGAACAGTAGTAGTACTATTTAACCCATAGCTGGTTGGATAATGGGCCCATACCTTTCCCAAGAGTATTTGCCCGAAAGTGAACCTAATAGCGCGACTGGAGTACGAACTCGCTTTCTACGATTTAGCAGTCCATCGCTTTAACCATTACACCACGACCCCCCCCACCGAGAGAGAGATGAATCAGCTAATGAAATCATAAGTAAATACTGTAAACTAGCTCAAAAGAAGGACAAGACTAGACACGACTGGGTGCGAAAGGCAATCCAATGGGAATTATGCAAGAGATTAAAATTTTACCATACTACCAAAGGGTATATACATAAACTAGAATGGCCCAGTTGGCTGTTGAGGCTGTTGAATGCACCGACTGCATCTCTACAGAGGGGTAAGACTCCTCTAAAGAGTGTCCTGCTACTGACACTAAAGAATCTGATGGTGAGGTTTCAGTAATGGTAGAACTTTGGGAAATGCAGAGTACCCCTTAATTGCCATTCCTCCCAGCTTCACTCTGTCCCGGAGTGGTAGCACCTGGTAGGGTCCTATCAACGGGTCAAATAAAACTAAACTGTATTACCCTAAAATGAATTGTTTAAAATTAACTGTTTTTACATCTAACTGTATGTTTAAACTGCTTACTTATGCTAAACTGAATTGTTTAAAATGGAATTGTTTTTCACATTTAAACTGTGTACTTATGCTAAACTGAATTATTTGAAATAAAACTGTTTTTGACATTTAAACTGCGTACTTATGCTAAACTGAATTATACGAAATTGAACTGTTTTTGACATTTAAATTGTGTACTTATGCTAAAGTGAATTGCTTGATATGGAATTGTTTTTGACATTTAACTCGGTGTAAACAAAAACTATACTCATACCAAACTGAATTGTTTGAAACTTTTATCAAAATGACGTAATACCGTCGTTAAATCACTCGGAAAGGGTTGATACGACGTAAAACCAACCAACCAACCAACCAAGCAGCAAACCAGAATTGGTTCTAAAGAATGAAACGCATCAAAATTCTCTGGGAATCAACAAATTCCTCCCAGAAGACAAGACCGAATGTTAATTAATAAGAAAAAGAGAACTTGTCGAATTGAATTTGCAGTTCCGGCCGACCACACACTGAAAATCAAAGAAAACGAGAAGAGAGACGAATACTTAGACCTTAACTGAGAACAAGAAAAAAGCTGTGGAACATGTGGGTGACGGTGATACCGATTGTAACTGGAGTACTTGGAACGTTTTGTTGATTTGTCTTCTTAACATTTAAGGATATGTTCTGTTCAAATTACTGTACAAAACTGATTTGTTTCTTCGTGTTTTATGGCATCTCAACCTTTGTAAGTTATTTAATGCCAAATCCATTTTTATACAAGTCATCATGTCTTGCTGCTAGCACAGACCTCCCTGACCTTCTCTCACCACCCGTCTCTATCGTCCATCGCTCCTGACGAGTCCTCCAGGTTACATTCTGTATCGGCACAGAGCAATTGTAGATAAGTTCTTGCTGCTCGTCCAGCTTTTGCTCGTCCATGTAAGGGGACCTAAAGGAGTACATTGCTTATGAGTTTGTCCCTACTTCTGCTGCTGTGTCCCGCATGTCTGGCTCGTCTAATTTGGGTGGTTTTCGTGATAAGTGGTAGGTGGCCGTACAGCTGCTGCTTTGTAGGGTGTTGCTTCCAGGACTTGTTCAGTACTGCTCGCAGCATTCTTGTGTAATTGCTGTCAAGCTTTCTCTCCATTCGTTTAGTTAGCATCTATGTGGTGCATCCATAGTACAGCAAATAGTTCTATTTCAAATAATTTAGTTTAGTATTAGTATAGTTTTTGTTTACACATAGTTAAATGTCAAAACAGTTCTATTTCGAACAGTTTAGCATAAATACCAAGTTTCAATATAAACAAACGATTCCAAACGATTCAGTTTATTATTCAAAAACAGTTCTATTTTAAACAATTCAGTTTAGCATATGTATACAGTTTTGTTTTATTTGACTCATAGATAGGACCCTATCCGGTGCTACCGCTCTGGGCCAGAGTAGACCTGGGAGCGATGGCAATGAAGGTGTACTCCGCATCCCACAAAGCTCCAATATTAATGGCGCCTCACCATCAGATTGTTTAGTGTCCTAATTAGGACATCCGTTGGTGGAGGGGTTTAACAAGAAAGACTGTCATTATATTGCTGAAGAATCTACCAATATTTTCGGTTAATTTTTAATTGCTAAAAGAATTATTGTGTGCGACCTAATATAACGTGTATATATATATATATAGGAAAGATGGAACAAATCCTACTAGCGTACGGCATACCTAAAGAAACCGTAGCGGCAATAACGATTCTCTATAGAAACACTAAAGTAAAAGTACGATCACCAGATGGAGACACAGAATACTTCGACATAGTAGCAGGAGTACTACAAGGAGACACGCTGGCTCCGTATCTCTTTATCATTTGTCTAGACTACGTACTTAGAACATCGATTGACAAAATCAAAGAGAATGGCTTCGAACTGACGAAGAAAAGAAGCAGAAGATACCCCGCAACAACAATTACCGACGCCGACTACGCCGATGACATAGCGATACTGGCAAATACACCTGACCAAGCCGAAACACTTCTGCATAGTTTGGAACGAACAGCAGCAAGCATAGGCCTCCATGTTAATGCACATAAAACGGAATATATGTGCTATAACCAAACGGGGGACATCTCCACTCTAGAAGGAACCCCTCTTAAACTAGTAGACAAATTCACGTACCTAGGAAGCAGCGTCGAATCAACCGAAAAGGACATCGAAACGAGGTTAACGAAAGCATGGACAGCTATCAATAGGCTATCGACTATATGGAAATCAGACCTAACCGATAAAATGAAACGCAGTTTCTTCCAGGCAGCGGTCACATCGATACTGCTATATGGATGCACTACATGGACGCTAACAAAACGGCTGGAGAAGAAACTAGATGGCAATTACACAAGAATGCTGCGTGCAATCCTCAACAAGTCCTGGCGGCAACACCCAACAAGACACCAACTGTATGGCCACCTGCCCCCTATCACGAAAACTATTCAAGTTAGACGAACCAGACATGCAGGACATTGCTGGAGAAGCAGAGATGAACTCATAAGAGATGTACTCTTATGGATCCCCACACACGGCCGCGCAAAAGCAGGACGACCAGCACGAACGTACATTCAGCAGCTATGTGAGGATACAGGTTGTTGTCCTGAAGACCTACCTAGGGCGATGAACGATAGGGAGGAGTGGCGAAAGAGGGTCAGGGATATCCGTGCTGCCAGCACGATATGATGATGATGATATATATATATATATATAGTAAAATAAAGTAAAGTTGGCGACCAAAGTCGAGGGTGAACCGAGGGCTTCCTTTTTGATAGCTACTACACCAAGGTGTAGGGGAGGGCGCTACTACTTTCCCTAGATTACTCCACTTTACCCTTGATCCTTACCTTATAATGCTGAGTGTTAAGCAAGGAGGCATTAAGTACCATTTTTTGAGTCTTTGGTATGACTTGACCTGGAATGGAACCCAGGTCTCCCAGGCTATTGGAGAACACTCTAACCACTATGCCAATGTCCGATATATACCTATATTTATGTATATATGTGTGTGTGTGTGATTACATTTAAAAGCTGCCACCTTAAGATGATCAATGATAGTAGGGATTTCCTATATTGTGATTCAGGGGGATGATAGGGCAGATCCTTTTTTTTTCGTTATTGACCCCTACTGTTAATTCTGAGACCTGTCTTACCTGGAAGAAGTAACAGCAGTCTACTTTTCTGTATATCTTGTTCTATCGTAAATTTATTGTGAAGACAGATTTAAAAAAAGACTAAGTCTGCAAGCCAACTGAATTTTTTGCTAACAGATTAATATATTTTTAGAATAAATTGCAAATCAGATCACGAACAGCAATAGCGTAGAAAAATTTTAGATTAAATTGTTTGGTTTTAGAAATAATAACAAGAAAAAGATTTTTAGAAGGCATTTTTGGAAACTATCGGATACATTTCTTAATAGAATTTGATCTTTATAAAGATAGTCTATTAATAGTGAACATGTTTGGTTCAAAGATTCGTTTTTTTTTCTTTAAAGGTTCATACTAGAAGATAGTAAAAAGGGACATGCCCCTGAAGGCATAACAAGCAAGTAAACTATCATAATAATTACAGTGTGGAACGATAAAATTGTCGCCCTAGAAAAGACGACATGATTCCATTTCCATTTAATGAAAACCGGTTTTCTTTTTTTTGTTGCAGACCATCTACTAGTTGGCCAGTTGTGTACAAATCCCAAGAGCGATAGGAGCCTTCTATCATGTCTGAAAATGACACAATGTTCAACGAGCGAGATCGGAGATGCGCCGCTGTACAACTCATGCTCTCTACCGATCCAACTTATGACAACAGGACCATTGCCAGCATCCTCAAAATGCAAATCTGGGTTGCCACGAATAACAGGGACGTGCCCAGGGTGATGAAAACAAAGTTTCCAGCTACGGTTATGGTCTTTGGTGTGGTTTCAAGTGAGGGACACATCATGCCACCTCACATCTTCGAAGTCGGCTTGAAAGTCAACACCAAAGTGTACCTTGAGTCCACAGGAGAAAGTCGCTTATGAGCTCGCCCTTACTTCTCCAGTAGTGTCCTGCATGTTTAGTTGGTCTGATTTGAATGGTTTTAGAGATGGAAGGTAGGTGACCGCACAGCTGCTATTTTGTAGGGTGTTGCTTCAGGATTTGTTCAATATAGCTCGTAGCATTCTTTTGCAATTGCTCTCAAGTATTTTCTTTAAGCACTTAATCAGCGTCCATGTGGTGCATCCATATAGCAGCATGGACACGAACGCTGCTTGGAAAAACCTGCGTTTTATTTTATCGGATAGGTCCGATTTCCATATGACCGATAGCCTATCGATAGCTGTCCATGTTTTTGCTAGTCACGTATTGATGCTATTTTTAGTAGATGAGACACTGCTGCCAAGGTAGGTCAATTTGTCCATTAGTTTCAAGGGGCTACATGTGAGGGTGAAGACGTCTCTTGTTTGATTTTGAATCTCGGATTCTGTTGTGATGCTGGCAATAGAAAGCCACAAAAAAGTTATCAGAAAAAACATATATATTCAAGTAACAGAAACAAGATACAAGTGAACCAGGTTAAACAGTAGTTAGTTAATAGGAAGTTATGAGTCCAGTGGAGTAGCGAATATCCGTCCGCTACGCAACTGGTATCACACGTGATGTGTCACGTGGGTCTGGTCAACTCCGTCTGACGCTCTCATTGACGTGTATTTATGGAGATTGGGCGAGTCCATTATGTAGGGAGTACAACAGATTCTTCAATGGAAACTGGTGTTAATTAAAAACAGAATCAAAAATATATCAGAGAGTTACAGATTTTTACAACAAAAATACCCCCCGAGAAAAATTATGGAATTAGTCTTTTTCTTTTAAGATATAGCAGCAAATAAACTAATTATAGGTTAGACGCATAACACTTTTCATTTGATAGGCGAATCATCATCTACATGTCGCGCCGCCAGCACGGATCTCTCTGACACTCTTTCGCCACCAGTCTCTATCGGCCATCGCTCCCGGTAGATCTTAAAGATTACATCCTATATCGACACAGAGCTGTTGTATATAGGTTCTTGCTGGTCGACTTGCCTTTGCTCGTTCATGCACACGGGTCCGTAAGAGTATGTCGCTTATGAGTTCGTCCCTACTTCTCCCGCAGTGTCCCACATGTCTGGTTCGTTTAATTTGGATAGTTTTCGTGATTGGTGGTAGGTGGTATTTCAACTGCTGCATTGTGGGATGCTGCCTCCAGGACATGTTCAATATTGCTCGCAGAATTCTTGTGTAGTTGCCGTCAAGCTTTTTCAAGTCTGTCCTAAATATACATTAAATTAATTTGGTTAGATTATTTCAATTAATGGTACTGTTTTTCCTGGCCATACATCGGAAAATATGAAATAACCTAATGTTGGGGAAGAAGTTAGTTTGGTTTGGTTTAATTTTATGATATATCAACCATTGTAGGTTATTTAATGCCAAATCCTTTTTATACATATATATTAAACATATATGATTTGGTTTGGTTGGGTTTTATGGCATATCAACTATTGTAGGTTATTTAAGGCCAAATCCTCTTTATACATATATATTAAATGTATATGATTTGGTTGGGTTGGGTTTTATGGCACATCAACCATTGTACGTTATTTAATGCCAAATCCTCTTTATAAATATATATTAAGTGTATATGATTTGGTTGGGTTGGGTTTTATGGCATATCAACTATTGTAGGTTATTTAATGCTACATCCTTTTTATACGTATATATTAAATATATATGATTTGGTGTGGTTGGGTTTTATGGTATATCAACTATTGTAGGTTATTTAATGCCAAATCCTCTTTATACATATATATTAAATGTATATGATTTGGTTGGGTTGGGTTTTATGGCACATCAACCATTGTACGTTATTTAATGCCAAATCCTCTTTATACATATATATTAAATGTATATGATTTGGTTGGGTTGGGTTGGGTTTTATGGCACATCAACCATTGTAGGTTATTTAATGTCAAATCCTCTTTATACATATATATTAAATATATATGATTTGGTTTAGTTTGGTTTTATGGCATATCAACCATTGTAGGTTATTTAATGCCAAATCCTCTTTATACATATATATTAAATATATATTATTTTGTTTGGTTGGGTTTTATGGCATATCAACCATTGTAGGTTATTTAATGCCAAATCCATTTTCGAACATATAAACAGTTCTATTTAAAACAATTCCCGTATGTATAAGTACAGATGTTTGTTTATACACAAGTTAAATGTAAAAACAGTTCTATTTCAAGCAATTCAGTTGAGCATAAACATACAGTTTAATTTTATTTGACCCATAGATAGGACGCAATCAGGTGCTACCACTCCGGGCCAGAGTGGACCTGGGATAGATGGCCACATTCCCCAAAGCTCCATCATTACTGGAGCCTCACCATCAGATTGTTTAGTGTCCTAACCAGGATACTCACTGGGAGAGTGGGGGGTGTCTTACCCCTATGCAGAGAAGCAGTCGGTGTATTTTACAGCCTCTGGCAACTGGACGATAGATGACGTTTCGGAACAATCTCATTTTCCATTCTTGGACGGGTATTTCTTTTAAATACCACTTAAAACACTTGTAATGAAAAACAGTCTACAGTTAAAAGACCGTTCTTGAACACCATAACAAGGAATATAATTGAAAGGAAATATGGCTTTAACAAAAGAACAGTCCACTGAAGCAATGGAAGCGATCTTAAAAAACCCATTCAAGAAAGCATTCCACAGCGAGAAACGGTGAAAGACAGTTTTGTCTAAAATTTGATGCGAATAAAATTTGATGCGAATAAAATTTGATGCGAATAAAATTTGATGCGAATAAAATTTGATGCGAATAAAAAGGAAACACAGTGGTTAAAGATTGAAAATATTAGGGTAGTTCACGAAAACATCGAAGCGTTAGTTTGTTTAAGGAATATTATGGGAAGCCGAATTCTTCAGCTATTAAAGAAGTGGTTTGTATCTTGTCTGTTATTTGTTTATTTACTGCTAAATAGGAAAAGTGCTGAAAGAAACAGTCGTTAAATGTGCTTTTTTTCATCTGAAAAAGTATTAAGATTGCATTGTTCAGTCAGCGAGATAATAAGTTTTTTTTTGCTAAAAATCTTTTTAAAATGTTAATAATCTATCTATCTATCTCTCTATTTTCTTATGTATGTATGTATGTATCTATCTATCCATCTCTTTTCTTATGTATCTATGTATGTATGTAAGTTTTTCTTATCTATCTATCTATCTATCTCTTGTCTTATGTATGTATGTATGTATCTATCTATCTATCTATCTATCGATCTCTTTTCTTATGTTTATCTATCTATCTATCCAAGTCAGTTTTTTTTCTTTTTATCTATCTATTTGTCTTTATCATTCTCTCTCTCTCTCTCTCTCTCTCTCTCTCCTCCTCCTCCTCCTCTATCTTTCCATCTGAAGACCTTATGCTACGATAACGTTGTGGATCTGTTCAAATAACAACATAAGTCAATACATCTCAATCTGTACATATATATGTCTCACCCTCTGCAAACTTGATCGACAATCTCCTGGCGTTGCAGCCTTTATTACACACCTTTTGTAGCAATACAGAAATACCCGCTCGTCTGCTTTCAATCAAACAGTATTTCATTTCATTTGAGCTGATACTAAACGAACTAAATTCAACACTTGATCCTCGATCAGTTTTTGAACTGTCGATTCTTTGAGGTTAAGACAAACGGACTCAACGGAGATTTGACCTCGGATTACGTAGGCAGTGACTACTTGACTTTCAGAGATTACAATACTTTCACATCTGTAGCGTTCTCAATTACGAAGCATTTGCTGTTTATACATTACGTTGAACGATTATCTTGTCTATATTCTAAGATTCAGGTTTGTCGATCTAAGTTTCGAACAGAGGGTTGGGGATTGTAAGGGTCTGTTCTCGAAGCCTAGTCACCGACGTTTACCATTTCTTGTTTCTTGTGGCCTTGTACTAGGGTTAACTAATTTAGTAAATCACAAGTTAATTATATGAAAATGAAAGGGCTTTCGCGGAGGAGCATTGTTAGCCAATTACTCAGAGAATATAGATTGATGTTTTTATTAAACAATGTATTTATCCACCTACCCCTGGCACGGGCAGGATACGACACAAGGTCAGTTTTTAAGCGGAGTAAAGCAGGTTCGAATTCGGAGTTTTTCTTCTCCTCGACCGGTTGTCGTAATAAGGTTAAAGAGCCTAATCTGTCTATTTACCCATAACATGCCAGAGAGTAGCTGGATTCATTCACAATGTCAGCATTTTCAAACACAGCTGGAAAATGTTTGAAACCCTGAAAAAATATTAATACTGAGGTTCAATTCATTGTTTCCGAACGCGTTGTGATGTTACGTGAATGTCCTGTGACATTTAGAGATTTAAGAAGATATTTCTAATATATTTACCCAACTCCTCCGTCATGACCCATGATGCGACACAACGTCAGTTTTTAAGCGGATTAAAGCTGGTTTGAATTCAGAGTTTTCCTTTTCCTGGACTGGTTGCCTTTAACAGGACTAGAGAAACGTATTTGATAACTAGTCATGATTCCGTCGGGTTCCTATTGTAAAAGGGATGCTATTGATGTGTCGATTTAGATGGGGGTAAATGAGTGCAATTAATATATACTAAGAATTTCGAGGATTTCAAATGAACATTCAGTGTGAATGAAGACCCCCACCCTAAGATTATCATTCAATTGCGGACTGGACTGGACTGGACATTGCTTTAGACTGATAAAGCAATGTTATTTATCGGCTAAAAAAAAACAACAAAAAACGATATGATTTTTCATTACAGATATATGTCGACAAATAAAATGAGCTCTTTAGAAAGAATCTAAATCCTGATATATATATTTTTTCATCATACAACGTGTGAAAGCACGTGCGATACCCTAACCTCATCAGCCGCCAACCAGGGTGATAACACAGTTTCGGTAGCTGAAGGCGGTGCTACCGAAACTGTGTTATCACCCTGATATATATATATATATATATATATATATATATATATGTTATCACCTGATATATATATATATATATATATATATATATATATATATATATATATATATGTGTGTGTGTGTGTGTGTGTGTGTGAGTGTATTTATGTAAATATATTTTTAGGCATAGAAGTTTTTTTAATGCAACAAACTGACTGAAAGTTTTAATGATGATGGAAGTAAAAACGTAAAAAGCTTAAAAAAAGGAAAAAAGGAATAGCTAGCTGACCGGTTTTGTCCTTGCTCAACAGAGCTAAATCGAGGAAATATCGAGTAGACTAATAAAAGACAAAAATTTTTATGATGAGTGACAAGAAGTTTAGTGTGGAATTTTTCTCTGTTCTGAGTAAGTCACACACTTCATTTCATTTGAAGATTACTGGAGACAATCCATATTTTGTCCAGCAGACTGCCTCTCAGTAAACAGAGAGAATGCCTACAAGGACTTGATATTATTTCAGTTCAGTCTCCAATATATATATATATCTTTTTACCTCATCGTAAATATTTCTCTTTTGTTAGTCTGGCTTATTGAGTTGAGTCTTCGCCAATAGTCCGGGAAGCCGGGGTTCGATCCCAGATCGAGTCATACCTAAGACTCAAAAAATGGTACTTGATACCTCCTTGCTTAACACTCAGCATTATAAGGTAAGGATCAAGGGTAAAGTGGAGCCATCAAGGGAAAAGAGTAACACCCTCCCCTAAATCTAGGTGTGGTAGCTATTGAAAAGGGAGCCTTCGGTCACCTTCGACTGCGGTCAACAACTTCACTTTTTAGTCTATACGATACTTCCTCGATTTAGCGAGGAAGGAACCGGTCAGTTAGCTTTTTCACTTTTCCTTTTTTTTTTGTTCCATCATGACAAAGACTTTGGGTCTGTTTGTTGCATTAATATATATATATATATATGAATTTTTCTAATCAGAGAAAAAAAGGAAATATTTAAAAATGAATAAGCCTAGAATTGAATTTGCTTATAGGTTATGTATTTTTCTTCAACCCGTGTTTTTAGCGTTTAAAGTCGTCTTCAGGAGGTTAATGGCTGATCTGAGCGTTCTCTTTGGTTTTTATTTACTTTTTTTTTATCATAGCGACTGTTTTGATTGGGTTGTGATTTTTCAATTCCAGGATTTGTTTCTGTGAAGGTCCACTTCGTGACGATTGTCCGTGACAACCTTTGGCCTCTTTTATATGAAGTGTTCCTTGAATTCCTCTGAATATTTGATTAATTTAGATTTAGTTGAATTCAATGGACTTCAGAGGTGTGTATGTCAGGTCACCTGAAGAACGTTACGTGAAACACAGAGTTGTGAGTGATCTAAATTTACCTTGTTTTATTGTGTTGTCTTGCATTCTGGTACGCAGACCATAATATTTTATTGATTTTCTCGGCTTTTAGAGGTGAATTTTAATTTACAACTGTGGACCCCCTAACATGCATGAGCAAACGCAGGACGACCAGCGAGAACCTACATACAACAGCTCTGTGATGTAGCCTTGAAGACCAACCGGAAGCGATAGACGATAGAGAAGAGTGGCGGGAGAGGGTCAGGGAGATCCGTGCTGATGGCGCGACATGATGATGACATATATATATATATATATATATATATATATTACTATGCATCGTATAATGAAAATTTAAGACCTGCCCGCCAAGTTCTTCTGACCAGACATTTTTTTTTGGTCTGAGGCTCTTTGGAGGAACTGCCCTATGCCAACCCACTTCCCACAAGCCTAGAGGAATTCAAGCAGAGAATTATTATTGGCACATTGTGGATTTTATCCAAGACATGTAGCACCGGGTTTGATTGGGCAATGTAATCTCATTCATATTCAGACAGATAAATATTATTTTGCTCAACATTTGGCCTTATTAATTTTATTTGCCGAGACGACGTAGTTATTCAAATATATGAATCTAAAATTATTTCAAAATTCACTATCAGATTATGTTTAGTATCATATCCAGGACACTCGTTGTGGGGGGGTAACCATCTGCAGTCGGTATATTCTACGGCACCAGCCGACTGGGCAGGTATAAAGAAGATCTGACATTAAATAATCAACAAAGGTTGATATATATATATATATATATATATATATATATATATAACAACCAAACTAAGCAAACCAAATGTATTTCTTTCATCTTCCGTGGTTTTTCATCATATCTATTCAAAACTTCAGTTTAGGTCTTTATGCAATAGTGGAGACTGAAAATAGAAAATAAGCTGTCGGCTGAAACTGGTAGACAATTTCACCTACCTTGGTAGTAGTGTCTCATCAACCGAAAAAGACATCGACACGCGGCTAACGAAGGCATGGACAGCTATCAGTAGGCTATCGATCATATGGAGATCTGACCAACCGATAAAATGAAACGTAGTTTCTTTAAGGCAGCGGTCGTATAGATACTGCTGTATGGATGCACTACTTGGACGCTAACTAAACGGCTGGAGAAGAAGCTGGACGGCAATTACACAAGAATGTTGAGAGTAATATTGAACAAGTCCTGGCGGCAACACCCCACAAGGCACCAACTATACAGCCACCTGCCTCCCATCACGAAAACTATCCAAGTTAGAAGAACCAGACATGCAGGACACTGCTGGAGAAGCAGGGACGAGCTCATAAGTGATGTACTCCTATGGACCCCCACATATGGCCAAGCAAAAGCAGGACGTCCAGCTCGAACATACATACAGCAGCTACGTGAGGATACGGGATGTAGCCCCGAAGACCTGCCGGAGGCGATGAACGATAGGGAAAAGTGGTGAGAGGGTCAGAGATATCCATGCTAGCGGCATGACATGATGATGATGATGATAATGATGATGATGAAGTTACTAGAGATCCCAATTGGCAGAAAATCAGATGTAACCTAATAAACCGTGGGATAACATCGGCTCCCAGAAACCTAGATGGGAGGATAGAGGACAATACTCGAAAACTCACTGCCCTATGCCTGCCCTATGTCAAATGACTAGCCGGAAGGATCTAACAGATATAGAGTCCATATGACATCAGGACAGTATTCACAAGTGGTTCAACTCTCCGGAGATATCTCTTCCGGCTCAAGCTACCAACGGAATTCAACATAATCAAGAACTGTGTTTACTCCATCCTTTGCAGTTGTGGTAAAGGATGGAGTTGCCCACTAAAACTAAGTTGCCCCCTAAAACTAAGGCTAGAAGAACATCAGAAGGCAGTAGTACGAAGGTGGAGTCATACCAAAGAATAAAAAATGGTACTCGATGCCGCCTTGCATTATAACGTAAGGATCAAGGGTAAAGAGGAGTAATCCAGGAAATGGAGTAGCACCCTCCCCTACACCTCAGTGTAGTAGCTATCGAAAAGGGAGCCTTCGGGTCACCTTCGACTTCGGTCACCAACTTTACTTAAAATAGCTATAGAAACACAAAAAACGGTCAAGAAAGGAATAGTCCGTTGCTTACAACATCGAGTAAAAACCATTAGTTACGATACTGATGGATATCAAGAAGAAATGATTAGTTTGAGACACAATCTCCATCGTAACAACTACCCAGAGCGCATAACATCGGCTCCAAGAAATCTGGATAGGAGGATAGAAGACAATACTCGAAAACTCACCACTGTATGTCTGCCCTATGTCAAAGGACTAGCCGAAAGGATCCAAAGGATATGTAGTCCATATGATATCAGGACAGTATTCACAAGTGGTTCAACTCTCCAGAGATATCTCTTCCGGGTCAAGCCACGAACGGAATTCAACATGATCAAGAACTATGTGGAAGGAAAAGGGAAGCCATCTGCCCTTATGGGATGAAGTTCAAATAATTGATAGAACTGAACATTGGAGGATTAGACGCCTTAAGGAATCAGCACATATGTTGGGCCACAATGACCTGCTGAGTAGACCAAGTATGGAGACGAATACAATATGGGAACCGATAATCAAAAAGGTTAGATAAAAAAAATCTGAATATGAACACTGGTAAAAAATCATACATAATAGTAGTAATCCTAGTCAAGTAAGAACATTTAGTTTATAAGTCCTAAAAATTCACTCGAAACTGTCCAACAGGACACATAGCGAAATGGCTGTAGGTGTAGGAGACAATCATCTGCAGGTTCAATCCGAACTGCAGGCGAGTAACAATACAGGAATATTTATTACTTGTACCCGGTTATGGCTGACGGAATAAGAAAAGGCGACCCCCGTGATTCGATAAAGGACGTAGTTCGAAGTTCCGTGTAGGTTCCCGAGTTCGACAAACACCTGAAGAAGGCCGAAGGACATATCGTCCGAAACGTTGTGGAAATGACAATAAAGATGAAGACAATAGTCCGAAAATCTTTTATGTTAAAAACCAAAATAAACTCATTCTATATTTTTTCATATCTCTTGGTAACACCACGAATTATTTTTCTTAGGTATAGTTGTAGTAGTAGTAGTAGTTGTTATAGTAGTAGTAGGAGTCAGGTGAATCAAAAGATTTGCAATATTTTGGTACCTGTTAGTTTTCTGACGTAGTTGAAGGCATCCGCTGTGGTTTGTAGTATCGCGGTAGTTAGTACGCTGGCTCTTGTGTATTGGTTCACTCCTGGGGGGGGGGTTGAAAGGCCACGTCGATGAACGTGTAACGGAGTCTTATTCGGGATCTTATGCTTTACGAGTTTGAACTGGGCCTTAAAGCCGGCGAAGTAACTAAAGATATTTGTTTTTTCGAAAGGTGAAGGCGGATTTGATCACTATAAAGTTACCAGATGGTTTAGGAAATTTCGCTCGCGTTGAAAGTACCTCCACAATCAGGCAACATCATGTAGACGTGAAATGGTTGATTCCGAGGTCGTGCTCATAGTCATAGCGGCAAATCCAGCTAGTAGTAACACTCAGAGAGTATCAGGCGAGCCTGGCATATCACTTGTCATGTCACCTTTAGGATCTCATAAAAGCATCCGCAGTTGCCGAACTGTTGGTTTGGTTGGTTGGTTTGTGGGTTTTATGGCATATCAACCTTTGTAGGTTATTTAATGCCAAATCCATTTTTGTGTAAATAATCTGTTCTATTTAAAACAATTCAGTTTAGCATGAGTACACAGTTTAATTATCAAAAACATTTCTATTTCAAACTATTCATGCAGTTATATGTAACATATGTAACGTTGTGGTCATATATGTATATGTTAAGTGTAAATACAGTTTTAATGCCGAAATACAGTTCTATTTTAAATATTTCAGCTAAGCATAAGCACGCAGTTTAAATATAAGTACGGTTTAATTGTCAAAAACATTTCTATTTCAAGCTATTCAGTTTACACAAACAATTCAGTTTAGCATAAGTATGCTGTTAGTTCTATTTAACACAGAGATAGGGCCCTTCAGGTGCTACCACTCCGGGCCAGAGTGGACCTGGGAGCAATGGCGATGAAGGGGTACTCCGCGTTCCCCAAAGCTCCAGTATTGCTGGAACCTCACCATCAGATAGTTTAGTGTCATATATCAGGACACTCGTTGTGGCGGGGGGTGGGTCTTACCCCTCTGCAAAGGTGGAGTCAGTGTATTCTACAACCCCAGCCGACTGGGCCATGCCGAACTGTACTTCATGTACTACCAAAACATTGCAAGACTTCTGACTCACCTTAATTTTTGTTTGGTTTGGTTTGGTTTTATGTAATATCTACCATTGTAGGCTATCTAATGCCAAATCCATTTTTATACATACAAACAGTTCTATTTCAAACAACTTACTTAAGCATAAGTATACAGTTTCAATCCCATAAACACTCCTATTTCAAACAATTCAGTTCAGCATCAGTACACATTTTAAATATAAAAAACAGTTCTATTCTAAACAATTCCGTTCAGCATAAGCACACGATTTAGTCCCATTTGACCCATAGATAGGACCCTATCAGGTGCTACCACTCCGGGCCAGCGTGGACCTGGGAGTGATGGCAATGAAGGAGTACTCCACATTTCCCAAAGCTCCAGCATTGCTGAAGCCTCACCATCAGATTGTTTAGTGTCATATCCAGGACACTTGTTAGGAGAGCCTTATCCCTCTGCAGAGATGCAGTCGGTGTATTCTACAGTCTTAGCTGACTGTGTCAACTCATTCTGGTATTATAGAAAAAGCCATGTATACGTACTAGAAAAATATTGCAAAACTTTTGACTCAGTCTATTCGTAGTGGTCATATGATCTCGAGTTATTATTAGATGAAATCTGAATGTTTTCATATCTTTAACGCATTCCAATATTTGACATTGTTTTTTTTTCCTTTCAATGATTTTAGTCCCATTTCTTTTTTTTTTTTTCTCTCTTCCATACTTCGCTTTCTCTCATCTCTCTCTCTCTCTATTGACCTTTCTTGTTCTTCTCGTGTCTCTCCTCTTTCAACAGATCGACTCTACTAAACATTTCGATATCAAAAAGTCCTATCGCTATCGTCCTGCCTATCAGCCATTTTTTTTCTTACGGCTCACTAGTCAAAACGAGACTCAAATCCGATGTGACGATCTAATTATCGCAGTGGTTGACGAGCCGCGCTGCCGTCATTTGGCGGGAAAATCTAATACAACAAACATACTATCATTTCACTTGCTCCAAATTTCTTCTCATCAATCGTCTTTTTTTTTCTTTTTTTTTTTTTTGCTTTTGCTTTTTGTTTCTCCTTTTCTTTCTTCTTTCTTTCCATCTTGTCTTCGTTTCTTTAAATTTATTCTCCAGCTTTGACACAAGGAAAGAATCTTCGACTCGTCCATCTGACCCTGAAGAATTTTTGTTTTCTAATGATAAATCTTCACTAATCAACATCATTTGGTTCTGATTCCCCCCCCCACCTCACACGTCAATCATTATTTTCCAGACATGTCAATAATATCATATTTGCCAATGGTTGGTCTGTTTCGGTTTGGTTTTATGGCACCTCAAACATTGTAGGTTATTTAATGCCAAATCCATTTTATACTTATAAAAAGTAAGTAAAGTTGGCGACCGTAGTCGAGTGCGACCAGAAGGCTCCCTTTTCAATAGCTACTACACCGGGGTGCTGGGGAGGCCGCAACTCCTTTCCCTGTATTGCTCCACTCTACCCTTGATACGTACCTTATAATGCTGAGTGTTAAGCAAGGAGGTATCAAGTAACATTTTTAAAGTCTTTGGTATGACGCGACCTAGGATTGAACCCAGGTTTCCCGAACCATTGGCGAAAACTCTACCCCTATGGGAAAACATATCGGAAATTTGTTTCATGGTCTGATGAGATCGTATTAACCAACCCCTCCGCTCGGGTAGGATATGACACAAGGTCAATTTTTAAGCGGATTTTAACAGGTTTGAATTCAGAGTTTTCCTTCTCCTTGACTAGTTGCCTCAACAAGGCTGAAGAACCAAGTCTTCCCTACTATTTACCCATAGCTAGAGGGAGAATAATTGGATTCATACCTTTCCCAAGAGTATTAGTGCTATGTGAAATGCAATCAGCCTCGTCCAGGATTTGAACTCGTGTCGCCATATCCATTTCCTACGATGATAACCATTACACCACGGGCACCTCCATGGTCTGATGAGATGAAGCTAGAATCATTTAATCAAATGAGCATCTGGTATGTAAGGATTGGTTTGCCTTTCTTTTATGGCATATCAACCATTGTTGGATATTTAATGCCAAATCCTCTTTGCATATATATGTAAAATATATATGATTTGGTTTCGTTGGGGTTTATGACAAATCAGCCATGTGAGGTTACTTAATGCCAAATCATCTCTCTCTCTCTATATATATATATATATATATATAAGGAGCTATGCAAACGAAAAGAGACCGAGAAACAAAATGAAGGATAAGTTTATAGGTTTTTATATAGGATGGGGCTGTAGAATACACCGACTGCTTCTCTGCATAGGGGTAAAACTCCCACCAACGAGTGTCCTGATATATGACACTAAATAGTCCGATGGTGAGGTTCAGTAATGCTGGAGCTTTGGGGAATGCGGAGTACCCCTTCATTGCCATCGCTCCCAGGTCCACTCTGGCCCGGAGTGATAGCACCTGATAGGGCCCTATCTATGGGGAGAAATGGCGAGAGAGGGTCAGGGATATCCGTGCTAGCAGCACGACATGATTTATGATGATATAGCAACAATTGGAACCTTCTAACTTTGGGACTAATGCTAAATTGAATGGCTAGAAATAGAACTGTTTGATCATTAAACTTTATATAAACAACTGTCTGATTGAATTGTTAGTGATACATAGCAATACTTGGAACCATTTAACTTTATTGACATATGATAGTCTGTTCGCATCTAAGTGTGTTCATATTTATCAATCAGTCGAGTAGTGTGACCTGACGGGTTGGTGGAAGAGGAAAAGTTGAGTGATTGGCTCACAGGGTCTTTGTGCTAAAATGTCAGTACCCGTTAGAGAAATTTAAAGAAGAATCTTCAGTTTGGGACAGGAGTCAGCTGAATTCAATCAACTCCGGTGAAAGTCACCCGTAAAAGAGTAGAACAGAGTTTTGGACAGAAGTTAGCGAGAACAACATGCTGATATCCGCCGACTCCGGAAAGGTCACTCACCCGTAAAAAAGAGAGAAAGAAATCTGAACATTGAAAACCCGTCAAAGATAAGTATAACTTAAACCGATTTCCTTTTACAATTCCTAAATATTGGAAAGTTATATGTATTCAAAAAAGAAAGAGAGTAACTGAAAAGATTCTGTTTCATCAAAAGTTAAATTAGTGAATGAACTTTGTTACATGCTTCTGTCCGGCGACTTAGACACTTTTCTCAAGTAAGAGAAAAAGAAAGACAGGAAAAAAGAAGAAAGAAGAAAAAAGGACAATTGAGAGACATTTCTGTTTGATGCGTTCCTTTTCGCTTAACATTTTGTTATATTGTAAAAAGGAAAGAGAAAGGAAAAAGAACTGTTTCTGAAATCTCATCATTATTCGTTTGGTCGTTGCCTGTTAGAATTTTGTTGTATTCTAAATGCACCCCTGTGTTGAAATCTTTTTGTTGTGTTATTTCCTCTATCGATTTTCTTCTTTTGCACGTATCTGTTTCAGCCTCGTATCGCTTTCAATAATTCTCGCTAAACGTCTTATTGCCTCCTTAAAACATTACAAGAGAATTTTAGAAATTTGGTTACAGTTAATATTTTCTAACCCAGGGGTTCGTTCTTCTGCTATCTGGTGGTGTATGTGAAAGTGAATTGGCATCCCCTTACCAGCGTCCGAGATCAGTCTAGTCCCAAATTCACCTCCACATTATTTACCGGTTTACCATGTGCCCGAAATAGGTGTCTTGACTGGGACTTATTTTGCGGAGTCTCAAGTGTCAAACTGCCTTCGACTTTACCTGCGCATAAAATGGGATAATTATTTATGCAACGTCACAGTTTGTAGGTTTCAGTTAAGGCTCAGCAAATAAAAGGAGACGAACAAGTAAAACAAAGGATAAGTTTACAGGTTTTCTTTTAGGCCTTTGGAAATAAAAAGAGACCAAGAAACAAGCAGTAGGATAAATTAATAGGTTTTGAACCTTTGCAAATAAAGAGAGAAAAAGAGGGATAAGTTTATAGGTTTCTTTTAAGCTTTTGAAAAGAAAAAAAAGACTAAGAAACAAAACAAAGGATAAGTTAATAGATTTTCTAATGATCTCTTGCAAACGAAAAGAGACCAAGAAATAAAATGAAGAAAAAAATTATTGGTTTCATTTGAGTCTTGGGTTAGGAAATATGACCAAGAAAGCAAACGAAGGATAATTTCAAAGGTTTTATCTTTTGAGCTCTTGCAAATAAAAAATGATCAGGAAACGGCCACCTGCCTCCCATCACGAAAACTATCAAAGTTAGAAAAACCAGACATGCAGGACACTGCTGGAGAAGCAGGGACTAAAGAAGCACTTTAGTAATTGTTGCATTGCAGGATTCACGGAAGGTTTTTAGTTTTCTTTTGACCACTGACTGTGTATCCCTTGATTTTTTTCATGGGGTCGGACGAAATTGGCTTTTTCTTTCTTTTCGACCTATAATTTTTTTCTTTTTCCCCTGGGCGGTGATTCGAGATACTTTTATCTCTTGTTCCTGGCAGGTTTTTTTTTGTTTTTCTCTGGTACCGTGAATGCTGGTAGATATTAGATTAGTATATATATATATATATATATATATATAATGTATTTGTTTTTCGCAGATAATAGCAGGAATATGTATATGTATATCTATATAGATTATGATATATATACATTTATATAAGTTAATATCATAGTATATATATATATATATGCATTTGAATCCAGTATAGACAAAGAAAGATCCCTGTATATTTAAATGAATGTATCTAGAAAGAAATGGTAAGACATCAAGCTAAATGAATTTACCACTGGCATTTGTCTAAATTCACGAGAAACCACACAGGTGATCGTTCAAAATATGCAAGTTACCGCTACGAGACACTGCGTGCCGACTGCGTGAAAAAGGGTTGGTTTTTGATTCATATCAATACCCATAACATGATGGAAATAAATTTATAATCCTAATGTGACCGTTTTTTTATTTTTCCTAGAAGAAGTATATATATATATATATGAAGCACACGAGCAGAAGAAAAACCGCTACGAGACACTGCGTGCCGACTGCGTGAAAAAGGGTTGGATATGCCATGTGATTCCTATTGAAGTTGGTTGTCGTGGTTTTATTGGACACTCAGTTATTTCGTTTCTTTCAAAAATAGGAATCACTGGCCGCAGTTTGAAAGTTGCCTCGAATCTTCATCAGACCTCGGCGCGATATGCATCAAGTTGGATTTGGTCGAAAGCGAGAAAGTTTTCAGCATGAAGGTAATACACGCGGAACCACATTTCCCGTGTGATTACGTAAGAAACGGTTACTGTAAACGCGTAATAACATCAACCGCCGAAAGTGAACGCGTTTTTTTATATCATAAACTGCACTCAGAACTTGAAGATTTGCGTCCAATGTAGTCTCTGCATTTAATTGATCTGGTATATATATATATATATATATTTGATTCTCTTAATACCCTGTCCGGTGGCAAAAGCTGCTTGGTAGCACCAGAGGTGGCAGTACCACCTTCAGCTACCGAAACTGTGTTATCACCCCTGGTTGGCGGCTGATGAGGACATGGTATCGCACGTGCTTTCACACGTTGTATGATGAAATATATATATATATATATTTGCATCTCGAACATACATACAGCAACTATGTGAGGATACGGGATGTAACCCTGAAGACCTCCCAGAGGCGATGAACGATAGGGAGAAGTGGCGAGAGAGGGTCAGGGATATCTGTGCTAGCGGCATGACATGATGATGATGATGATGATGATGAAACAAAACGAAGGATAAGTATATAGATTTTCTTTTTAGCGCTTGCAAACGAAAATAGACGGAGAAACAAAACGAACGATTAGTTCATCAGTTTCATTTTCAGCCGTTGCAAATGAAAAGAGGCTAAGAAATCAAACGTAAGATAAGTTCAAAGGTATTCATTTCAACTTTTGCCAATTAAAAGAGACGAAGAATGGAAACGAAGGATAAGTTTGGGGTTTTTATTTTGAGTCTTGGAAAATGAAATGAGACCAAGAAACGAAACGAATGATGAGTTAATAGATTTTCTTTTGAGCTTTTGCAAACGAAAAAAGACCAAGAAACAAAACGTAGGACAAGCTTGAAGGTTTTATTTTGAGCCTTGGAAAATGAAATGATACCAAAAAACTAAACGAAGTTAATAGGATTTCTTTTGAGATTTTGCATATGAAAAGGGACGAAGAAAGAAAACAAAGGATAAGTTTATTTGACCTCTTGCAAACGATAAGAATCCAAGAAATAAAACGAAGGGTGAGTTTGTAGGTTTTCTTTTAAGCGTTTGCAAATGAAAAGAAATCAAAAGCGAAGGATAAGTTAATTGGCTTCATTTGAGCCTATTCGAACGAAAAGCGACCAAGAAACCAAAAAATGTTTATAGGTTTCTTTTTAGCTCTTGCAAACGAAAAGAGACAAAGAAACGAAACGTAGTATAATTTTATAGGTTTTCTTATGAATCTTTGCAAATGAAAAAAGACGAAGAAAAAAGAAAGGATAAGTTTATAGGTTTCTTTTGAGACTTTGTATATGAAAAGAAATCAAGGTACAAAACAAAGGAACAAGTTTATAGGTTTACAGGTTTTCTTTTGAGCCTTTTGAGAAACAAAACGAAGGATGAGTTTATAGTATATAATCGAGCCGTTGCAAATGCAAAGAGACCAAGAAACAGAAATAAGTATATATTTTTAGGTTCATGTAAGTTCTTGCAAATGAAAAGACACAACAAAACAAAACGAAAGATAAGTTTAAAGTATTATTTGATATCTAGCAAACGAAAGGAAACCCAGAAATAAAATGAAGGATAAGTTTATAGGTTTTTTTAGCCTTTACTACTGGAAAGAGATGAAGAAACAAAACGAGGGTTAATTATGTTTTTTTTTAAATCTTTGTAAAAGAAAGAGACCAAGAAACAAAACGAAGGATAAGTTCATTGGTCCCTTTTAAGACTTTGCAAACGAAAGGACACCACAAGACAAAACAAACGTTGATAGGTTTTCTTTGAGCCTTGGCTAACGAAAAGAAACTAGGAACCACAACGAAGGATAATTTTGTAGGTTTTATTTGAGCTCATACAAACGAAAAGAGACCAAGCAACAAAACGAAGGTAAGGTTATAGTTTTTATTCGACTCTTGCAAATTAAAAGAGACCAAAAACCGAAACGAGGGATAAATTTATGAGTTTTACTTTGAGCTCTTGGAAATGAAAATAAACCAAGAAACAAATCGGAGGATAAGTTTATAGATTTTTCTTTAGAACCTTCGCAAACAGAAAGAGACCAAGAATAAAACGAAGGATGAGTTTAAAGTTTTATTTGATGTCTTGAAAACAAAAAGAGATCAAGAGACAAAACGAAGGTTAGTTTATTGGTTTTATTTGAGTCTTTGCAAATGAAACAGACCAAAAAATAAAATGAAGGATAAATTTATGGATTTTCATTTGAGCTTTTGCAAACAAAAATAAACGAAATAAAAAAACGAAGAATAGCTTTATGAGTTTCCTTTTGAGCTCTTGCAAACGAAAAGAGACTAACAAACTAACCGAAGTATAGATTTTTAGGTTTTCTTTAAGCCCCTGCAAATGAGAAGTAACCAAGAAAAAAAACGAAGAGTAAGTTTTTAGTTTTCTTTTGAGCCTTTGCAAATGAAAAGAGACCAAAAAACAAAACGAAGGACAAGTTTATAGTTTTTATTCCAGCATTTGCATGAGACAAGAGACCAAGAAACAAAATGAAGGATATGTTTATAGGTTTTATTTGAGCTTTTGCAAACAAAAACAGACCAAGAAATAAAACAAAAGATAAGTTTGTAATAACGGGACAAAGAAACAAAGCCAAAGATATGTTTAGAGGTTTTCTTTTGAGCTCTTGCGAAGGAAAAGAAACCAAGAAACAAAACAAAGTATAAGTTTAGGGTGTAATTTTCTCTTGCAAACGAAAAGAGACGAAGAAACAAAACGCAGGATAAGTTTATAGGTTTCTTTTGAGAATTTGCAAAGGAAAAGAGACCACGAAACAAAACGAATAAGTTTATAGGTTTCATTTGAGCTCTTGTAAACGTTTCTTTATATGCCATAACATCCAACCAAACTAAATCGCAAACACTTAATACATATGAATAAAGAAGAATTTGTATTAAACTTACTACAATTGTTGATTATCCAACCTTTGAAAAAAAAAAAGCCATAAATCTTAGTATTCATCATTAGCTTTATCATCCATCCAAGCACTTTTTCATTAAAATTCAGTGCAATATGAGTGAGTAAGAAAAGAAACGACAAAGGGTCTATGATTTGCTTAACGCCTGAAATTAAGGCAAAAATTTTTCGAAATAATTGGAATTTCTTTATGGCCTCTATCTGTAATATAATGTCAAAGAGATTTCGTTTTATATATCTTGCCTTTGGGTTTAGTTAGGCTGAGAACCTTTCGACTTAGTGCATAGGTTAGTTAGGTGCAAACATGAGCGCAGGTGCTCACGCGCACGCGCGGAGCGGACGTGTCATTCAAAGATGTCAAAATAAAAATCCCAGATAGAAGATTTGACCACGGATGTGAGTGACGTCACGCACTGGAAGCGTGGGCTGAGATTTGAGAAAAAGTCAGTTAGTTGAGATTGAGACCTGGACGAGGCCAGACGAATTTGTGCGCTACGGGCGCTGCACGTGTTGCGGGGGCGGGGAGATAGAAAAGTCAACATAAAAAGATGGTATCTCTCTCCTTATATCGAAAAACCTTTAAACTCGAAGGTAATAAAAAGTTTCGTACCTGAACTAAGAAGTTGTAAGTGTTTTTCGTGTTTCGGGATTCCTATGTTATCTATGTGCGTTATGGACATTATGAACGTTTTACCTACCGGTATAAATATGTCTATTTCACGTACTCATATCTGGCTATGTTACATATAGAGCCCAGGCCATAAACCCTTTTGATTACGCTATATGGGGCGTTTTTGAAAACGAAACAAATGCAACATCCCATTCAAATGTTGGTTCGATTAAGACTATTATTGAGGTGGAATGGAATAAAATATCTGAAGGATTTATTTTGAAGGCATGCAAATTGTTTTGAAGGCATGTTGATACAATAATTGAAAAAAAAAATAGTTGCTATAGTCTCTTCTTATGTCTTTGTAAATTTTAAAAAATTAAAATTAATCTTGTTTTATAATTGGACCGTTTATTAAACTAGAATATTCTTTATTTTTATTTCTCTCTCTGTTCTCTAAATGTAAAGGTCAAGGAAATCCTATTTCAAAATGTATAGTGATTTACTTAAATTAATACCGGCTCATTGGCCTTGTTGGTAGAGTGTTTACCAATGGCCCGGGGGCCTGGGTTCAATTCAATTTGAGTCATTCCAAAGACTTTAAAAATGGTACTTGATACCTCCTTGCTTAACACTCAGTAATATAAGGTACGTATCAAGGGTAAAGTGGAGCAATCCAGGGAAATGGTTAGCGCCATCCCCTACACCTCGGTGTAGTAGCTATTAGAAAGGGAGCCTTTGGGTTGCCCTCGACTAAAGGGAGACAACTTTACTTTTACTTACTTAAATTAGATTCATTTGACACAAGGTAAGAAATATGAAGCACTCAGTGAGAATCAAACGTATTAACAGAAGTCTGACAGCACTGAACACTGAAAAGGGAAAAGTACCACTGAAACAGCAACATATTCATCACTTACAAAAATCATTTCAGTGGTTAGAGTGTTCGCCAATGGTCCGCGAGACCGGGGATCAAATCGAGAACGAGTCATATCAAAGACTGAAACAATTGTACTTGATGCCACCTTGCTTAATACTCAGCATTTTAAAGTACGGATCAAGGGTAAAATAGAACAATCCATGGAAATAGGTATCGCCCTCCCATACTTCCTCGGTGTAGTAGCTATTGAAATAGAAATCTTTGGGTCGTCCTCGACTACGGTCGCCAACTTTATTTACTTTACTTATATATCATGATTAGGTGGTCACGCTGACAGCAAAGATTTCCCAGGCCATCTCTATCCGTCTCTATTATCCATGAGTCTCGACATGTCTTCCAAACTACATTCTGTGTCCGCATAGAGCTGATGTAAATAAGTCTTTGCTGGTCGGCCAACACTGGCGCGTCCATGTGAAGGGGTCCATAGAAGAACGTCACTAATGAGTTTGTCTATAATCTCCAGCAGTGTACCGCATGTGATGTTCGTCTTGATTGAATGGTAAAAGCAGCCAACGAAAGATTACCAAGTCTCTGTTATATTTAGCGTATGGTACTATTTACCAATCCCTCCGCTCGGGCAGGATATGACACAAGGTCAATTTTTAAGCGGAGTTTAACAGGTTTGAATTCAGAGTTTTCCTTCTCCTAGACTAGTTGCCTCAACAAGGCTGAAGAACCTAGTCCGTCCAACTATTTACCCATAGCTGGAGGGAGAATAAGGGGGTTCATACCTTTCCCGAGGGTATTTGCCCGAAAGTGAACATAATAGCGCGACTGGAGTACGAACTCGCGTACTATGATTCCGCAGTTCATCGCTTTAACCATTACACCACGAGGACATATTTAGCGTATGGTAGCAAGGAAAAGACAAACACAGGTTGAAAGTTTTTAACAATTATATTAACAAAAGGGAAAAACAAGGCGATAAAGCACAGAATCAACTGTACAAAATTGTAGCGAACAATATCAAGTGAAGAGTGAATCGAGGTGTGTGTGTGAAGCCAGAGTTCATGTACGGTCACGTATGTTATAAGTTAAGAAACTCACTTGGTAGGTATGGTGGTATAAGGGTGGTAAGCGTATCAGATGATCTTGGTGTTAGTAGCAGTCGTGGACAGGGTAGCGTTGTAGCCATGTCAGCAGTTGTTCACGGCAGGTGGTGTGTCAAAAATCCGTCAGAGTTCAGATAAGTTCTTATGGACGTTACGTGTTCTTCCCGTCAACCCTCGGTAGGCCGGTCTGACGCCTTTGAAGATATTCGCTGTTAAGTAGTTACCGTTTGGATCAAGTCGGTTCTGGGAATTTTTTAGGGGGAAGATTTATGATTGGCTGAAAAAGGGTATTTTGTTAATGTGAATTAATTTCTTGCATTATCGCCCGGAAAGTCTACGCCGAGCCTCTTGCGCAAAGACACATTTTATTCATTGTCTCGGCAGTAGCCGTCAGGCTAACATCCGGTCGGATGCTACCCTTCTCCAGCCATGTGTATGTTTTTTGAATGAAATCGCAAATCGGGAGAGATCTGGATCCTGCTATATAACAACTCAAATATTTATAAAGATATTCGTTTCTTATGTTATTTGTTTGAAAAAAAAAAACTCTACAAATGTATTGTAATTTTATGTCTTCCATGAGGATTAAGGAGAGCGTATTAAAAAACTTCTATCCCAGAACAAATGGTTGGAAGATGTGCAATAATCTGTGCAATAAGATGTTCAATAAAGCGCACGAAATAAAAAAAAAAATTGTCTAAGGTACAGAGGACACAGCGGACACATTGATTCTGGCCAGAGGTACCAGTGGCAACACTTTTATCCTAGACACATCGAGCATATCAAACAGTGGGGATATTTTGATCCTGTCCAGAAGTACTGGAGATAACACTTAAATTCATTACACAGAGGACACCGTGGACAGTTTAGACACGTTGATTCTGTCCAGAGGTACCAGGAACAACACTCTGATCCCAGGCACTTAAGGCATATCAAACATAGGGGATATTTTGATCCTGTCCAGAAGTACTGGAGATAACACTTAAATTCATTACACGGTAGACACCGGGGACAGCTTAAACACGTTGATTCTGTCCAGAGGTACCAGGAACAACACTGTGATCCCAGGCACTTAAGGCATATCAAACATAGGGGATATTTTGAACTGGTCTCGAAGTACTGGAGATAACACTTAAATTCATTACACAGCGGACACCAGGGACAGCTTAGACACATTGATTCTGTCCAGAGGTACCAGGAACAACACTCTGATCCCAGGCACTTAAGGCATATCAAACATAGGGGATATTTTGATCCTGTCCAGAAGTACTGGAGATAACACTTAAATTCATTACACAGAGGACACCATGGACAGTTTAGATACGTTGATTCTGTCCAGAGGTCCCAGGAACAACACTGTGATCCTAGGCACTTAGGGCATATCGAACAGAGGGGATATTTTGATCCTGTTCAGAAGTACTGGAGATAACACTTAAATTCATTACACAGCGGACACCGTGGACAGCTTAGACACATTGATTCTGTACAGAGGTACCAGGAACAACACTCTGATCCTAGGCACTTAAGGCATATCAAACAGAGGGGATATTTTGATCCTGTCCAGAAGTATTGGAGATAATACTTAAATTCATTACACAGCGGACACTGTGGACAGCTTAGACACATTGATTCTGTACAGAGGTACCAGGAACAACGCTCTGATCCTTGGCCCTTAGGGCATATCGAACAGAGGGGATATTTTGATCTGGTCCAGAAGTACTGGGGGCAATACTTTAATTCATTGCACAACTGATACAGAGGACAGCTTAGACACATTGATTCTGTCCAGAGGTACCAGGAACAACACTCTGATCCTTGGCCCTTAGGGCATATCGAACAGAGGGGATATTTTGATCTGGTCCAGAAGTACTGGGGGCAATACTTTAATTCATTGCACAACTGATACAGAGGACACAATGTAATATAATGGCCGAGGGATTTCGGTCTATGCTTTTGGGTTTAATTAGGCTGAGAACCTTTCGGCTCAGCACATGGGTTAGTTCGGTGCAACATTAATACAGGTGTTCGCGCGCGCGCAGAGCGGACGTGTCACTCAGAGATGTCACAATAGCCCAAGATGGGAAACGGGGTTACACAGTGCGAATGACGTTACGCACCGGAAGCGCGCTGAGGATTTTAGGAGATTTTGAAAAAGTCAGTTAGAGAGTTGAGACTGGACACCGAACGAGACGGTTGATTTTCGCTTGCTCGCGGGAGCCTTGGGCAGGTGTCGCACGAGATGAGGGGCGGGGCAGATGAAAAGGCCGGAATAGAAAGATTGTGCCTCTCTCTCCTTATGTCGAAAAACCTTTAAACTCAAAGGTAATAAAAAGTTTCGTACCTGAACAAAGAAGTCGTAAGTGTTTTTCGTGTTTCGAGATTCCTGTGTTCTGTGTTATATATATATGAACATTATATGTCCATTTCACACATGGCCGTATCTGGCTATGGTACAACAATAGACACATTGATTCTGTCCAGAGGTACCAGGAACAACACTTTGATCCTAGGCACATCGGGCATATCGAAAGGAGGGGATATTTTTATCTGGTCTAGATGTACTGGAGATAACACTTAAATTCATTACACAGTAGACACCGTGGACAGCTTAAACACGTTGATTCTGTCCAGAGGTACCAGGAACAACACTTTGATCTTAGGCACATCGGACATATCGAAAGGAGGGGATATTTTGATCTGGTCGAGAAGTACTTGGGGCAATACTTTGATTCACTGCACGAGAGATGATGACACCTTAGACACATTGATTATGTCCAGAGGTACCAGGAACAACACTTTGATCCTAGGCACATCGGGCATATCGAAAGGAGGGGATATTTTTATCTGGTCTAGATGTACTGGAGATAACACTTAAATTCATTACACAGTAGACACCGTGGACAGCTTAAACACGTTGATTCTGTCCAGAGGTACCAGGAACAACACTTTGATCTTAGGCACATCGGGCATATCGAAAGGAGGGGATATTTTGATCTGGTCGAGAAGTACTTGGGGCAATACTTTGATTCACTGCACGATAGATGATGACACCTTAGACACATTGATTATGTCCAGAGGTACCAGGAACAACACTTTGATCCTAGGCACATCGGGCATATCGAAAGGAGGAGATATTTTGATCTGGTCTAGATGTACTGGAGATAACACTTAAATTCATTACACAGTAGACACCGTGGACAGCTTAAACACGTTGATTCTGTCCAGATGTACCAGGAACAACACTTTGATCCTAGGCACATCGGGCATATCGAAAGGAGGGGATATTTTGATCTGGTCTAGATGTACTGGAGATAACACTTAAATTCATTACACAGTAGACACCGTGGACAGCTTAAACACGTTGATTCTGTCCAGAGGTACCAGGAACAACACTTTGATCCTCGACACATCGAGTACAATGGACATTTTTATCCTGTTCATAAGAACTGGCGGCAAAACTTCAGTTCTATGCACAGCGGATACAGTTGATACCTTAGACACATTGATTCTGTCCAGAAATAGTAGTAGAAAAACTTTGATACAAGCCACACCAGATTCAATGGACATTTTGATTGTGTCAAAACGTGCTGGAGGCAATATTTTGATTCAAAGCACAGCAAACACAGTGGAAACCTCAGACACACTGATTGTCTCCTGAAGAATCAGGAGCAACACTTTCATCCTAAAATCAGCGGATAAATATTGCCACCTTGGTTCTTGATAGAAATGTCAATCTCTACGTAAATAATACCATCATTCAATGAAAACTGCTATTAAACATTGAATATAAAAATAATAATCATTAAAAAAAAAAAAAAAAAAAAGAAAGAAAAGACACGTGACAATTGATTTATTCTACTCTCCAAGAAAATATTTATAATAGAAACCTTTACATTGCTATTCGTTAACGAGGAACATATCACAATTATACACCGTTTCACAATTGATTGGAACAAGTTTTCGTTTGTATATTTGTTTGTTTCAACAATTCGTCTCGTGCGTCTGTGTATTTTTGTTGACATTCATCCCCCCTCAAAAAAAAGATGACAAGAAAAGAAAAGAAAAGAAAAGAAAAAGCCCCCCCAACCCCCCACCAACAAAACAAAACCAGAACCTTGTCATTAATATTATCATCTCTTATCATTCAGACGTGTTCTACTGTTGGCCTATTACATTGCTTCGTTTTAGCCACTGGCTCTTTCATCCTTCGCTTTTTAGACCAACCAATATCGGTTATCGTCAACTAACCAGTGGTGCAAGGCTCGATTATACACAAAGAGGAAATATATATGCGCATAATTTATATCTGTTCGCGGTTATCCTAATCTGCCGAATGAGGCACACTCGTACATATCTACGCGACTGGTTACGCAGATATAAAAAAGAAAAAAAAGACTTTTCCAAGAGAATTTTTTGATAGAAACAATTTAGGGAACCCCACAAAAAACTTGTAGCTGATCAATACTTTATAAACAAACAGGGTAATATATTGTGGATATAAAGTGGGGGATTAGTTGTGGGTAATAAGCAACTCATAAAGTGATCCCTCTTTATGTAGAATAGAAAAATAGAAGACAATTCTAAATCCTTCAAGATAATGACCTATCGGCTGGGGCTGCAGAATATACCCTCTGCATCTCTGCAGAGGGGTACGACTCTCCCAACGAGAATGCTGGATATGACACTAAACAATTTGATGGCGTGGCTTCATTAATGCTGGAGCTTTTGGGAATGCAGAGTACGCCTTTATTGCAATCACTCCCAGCTCCACTCTGGTGGTAGCATCTGATAGGTTTTTTTCTATGTGTCAAATAGAACTAAACTATGTTCTTATGCTTAACTGAAATGTTTGAAATTTACTGCTTTTTCATTTAACTGTGTGTAAACAAATAAAGTTGGTGATCTTAGATGAGGGGGACCCGAAAGCTCACTTTTCCATTGCTACTACACCGAAGTGTAGGGAAGGTCGCTACTTCTTTCCCTGGGTTGCTCAACTTTACCCTTGATCCATACCTTATATTGCTGAGTGTTATTCAAGGAGGCATCAAATACCATTTTAGAGTCTTTGGTATGACTTGACCTGGGATTGAACCCCGGTCTTTGGCGAACACTCTAAAATCTATACTTTTATTAACCTGAATTGTTTGAAATAGATTTGTATAATCATTTAACTTTGTTTAAACAAATGACTGATGTTTAATTGAACTGTTCGTGATACATAGCAATACTTAGAACCATTTAACTTTGTTGACTTATGTTAAATTGAATTGTTTGAAATTGAGTTGTTTGATTATTCAACAGTTAATGATACCTAATAATACTTGAAAACATTAAACTGTGTGCAAACAAATGATTAACATTAAATAGAATTATTCGTAAAGAGGATTTGGCATTAAATAACCTACAATGGTTGTATGCCATAAAATCGAACCAAACTATGGGTCCCACAGATTTGCTTAAATAACCTTCGCATATATATATATATATATATATATATATATATATATATATATATATATATGCGAAGGTTATTTAATCAAGGAAACGTTTTTTAAAAGCTAAAAAAGATTCCAGATTTTTTTACATTCCAATAATCACTGCATTATTTAAAAATGGTTTATAGCTAAGATGATTTCGCGAGTGTGACACCAAACTGAATCTGATGGTGAGGCTCCATTTCGGTAGATTTGGGGAATATGTAGTCTTCATTGCCATTACTCTTAATTTCACGCTGAACCAGAGTAGCTGCATACGTTAAAACCCATGGGTCAAATAGATCTGCTTCGTATTCAACAGGACCGAGTACAGAAGGTGATCTTCTGGGAAGCAACTACACTAAAAAAGTTTGTTTGGGTTTTATCAACCTTTGTAGCTTATTTAATGCTAAATCCATTTTTATACTAATAAACAGTTCTATTTCAAGCAATTCAGATTCGCATAAGTACGCAGTTTCAATGTAAAAACAGTTCTATTTCAAAGAATTCAGTTTAACATAAGTACACTGTTTAATCGTCAAAAATATTTTTATTTCAAGCTATTCAGTTTAGTATGAAAATAATTTGTGTATACACAGTTAAATGTCTAAACAGTTCTATTTCAAGCAATTCGATTAAGCCTCAGTACAGTTTCAATGTCAAAAATGATTCTATTTCACAAAATTCATTCGAGCAATTCAGTTTAGCATAAGTACGCAGTTTAAACGTCAAAACAGTCCCATCTTAACCAACACAGTTTAGTTCTATTTGACCCATAGATAGGACCCTATCAGGTGCTACCCCTCAGGGCCAGGGTGGACCTGGGAGTGATGGCAATCAAAGGGTATGCCGCATTCCGCAAAGCTTCATCATTACTGAAGTTTCGTCATCAGATTGTTTAGTGTCATAACCAGGACACTCGTTTGTGGGGGGGTCTGATCTTTCTGCAGAGATGCAGTCGATGCATTCTACTGCCCCAGCCGACTGGGCAATAAACAAAAAATGTAAATAAGTATATACAATAAATGCGATTCCCTAACCTCAAGGAATAAAATAATCTTAGATGGATTGACATGACATTAAAGTCAATTAATCAAACATGTGAGTGGGTTTTATTTTAGCTCCTCTAAATAGTGATTCCCACTGAGGATTGAACTCACTATACCAGCAATCATCTTTGAAACTACCTTGTTAACCTTTACTCTATGGCAAGAACTGTATGTAGATATTTATAGTTTGCCACAAGGCAATAAGAGTGTGGCGTCCAGTGAGGATAGTACTCATTAAGGATCTGTGAGACAACATAGGAGTCCTGTGTAGATATTTATCGAGCTTAACACAAGACATTAATTGCTGGGCACTCGGTGAGGAGTGAACTCATTAATTATCTGTGAGAGTAGCTTGTTAACCTTTACTCAGTAGAAGTCACTCTGGGTAGATTTTTACTAAGCTTAGTACGATGCAATAATAGTGGAGTACCCAGTAAGAAGTAAACTCCTTAAAGATCTGTGAGAATAGCTTGTTAACCATTACTCTCTGGCCGTCACCCTGGGTAGATTTTTACGAAGCTAAGCACGAGGTAATAATAGTGGGGCACCCAGTGAGGACTGAACTCATTAGTTATCTCTGAGACAAGATGGTTAACCATTACTCTCTGGTAGGATCGCTATGAAGATGTTTACTAAGTTTAGCACAAGGCAATAATAACTGAGCTTTCAATGAGGATTGAACTCACTGCTGAAGTCATAATTGATCATTTTACAAAACGGTGTTCTACAGCAGGCTCGTCTTTTTTTTTTTTTTTTAGCGTGTTTGGATATGTTATGAACGAAGAGTTTTTTGAAGAGAAATTTATCGCTCGAATAACTAGCTCTCCCCATCCTCCGTTAATCAGCTTAAAATTGCGATAATGAAATTTGTTCTTTTGGAACGGCAAAATACAAAAAAAAAAAAAAAAAAGTAAATAACAGTAAAACTAAAGTTGCGGTATGATCTTTTATCATTAAGAAAAGAAAATTACTTTAAAGATGGCTTTATATTTGAGAGAGAAGTCTTGCCTCTTTGATCGTCAAGTTGCGAAAACATGTTTTCTAGAAAAGATAACTGGAAAAATTAATATTTATGAGAAATAAGGACTTCCACATTGCCGGTATTGTGTTGAATGAACTGATAGAAATGTAGAAAACCAGTCCTGGAATCTGGAGATAGATACGGCGAAACGAAACTCTATACTCGCAAGATATTTGTATATATATATATATATATATATATATATATATATATATATATATATATATATATATGTGTGTGTGTGTGTGTGTGTGTGGATGTGTGTGTGTGTGTTTGGGTGGGTGGGTGTATATATATATATATGTGTGTGTGTATGTATGTATGAAAGAAAGAAAAGAGTAATATATATGTGTGTGTGTGTGTGTGTGTGTATGTATGTGTGTGGTGTGTGGCCTTGCCTGTTTGCGTATGTGTATGAGTCAGTTTGTATTAAAGAAAATGAAGAGTAAGCATATATATATATATATATATATATGTGTGTGTGTGTGTGTGTGTGTCTGTGTGTGTGTGTGTGTGTGTGTGACTGTGTGTGTGTGTGTGTGTGTTCACTCACACACGCGCATATACACACACAGAAAGAAATAGACAAAATAAGGATAGAAAGAAAAAAAGGGAGCGAGAAGTTTATTGAATTGTGAATCTCTCTCTCTATATATATATATGTGTGTGTGTGTGTTCGGATTTGTTTCCCTTACCGAGTATTGAAACCGCCAGTCACGAACTGGTAAATATTAAACACTTTACAAAAATCGATTTATAGTTGGCCTACAACCAGATCGAAGTAGATGAAAAATTTAAAGAAATTACCCCACTGAACTCACCCATTGGATTATTGAGATGGTCTCACTTACCGTTTGGAATTAAAACTGCCAGTTATATTTTTCAAAGAGCTATTGAGAATATCTTATTAAGAAAAGTTAGTCCCGGGACATTGGCCCAGCGGTTAGAGTGTTCGCCCGGGAGACCTGGGTTCAATCCCAGGTTGAGTCATACCAAAGACTTTAAAAATGGAACTTGATACCACCTTGCTTAACACTCAGCATTATAAGGTACGGTTCAATTGTAAAGTGGAGCAATCCAGGGAATGGAGTAGCGCCCTCCCCTACACCTTGGTGTAGTAGCTATCGAAAAGGGAGCCTTCGGGTCACCCTCGACTATGGTCGCTAACTAACTAATTAAGAAAAGTGGACAACATAATAATATATGTAGACGATATATGCCTGGGAGTCCGCACCAGAGACGAATTAAAGAGTAAAACAGAACAAGTCCTACGGAGATTAAAACAGGCAGGTATGACAATAAATAGAAACAAAAGTAAATTAGACTGTGAAAAAATATCTTATCTCGGATATCAAATATCTAGAGAAGGAATATCTCCTGACGAAAGGCTAACCTATAAAATGGCGAAGATAGAAAAGCCCACGAACAAGAAAGAATTGGAATTCTTCTTGAGATTAATAGATTTCTGCAGCAGATATCTTTTTAGATATAGTAGGCTTATTGAACCATTTGTTGAAATGCGTAAAAAACGTAGAATTTATATGGACGCAGAATCAGAATAAAGTATTAAAGAAGGAATCAGACCATATATTTCTGGAATTCTTAATCAAACCAAGGAAGGAGTTACCCCGATTAACATCGTCAAGAATTTTTATGGTGAGCTAACAAAAACAAGGCGTTTGATTTTGACATACATAATGAGGGAAAAACCATCCCACGTGTGGATGCACTATCCTGGCTAAGTTTTCAGAATGAAAGTGGTGATGAACATGAAAAATCGAGGGGAGACGGACGTACTATTTCGCAAAACACTCAGCAGAGAAACCCAACGAGATTCGATACTAAGCAGAATACTTGAACGCATAAGAAAGAATGTATGGAGTAACAATACTATGGCGAAGAAACCTTTCAAAGAGGCACGACATAAGTTAACAGTAGACTGGAGCATTATATATAATGCAGACGTAATAGTGCCGCCCTAAATCTTAAGGAAGGACATAATTAAAAGCGTGAACGACAATATTCATTGGGGAACCGCTGCGACGCAAAGAAGATTGAGATTACAGGCTTGGTGGCCGGGGTATTGTAAAGATGTTGAGGAACACATAAAAAGATGCCCTAAATGTGTGGAGATCGAAACATTTCATCATCATCATCATCATCATCATGTCGCGCTGGTAGCACGGATATCCCTGACCCTCTCTCGCCACTCCTCCCTATCGTTCATCGCCCTAGGCAGGTCTTCAGGACAACATCCCGTATCCTCACTTAGCTGCTGAATGTATGTTCGTGCTGGTCATCCTGCTTTTGCACGGCCATGTGTGGGGGTCCATAAGAGTACATCACTTATGAGTTCGTCCCTGCTTCTCCAGCAGTGTCCTGCATGTCTGGTTCGTCTAAGTTTTCGTGATAGGAGGCAGGTGGCCGTACAGTTGGTGTCTTGTGGGGTGTTGCCGCCAGGACTTGTTCAAGATTGCACGCAGCATTCTTGTGTAATTACCGTCTAGCCTCTTCTCGAGCCGTTTTGTTAGAGTCCATGTAGTGCACCCATTTGCAGTATCGATGTGACCGCTGTCTGGAAGAAACTGCGTTTCATTTTATCAGTTAGGTCTGATTTCCATATAATCGATAGCCTATTGAAACAAACCAAAATATGTACGTGGCCCAAAGAGGGGACGCCATGTACAAGGCTCCAAATGGACCATGCGCATATCTGAGACATTGATTCATTTTTTATATTTGTAGATTCTTCCCGGGTTGTAAAAAAAGGTGAGAGATGGAACGCTACTACAGTAAGACAAATATTGAGAAGAATATTTGCAAGAAATGGAGTACCTAAGTACCTTGTCACAGATAGTACACCGGAATTTATCGATGAAAGTTTAGTGTCATGGTTAAGGAAATAGGGTGCGTGCCATACAAAACACCCCCGTACCACCCTCAGTCAAACAGCATATCGGAAAGGTTGGTCCAAACTGTAAAAATGGGCTTAAAGGTGTTTTTACCTTTTAACCAGAATATTGAGGCATACATCCCTAATTAACTCTTAAGTTATCGAACGGTTCCTCATGCGGATAGAAAGCAAATCCCATCAGCATTAATTGTAGACAAATTAGACCCACAATAACCATGTCATTTGCCACAGAAGAGAAAGTTTGGTATAAATGAAATATGGTGTCAGAGCCAGAGAGGGCGAAGTTTATTCTACAAAAAGGACAGAACACGGCTGTACAAGAAAAAAAAAAAGAGCGTGCAAAATTATCTCATGCTGACAAATTTAGAGCCAGGTTCGAGACTGAAGATGTATAAATGCCTGAGGATGAACACGAGGAAAATGAGGAAGAGGAAAGTGAAACAGAACAAAACACGGAGGAAACACGGAGGAAACACGGAGTGACGTAACAGATTCAGAAGAACATGAAGATAGGTCAAGATCATCGTTTAAAAGGACAGCAAAAGAAGAAACGCGAAAGTGGAGCTTTGGGGAATGTGGAGTACCCCTTCATTGCCATTGCTCCCAGGTCCACACTTGTTCGGAATGGTAGCACCTGATAGGGCCCTATCTATGGTTTAAATAGAACTAACGGCATACTTATGCTAAATTGAATTGTTTAACTAAATAGAATAGTTTGAAATAGAAATGTTTGTGACAATTACACCGTACTTATAAACTGCGTGCTTATTCTAAGCTGAATTATTTGAAATGGAACTGATTTTTTGACATTGAAACTGTACTTACACTAAACTGATTTGTTTAATATAGAACTGTTTCGATATTTAACTGTGTGTAAACAAAATCTGTACATATATTAAACTGAATTAGCAGAATTAGGACTGCTTGACTAAACTGAATAGCTTGAAATAGAAATGTTTTTCATAATTAAACTGTAATTACATTTAAACTGCGCACTTATCCTAAACTGAATTGTTTGAAATAGAACTATTTTCATAAACTGTATCTATTGACAATTAAACAGGGTACTCATGCTAAACTGAATTGTTTGAAATAGAACTATTTGCATAAAAATGGATTTGAGGTTAAAAAAACTACAAAGGTTGATATGTCATAAAACCCAAACAACCAGCCAAAGAAGGTAAAGTTGGCAACCACAGTCGAGGGCGACCCGAAGGCTCCCTTTTCAATAGCTACTACACAAAAATGTAGAGGAGGGTGTTACCCTTTCTCTTGATTGCTCCAAGTTTCCCTTGATCCTTACCTTATAATGCTGAGTGTTAAGCAAGGAGGTATCAAGTAACAAGTTTTCGAGTCTTTGGTATGACTCGACTTGCGATTGAACGCCGATCTCTCGGATCACTGACGGACACGCTACCTATGGGGTGTCCTCGTGGTGTAATGGTTAAAGCGATGAACTGCGGAATCGTAGTACGCGAGTTCGTACTCCAGTCGCGCTATTACGTTCACTTTCGGGCAAATACCCTTGGGAAAGGTATGGACCCCCTTATTCTCCCTCCAGCTATGGGTAAATAGTAGGACGGACTAGGTTCTTCAGCCTTGGTGAGGCAACTAGTCTAGGAGAAGGAAAACTCTGAATTCAAACCTGTTAAACTCCGCTTAAAAATTGACCCTGTGTCATATCCTGCACGAGCGGAGGGGTTGGTAAATAGTACCTATTAGTCCAATAGGCCGGTATATACATATATAATTTGTAAGAGAAAAGGTTGCTGGTGAAGTTGGATCTGATTTGATTTCGCTGTGGAAGCAATACTTAAAATCATGTAACTTATTATTCCATCCAAAATTAATTACGTGTTTGCTTAACACTAAAAGTTCTATTCGATATTAATGATGTTTCCTTCTCCGGTTCAAAGGTTTCCAACATTGCAAATTAACACCTCTTATTCTATTTAATATTAATCATTTGTTTTTCGCTTAGATAATCTCAGGCGACCGGGGGTTTGTAAAAGTTAGAAGATAGATTTTAGTTTAGAATCAGTTAGCCAAGCCAAGTCGAATTAAAAAGATCTATTTTCCTTCTATGGTCCAGGTGATCCTGACTGACGAATGGAGTCGGTAATCAATGTGAAGTTAATAAAAAAAATGTGCACAAAGAAAATATTTCAATCGTTCATTTCTGTTTAAAAGATGGAAATCATGATGAAGGATGTAACATCAAGAAGACGGCCGGCCGAAGAATGATTAGATGCGTAAACAGCACTCACACCGAACATTTTTAGATCGGAAAACATTTCTAAAGTCTTTACTGGCCAAAATATCGAATGTTTCAAAATACCTTTCGAAAACACAATATAATTTTCTTTTTAATAAAGAATTTTACATAATATTTCCACTCTCTCTCTCTTTCACACACACACACACACACACACATACACACACACACACACACACACACACACATATATATATATATATATATATATATATGTACGTATATTTATTTCGAAATGTGTATATTTAGGAAGAAAGTTGTTATTAAGACAAGAATTGTAATTTATCAAGTCTTCTTGTTATTTTTTGCATGTGTCGGTATCCAGGTGGTAAATAAATTGTTCCTTATCTTTTGCCCAAGTGCTAATGTTGAATTTTGGTTATTTTATAAAAATGAAAGGAATTATGGAATCCCTTCACCGAAATATATCTGAAACCCAAATAACCGAAATCCAACATAAGTGCTTTGGGCAGAAGATATGGGGCAATTTCTTTACTACCTGGATAACCGACACAAGAAAAAACAAGCCTTGAAAAATTACATTTAAAAATAATAAAGTGTAACGCCGTCTTTAAGAAAACTTGCCTTTATATATATATATATATATATATATATATATATATGTATACGAGGATCATTAAATAAGTTTCCAGACTTTTTTCGTATGGCCACTTTTATTGATAGTACACACATGAAACTCTAGTCGCCTTCGAAGTAAACTACTTCGGTTGCAATGCACTTGTACCGTTACAACAACTTTTGGAAGGCCCTATGGAAGTGCTCTTGTGAGAGTGTGTCAATCTCCTTCGTCACAGCCTCTTTCATCTCCTCAATTGTCTCATAACCACAGCCTCTGAGCTTAGGGAATAACCAAAAGTCACAGGGAGCAAGGTCTGGACTATAGGGAGGCTGAGGAACTGTCTTGGTGCCCATTTTGGTCAAATAGTCTGTGACAAGGATGGAGTTGTGGACTGGTGCATTGTCCTGGTGGAAATGTCACTGACCCGATTTAAAGAGTGCTGGCCTCTTCCCAAGGAATCTCTTCCTGAACTCCCTTAAAACCTCAACATAGTAACCCTAATCCTTTGGCCAATCAACTCTGGTCTATTAACTTCCTTACTCCTCCCACACCTCTCATCATCCCTCACAGACTCCCTGCCTTCCTCGAATCTCTTATGCCACTTAAAATCTGATGCTCGATTCATGCAAAATGGTCGAAAAGCAGTCTGAAGCGTTCCATAGGTTTCTGTGGCATTTTTTCCAAGTTTAAAACAGAATTTTATTGCATATCGTTCTTCTAAAGTGTCATGACGTTCAGATTGCATTTTTGAAGCCTGTGACAATCAGGCTTTAGTCGGGTGTATTCCAATTGCTGCCGTAGCTGTTGATTTGAACCTGAAATCATTAAAATTGGTCAGTCATCTCATAAGATGTATAGCAATAACATAGTGAATATTCAAGAGTCTACGACAATTTTAAATGCCGGTACAAAGAAGTCTGGAAACTTACTGAATGCACATAGTATATATATATATATATATATAATATCCAAAGGAGATGATTTGGGAATAATTCAAATTGTGAATGAATAAGAAGATTCTTATAAATCTCCAGGAGTGTTCAATATATGATAATTGATGTATAAATTTATAAATTTCATCCCGAGAAAATTTCTATAATTGGAAGAAAAACTAAACAGGCCATCATTTGGCTATTACAAATTTATTTCAGTTCGTCATTTTGGCTATTATAAATTTATTTCAGCTCGTCTCCCGATTTAAGAAACCAACCTCCTCATATAGCCATCACAAAATTAAGTGATGGCTATCTGAAGAGGTTTGGAGATTTGTGGAATGTTGACTAACCCTAATTACCAGTATTGCCGGGTCCACTCTGACCCGAAGTGGCAGCTCCTTATAAGACCTAATCTATGGGAGAATTAGATTTGTTTAAACCGAGTGAAGACAAATGGTTCAGCATATTGCCATGTATCACTATCAATATCAATAATTTGTTTGCACACAGTTAAATTTTTCCAAATATTGCTATATATCCCAATCAATTCAATTAAACATCAGTCATTTATTTACAAACTGTTAAACGGTCAAACGGTTCTATTTCGAACTATTCACTTTAGTATAATTCATTTGTTTGCATTCAGTTTAAATATCAAACAGATCAATTTAACCTAAAAAATACGACCCTATCAAGTGCGCTACCACTGCAGGTCAAACTGGACCTGGGTGTGATGGCAATGAATAGGTATTCCATATTCCCCAAAGCTCTAGCGTTACTGGAGCCTCACCATTAGATTGTTTAGCGTCATATACAGGACACTCGTTGGAGGAGGGTTCTTACTCCCTGCAGTGATGCAGTCGATGTATTCTACAGCCCGAGTCGACTGGGTGGGGAAATGAATTGATCACTGCCAAGTCACCAGGCTAAGAAATGCCATCAAGGGTTCAATATGGTTCTTGGACAATCTACCAAGACGGGAGAAAGGGGGATAGGCATTGATAAACAATCATTGTGAATTTTCCCGTTTGGTACTGTAATGAAAATCGAGGCTAGATTCAACTTTGAAAACATTTTGGAAACACACGGCAAATAATACTCTTGGTTACATATCGAACGATAGTCATCTTTTACGACTAGTCCATTATTACAAAGGGGTGATCGGTATAGAGTACTTTTCCAAAAACAGGTACCTCAATGATTGACTGGATTAAAACAATTCGATTTTAGATACGTAATATATCGATTATCTGTATTGTATTTATGAGTCAATGTTTATGCAGGAAGTATAAGGTATTATTTAGTTGTTAAACGGATATTACTAACTATTATTTATTAACTCAATCTACAACTCTAAAAAATCTGTAACCAAGTAGATTGCCCAGTTGGCTGGGGCTGTAGAATACAATCTTATGGTGAGGTTCCAGTAATGCTGGATCTTTGGGGAATGCGCAGTACCCCTTTATTGCCACTGCTCCCAGGTCCACTCTGACCGGGTGTGGTAGCACCTGATAGGTCCTTATCTCTGGGTTAAATTGAACTAACGGCATACTTGTGCTAAACTGAACTGTTTGACTAAACTGAATAGCTTGAAATAGAATTTTTTTTTATAATTAAACCGTACTTCCATTCTTAACAACCGGGATATTAGAGATAAATATGTTAGAATTTAGAAACAGATTCGAGACACTACATGCAAAGACAGAAAAACGTACCCCAAATTACGAATATGAGAATTTCGTCAACGCACACCTCGAGGCAGCAGCGAAATGAATTCCAACAAAAACTAGAACTAAATCTAGAATCCCATGGGAAACATTAGCTCTTAGAGATAAACGTGCAGACGTGAAAACTGCCTCCAAATGCCATAGGAAGAACTCCATGAACACAAATGTCCAAAAACTAAAAACGGCACAAAATGAATTAGCAAGCGTATATCTAAAAGAACAGACAGAATACATATAAAATCAGGTTGGTAAGATTAGAGACTAAGTGGAAGATAGGCAATCTGGGATAGCATGGCAAACAATAAACGAAGTGAGTAGAAGGAAGAGCACAGCCAAAGCTAAATTGAAAGCTACAAAGCTACAAAGAATAAAAATGTGGAATCAGCATTTCGAGAGTCTACTAGGAAACCTACCGAAAGTTACACATGAACCAATCACTAGAATTATTAGTAAGCAATTAGATATTACACGAGGACTGTTTACTTAAGAAGAACTCGTGTCAGTACTAAGAAAAATTAAAAATAGGAAAGCCGCAGGGCTTGATGAAATTCTCCAAGAAGTATGGAAGACCAGACAATTCGACGACTTACTGCCCCGACACTGCAACGCAGTCTATAGTCAAAATCCGATAGACAGATGGATGAAAGGATGCATCCTCCCTTTCCCTAAAAAGGATTACCTCGAATTTGCCCAGAACTACCGAGGTATAACACTTACATCCATAGCAGCCAAAATATACAATGCCCTACTACGAAATTGCATAGAACCCAAAATTGACAACATTCTTCGGAAAAACCAAGAAGTCTTCCGAAGAAATGGTCCACGACCTCACAAATAGCGACTATCCATATAGTCCTAGAAGGCGTACGGGCAAAAAATCTTCAGGCGACAATACTATTTGTCGACTTTACCAAGGCCTTTAATTCCATTCACAGAGGGAAGATGGAACAAATCCTACTAGCATACGGCATACCAAAAGAGACCGTCGCAGTAATAACGATTCTCTATAGAAACACCAAAGTGAAAGTACGTTCTCCGGATGGAGACACAGACTACTTCGACATTGTAGCAGGGGTACGGCAAGGGGACACACTAGCCCCATACCTCTTTATCATCTGTCTAGACTACGTACTTAGAACATCGATTGATAAAATCAAAGAACACGGCTTCGAGCTCACAAAGAAAAGAAGCAGAAGGTACCATGCAAAAACAATCACCGACGCCGACTACGCCGATGACATAGCGATTCTGGCAAATACATCTAACCAAGCCGAAACACTACTGCATAGTTTGGAACAAACCGCTGTAGGCATTGGCCTCCATGTCAATGCACACAAAACGGAATACATGTACTTTAATCAAACAGGTGACATTTCCACACTAGGCGGTAGCTCCCTGAAACTAGTAGACAAGTTCACCTAGTTATGGAGCAGTGTCTCATCAACCGAAAAAGACATCGACACGCGGCTAACGAAGGCATGGATAGCTACCGGTCATATGGAAGTCAGCCCTGACCGATAAAATAAAACACAGTTTCTTCCAAGCAGCCGTCGTGTCGATACTGTTATATGGATGCACTACTTGGACGCAAACAAAACGGCTGGAGAAAAAGCTAGACGGCAATTACACAAAAATGCTGCGAGCAATATTGAGCAAATGCTGCGAGCAATATTGAGCAAATGCTGCGAGCAAATGCTGCGAGCAATATTGAGCAAATGCTGCGAGCAAATGCTGCGAGCAATATTGAGCAAATGCTGCGAGCAATATTGAGCAAATGCTGCGAGCAAATGCTGCGAGCAATATTGAGCAAATCCCCACAAGACACCAACAGTACGGCCACCAACCTCCCATCACGAAAACTATCAAAGTTAGACGAATCAAACATGCAGGAAACTGCTGGAGAAGAAGGGACGAGCTCATAAATGATGTACTCCTATGGACCCCCTCATATGGCCAAGCAGAAGCAGAGCGACTGGCTCGAACCTACATATGGTAGCTCTGTGAGGATACGGGATGTAGCGTCGAGGACCTGCCAGAAGCGATGAACAATATGGAGGAGTGGCGAGAGAGGGTCAGGGATATCCGTGCTAGCTGCATGACATGACGATGATGATGATGATATTTAATCTGCGTGCTTCAGCTAAACTGAATTATTTGAAATAGAACTGTTTTTTGACATTGAAACCCTACTTACGCTAAACTGAATTGTTTAACAAAGAACTGTTTTGACATTTAACTGTGTGTAAATAAAAGCTCTACTTATACTAAACTGAATTAGCTGAATTAGAACTGCTTGACTAAACTGAATAGCTTGAAATAGAAATATTTTTCACAATTAAACTGTGTACTTATGCTAAACTGAATTGTTTGAAATAGAACAAATTATTTACATAAAAATGGATTTGACGTTAAATAACCTACAAAGGTTGATATGCCGTAAACACCAACCAACCAACCAACCAAAAGTAGATATATGTTACAGTAAAAAAATAATCAAACTTTTCGCAGGTAGATATTTTTTTTATTATTGTTGAGTGGACGAATTATTTTCAGAAAATTTTCAAAATAGACGGTATGTTCAAGGAATTCAATTATACATATATATATATATATATATATATAAGTAAGTAAAAAGTAAGTAAAGTTGTCTCCCTTTAGTCGAGGGCGACCAGAAGGTTCCCTTTACAATAGCTACTACACCGAGGTGTAGAGAAGGGCGCTACTCCTTTCCCTGGATTGCTCCACTTTACTCTTGATACGTACCTTATAATGCTGAGTGTTAAGCAAGGAGGTATCCAGTACTATTTCTAAAGTCTTTGGTATGACTCGACCAGGGATTGAACCCTGGTCTTCCGGACCATTGGCGAACACTCTACCTACTAGGATCATGAGCCGGTTAAACAAACAAAACGGGATTATTTGCTCAGCAATTGGTTGTCAGAGTACAATTAAAGGTGCCCTTCCTGTAATGGTTAACGTCGTAGGAAATGGACACGGAGACACGAGTTCAAGCCCAGGACGAGGCTGATTGCATTTCACATAGCACTAATACCCTTGGGAAAGGTATGAATCTAATTATTCTCCCTCCAGCTATGGGTAAATAGTAGGGCAGACTGTGTTCTTCCGCCTTGGTGGGACAACTAGTCTAGAAAGAAAACCCTGAATTCAAACCTGTTAAACTCCGCTTAAAAATTGACCTTGTGTCATGCCATGCCCGAGCGGTGGGGTTGGGTAAATATGCTCAGAGTACAATAGCATAAAAACAATAAAGTACTTATTTTCAATTATATTTTTCAAAACAAACTACACAATCGTACACCAAGTCGGGGGGGGGCTCCTCGAAATAGTTCTGTACATTAATTCTAGTCAATGATCAGCCCATATGAAAATGCCTACTTTGAGTTCTTGCTGTAACAACAAAAATGTCTTTCTGCCTGCAAATGGATGAAAACCATTATATACATTCGTGTCAGTGTAATATTACCGACGGGCGCCGTCATTGAATTGCGGCGGTCTCAGGGTTGGAGAACGCGCGAGTACATCAGCCTTCATCAGTCCATGGGTCTGACGATCAAAAATGTCACAAACCTCGCTCGTGCAGGCAGAGTGATCCGTAGAGTCCAAGCGTGATTTCACTATAATTACACGTGAACTTTTACGTGCAACACTACTGTTTTCACTGGTGATCATCGAGCCTTCAGGAACCTTCGAATTGATCCATCAAATTGTTATATAAGTAATCCAAGTAGCGAGATTTTGGCAGTTCAAGACAGGTTTCCTGGTAGGTTCAACAGAGGTCCACGACGCTCCGACCTATTTCATATCCCAGCCTGTCAGCAATTCGACTGATATGAAAGTATCAAAAGGCCAACGATAACAACACTGCCGTCATCGCCAAGAAGAGGAGAGTGAACCTTTTCTACGTACGCTAGTTGAAGTGCGCGGAGGGTAAAGAAGACGTTTGATAGCGACAAAAGAAAAGAGAAGGCGAGGAAGAACGCTATTGAACAAACTTTTTTTAACTATAGTCCGCTGTTGTCCCCAAGAATAAAAAATGACTACTATTTTCTTCCTTGAAATTCGAGTTTTGAGTGGGGGTTTTTGCGAACTCATTTCTTTTAGACACAACGTATTTTGGTCCTATGCTACATCAGTTGCATTTTGAAATTTAATCGGGCGATTAATCGAAGGATAATTCTGCTGTTTCAACCTGAGTTTGTGATCCTTGTTAGAGCTGGGATTTCGGGTTTTTGATTTTCATGTCTAGCCCTTTAAACTTTCTGAAGATGGACACAAACAAGCATTGGAGTCCTAATTTTCACAAGTTTTCCAAGTACCCTACGGAGATCACTTCATCAGCCGTGGCATTATTATAAAACTGTAATAAAGATCAAAGCTGATCGGCAATATGCTTAGGAGATTATCACTGGGACGTTTTAATCCCAGTTAACTGATTTGTCCATGTCCACAAAAGCATTGAACATTTTATTCATTAAAGCGTCTACAAAAGGAAAACCTGGAGATCATAAAAATCTAGGCAATCTCATGATGTGAACTACCGTTGAACATTGGTACTTTTTTTTTTCTTTGATTTTTAAGGTTTTGTTTTAGAGCAATACGGTTGACAGAAGAGTTTTTTTTTTGTCTATGTACTCGGAAGTATATGAATTAATATAGGCTTTAAAGTCAACGCTTTTCGTAGCTTCATTTTAATCGTCTGTAAAAGAGAAGCATTTTACGCCGTAAAATCTTACTTTGAAATTGTCAATTAATTCACTGTTTAAAATAAAACTGATAGGTCATAAGATGAGAGGATGCCATTGATTGTTCTGTTTAGGAATTATTCACTGTTTTTTTTTAAATAATAATTTACAAAAGAAAAAAAAAATCCCGCTAAATCCAGCGAAAATGTCCATGCATGAAATAAAACAAAAACAAAAACAAAAATATACAAACCTTTTTCCGAAGAATTAGGTGAGTGAACTTTGGTCTATATACCAGGATAAGTCTAAATTTTTACCAGATTTTGATAACATAATGCACAATTCGGGATCTCCGGGTGTTTTTGTCAAGGTCATATTGATATCGACTCTCACATGAATATGGGACACTCCGCTCGCCTGATACTCTTTAAGTGCTATTCGCTGGATTTGTCTCTATGGCTTAGAGCAAGGCCTCGAAATCCACCATTTTTGGACTTACCGACTTTACCAGATCAAACCAATCCAAATCATATATAGTTAATTTATATATATAAAGATGATTTTGTATTAAATAACCTACTATGGTTGATATTTCATAAAACCAAACCAAACCAAACCAAACCAAACCAAATCATATATATTTAATATATACGTGGTGCCTTCCATAAGTTTCCAGACTTTTTTGTACAGGCATTTAAAATTGTCATTGACTCATAAAAATCCAGTATGTTATTGCTATACATCTTCTGAGATGATTAACTAAATTTTATGATTTCAGGTTCAAATCAACAGCTACAACAGCAATTGGAATACACCCTACTAAAACCTGATTGTCACAGCTGGTGAATTTCAAAAATGCAATCTGGACGTGAGGACACTTTAGAAGAACGATATGCAATAAAATTCTGTTTTATACTTGAAGAAAAATGCCACAGAAACGTATGGAATGCTTCAGACTGCTTTTGGAGCATCTTGCATGAGTCGAGTATCAGTTTTTGAATGGCATAAGAGATTCAAGGAAGGCAAGGAGTCTGTGAGGGATGATGAGAGGTGTGGGAGGAATAATAGACCAGAGTTGATTGGCCAAAGGGTTAGGCTTAGGGTTACTATGATGAGGTTTTAAGGGAGTTCAGGAAGAGATTCCGTCGGGAAGAGGTCAGCACTCTTCAAATCGGGTCAGTGGCATTTCCACGTGGACAATGCACCAGTCCATAACTCCATTCTTGTCACAGACTATTTGACCAAAATGGGCATCAAGACAGTTCCTCAGCCTCCCTATAGTCCAGACGTTGGTCCCTGTGACTTTTGGTTATTCCCTAAGCTCAAAGGCTGTTGTTATGAGACAATTGAGGAGATGAAAGAGGCTGTGACGAAGGTGATTGACATGCTCACACAACAGGACTTCTTGGGAGCCTTCCAGAGATTGTTAGAACGGTACAACAAGTGCATTGCAGACGGAGGATATTATTTCGAAGGTGACTTGAGTTTCATGTGTGTACTATCAATGAAAGTGGTCAGACGAAAAAAGTCTGGAAACTTATTTAATGATCCTAGTATATATATATATATATATATATATATATATATAAAGGGAAGTTTTCTTAAAGACGGCGTAACACTGTTTATTATTTTCAAATGTAATTTTTCAATGCTTGTTTTTTCTTGTGTCGGTTATCCAGGTAGTAAAGAAATTGCCCCATATCTTCTGCCCAAGCACTTATTTTGGATTTCGGTTTTTAGGGTTCCAGATATATTTCGGTGAAGGGATTCCATAATTCCTTTCATTTTTATAAAATAACCAAAATTCAACATTAGCACTTGGGCAAAAGATAAGGAACAATTTATTTACCACCTGGATACCGACACATGCAAAAAATAACAAGAAGACTTGATAAATTACAATTCTTGTCTTAATAACAACTTTCTTCCTAAATATACACATTTCGAAATAAATATACGTATATATATATATATATATATATATATATATATATATATATATATATATATGAGGATTTGGCCTTAAATGATCTACAATGTTTGATATTCCATAAAACTCTCAACCATATTAAACCAAACCATAATACTCGGAAGAGTCAAGGCTTTTCCAATATTTTCGTAAGATGAAGCACAATTTGTCAGCAGCGAATGCTTTCATGTAACATACTCATATGTATGCAGAAACATAGTCAACACAATAATGACGAACGAAACACGGTTTTTTAGAAAAATATACCTCTCACACTTTATTCGAAATGGTACGAAAGCGTTACGAAAGGGTTATGTGTGAGAGGTGAGTTGAACAAAGCGGCAACATATTGACCCCCAGCTCTTCTGGCTATAACAGCACTTCTTTCTCGTTCTCCTGGGCTGTTCAACCGGGGGCCCTGTGGACACAGCCTCTGCTGGGACTTGGTTCTCACTCCTCGAACTGCAACAACTGACTCCAAACTCTGGACTCCAACAAAATGACTTCCTGTCGCACCGGGTTATATAATTGTTTACGCTCACCTGCTTCAGTGAGCGTCGCATCTACACCCAACTCAACCCGTCAACAGTCAAGGTTATCCCCTGATATCTTCGACCGGATGCACCAGTTATTTACACTGGTGCATTTCTTATTTAACAGCTCGGCCGGGCCAGAGGTCAGTATGTTACATTTACTGGGGTGTTGAAGGTGACGAACAATACTCACCTATGAGATTCTCTGCTTGCCTGATACTCTCCGAGTGCTACTCTTCAGATTTGCCTTAATGGCTTTGAGCTCAGCCTTGGAATCCACGGTTTGAGGCCAACATGACCTTGCCTGATTATCCTTATTGCCCAGTTCGAACGGGCAATATAGCATGATTTTCCAAATTAGACTACGTTGCATTTTTGCTGTTTCCAAATCCCACATGGAGTGAAGCAATTCACAACGTGTAAGCGCACCAACTACCAAGATATTACCAACAACAGTGGGTACCTACTACTGCTTAAACTGCATCTCTCACGTGATATTGCAATTCTTTTGACTGATCCAAGTAAGGTTTTTCGGACTATAACCGTTATGCCATGTGGCATAACGGTTATAGGCGTTGGTTCCCTGAGCTACTAAGAAGACAATCATCTGAAGGTTGCAGGTTCAATCCTCACTACAGGCGAGTAATAAACAGGAATACTTAACACTTGTACCCGTCATGGCAAACGGAATCAGAACAGGCGACCCCCGTAGTTTCAATAAAGGACGTAGTTCGAAGTTCCTTGAAGGTTCCCGAGTTCGACAAACACCTGAAGAAGGCCGGAGGACATATCGGCCAAAACGTTGTGGAAATAACAATAAAGATGAAGACAATAGTCCGAAAAACCTTAATGATAAAAATCAACAAGCTTCGTATCAGAAATTTAGACAACTAATGATCCAAGTAAATTATTAAAACATTACACCCAACGAGAATGTCGACGAATCCCCGAGTAGTAATGGTTGACGTGCTGGACTGCGACATTGTAGTAAGAGGGTTCGAATTCCAGTTGCGTTATTATGTTCACTTTCGGACTAACACCCTTGGGAAAGATTTGAACCCACTTATCCTACCAGCTATTGGTTGAATAATACCACCACTGTTCTTCTACAAGGATGGTTTTGGTATTAAATAACCCACCAAAGTTGATATGCCATTAAACAAAGAAACCTTAAATAGTACCACTACTGTTCTTCTACAAGGATGAGTTTAGCGTTAAATAACCCACGAAGGGGGATATGCTATTAAAAAAAACCTTAAATAGTACCACTATAGTTCTTCTTTAAAGATGGCTTTGGTATTGAATAATCCATGAAAGTTGATATGCCATTAAACAAAGAAACCTTAAATAGTAGCACTACTGTTCTTCTACAAGGATGAGTTTAGCGTTAAATAACCCACGTGGTGTAATGGTTAAAGCGATGAACTGCGGAATCGTAGTACGCGAGTTCGTACTCCAGTCGCGCTATTACGTTCACTTTCGGGCAAATACCCTTGGGAAAGGTATGAACCCCCTTATTCTCCCTCCAGCTATGGGTAAATAGTAGGACGGACTAGGTTCTTCAGCCTTGGTGAGGCAACTAGTCTAGGAGAAGGAAAACTCTGAATTCAAACCTCTTAAACTCCGCTTAAAAATTGACCTTGTGTCATATCCTGCCCGAGCGGAGGGGTTGGTAAATAGTACCCACGAAGGGGGATATGCCATTAAAAAAAACTTAAATAGTACCACTATAGTTCTTCTTTAAAGATGGCTTTGGTATTGAATAATCCATGAAAGTTGATATGCCATTAAACAAAGAAAACTTAAATAAAAACACCAAAGTAACCAAACCATTGATGAATATATAAATTGATAGATGGGACGGACAGACAGACAAGTTGATAGATAAGTTTAGAAATAAACTAAGACAGATTGATAAATATGAATTCACTTAGATGCGAACAGACTATCATATGTCAATAAAGTTAAATGGTTCCTGGTATTGCTATGTATCACTAACAATTCAATAAAACAGTTGTTTATATAAAGTTAAATGGTCAAACAGTTCTAATTCTAGCAATTCAATTTAGTATTTGTCAACAAAGTTAGAAGGTTCTAACTGTTGCTATGTAGCACTAACAATTTAATCAAACAACAGTCAGTGGTTTATATAAAGTTAAATGGTCAAACAGTTCTATTTCTAGCAATTCAATTTAGTATTTATCAACAAAGTTAGAAGGTTCTAACTGTTGCTATGTAGCACTAACAATTTAATCAAACAACAGTCAGTGGTTTTTATAAAGTTAAATGATCAAACAATTCTATTTCTAGCAATTCAATTTAGTATTAGTGAACAAAGTTAGAAGGTTCTAACTGTTGCTATGTAGCACTAACAATTTAATCAAACAACAGTCAGTGGTTTGTATAAAGTTAAATGGTCAAACTGTTCTATTTCTAGCAATTCAATTTAGCATTAGTCAACAAAGTTAAAAGGTCCCAAGTATCGCTACGTATCACAAACAATTCAATTAAACATCAGTCACTTAGTTTAAAGATCAAACAGTTCTATTTCAATCAATTCAGTTTAGCATATGCACACAGTTTAGTTCTATTTGACCCATAGATAGAACCCTTTTAAGTGCTGCCAATCCGAGCCAGAGTGGACTTGGGAGCTATGTCAGTTCAGAATTCTCCGCATTACCGGGGATGTGCCCCTGTTGTAATGGTTATCGTCGGAGGAAATTGAAACGGGGACACGAGTTCAAATCCTGGACAAGGCTAATTACATTTCACATAGCACTAATACTCTTTTAGAAGGAATGAATTCAACTAGAAATGGGTAAATAGTAGATCAGACTAGGTTCTTTAGCTTTGGTAAGGCAACCAGTCTAGGAGAATGAAAGCTCAGAATTAAAACTTGCAAAACTTCCCTAAAAAATGACCTTGTGTTACATCCTACTCGTGTTGGTATATTTTCAAAACACACACACACACACACACACACACACGTATTAGTTAAAGTTGGTGATCTTCGTCGAAGGGGGTGACCCAAATGGCCCCCTTTCAATAGCGACCACACCAAGGTGTAGGAGAGGGAGCTACTCTATTCCCTGGATTGCTCCACTTCACCCTTGATCCCTACCTTATAATGCTGAGAGTAACGGTTAGCATGGTTGCCTTTCACACACACATACACAAGTATATATATATATATATATATACGAGGATCATTAAATAAATTTCCAGACTTTTATCGTATGGGGACTTTTATTAATAGTACACACATGAAACTCTAATTCCCTTCGGAGTAATCTCCTCCAGTAGCAATGCACTTGTTGTACCGTTCCATCAACTTCTCGAAGGCCCCATGGAAGTCCTGTTGTGTGAGCGTGTCAATGACCTTCGCCACAGCCTCTTTCATCTCCTCAGTTGTCTCATAACGACAGCCTCTGAGCTTGGGGAAAAACCAAAAGTCACAGGGAGCAAGGTCTGGACTATAGGAAGGGCGAGGAAATGTCTTAATGCTCATCTTGGTCAAATAGTCAGTGACAAGAATGGAGTTATGGACTGGTGCATTGTCCACGTGTAAATGCCACTGACCCGAATTGAAGAGTGCTGGCGTCTTCCGACGGAATCTCTTCCTGAACTGCCATAAAACCTCATCATAGTAACCCTAACCCTAACCCTTTGGCCAATCAGCTCTGGTCTGTTGACTTCCTTACTCCCCCACTTCTCACATCATCCCTCACAGACTCCCTACCTTCCTTGAATCTCTTATGCCACTCAAAAACTGATGCTCGATTCATTCAAAATGGTCGAAAAGCAATCTGAAGTATTCCATACCTTTTTGTGGCATTTTGTTTTTTTCAAGTTTAAAACAGAATTTTATTGCATATCGTTCTTCTAAAGTGTCCTCACGTCCAGATTGCATTTTTGAAATTCACCAGCTGTGACAATCAGGCTTTAGTTGGGTGTATTCCAATTGATTTGAACCCTGGAATCATATAAATTGGTCAGTCATCTCAAAAGATGTATAGCAATAACATACTGAATTGTCAAGAGTCTACGACAATTTTAAATGGCAGTACAAAAAAAGTCTGGAAACTTATTGAATGCACCACGTATATATATATATATATATATATATATATATATATATATATATATATATATATATTGATAAGTTTACTATTTGTTTCAAGATAGTCAGACGATGAGTCTACTGATAACAGAATTTTTTCAAAGTTAGATGTTTTGATTTTTAATAACATCAGTTGGGTAATTTTGATTAGTGATCCTGGGGCATCTGAAATATATTCACATTTATTTTCAAAATTGAATATAATTGAGAAGATCCATCACATGTCAAAATTGCCCTGTTGATGATATATAAAGAAACCAAAACGTTTTAACGTTAGCAAAATATTCAGCTATGAACAAAATCATCCTTTGAATACATTGGGTTTTCTTTTCATATTTTCAAATTTACATAAATGTCCATTTTTCTGACCTCTTCTACATAAAAATAATTCCGAAAGCGAGTTAACTTAGTTTTCTTCTGAAAAGCCGTTTGATGCAACCTAGGTAGACTCGCTCTTGGCCAGGTAGGAATTATTTTCATAATGTAAGCTCAATCTCATGTATTGAACATTTTATTACGTAATTAGGTAATTCTAACAGTTCCTATTCAAACAATTCAGTTTAGCATAAGTATGCAGTTTAGTTCTATTTAACCCATAGATAGGGGCCTATCAGGTGCTACCATTCCGGGCCAGAGTGGACCAGGGAGCAATAGCAATGAAGGGGTGCCCCGCATTCCCCAAAGCCGCAGCATCACTGTAACCTCATCAAGAGATTGTTTAGTGTCATAGCAGGACACTCGTTGAGGGGATCTTACCTCTCTTCTGAAGTGCAGTCGGTGTATTCTACTGCCGCAGCCGACTGGGCAATTACATAATATTAGTTCTATTTCATGTATTGAAGACTTTTTTACGTTTCGGCTTAGGTACTTCAGCCGGTGTTTTTTTTAAAGAGACATACGAAGTGCCTTCAATAAGTTTCCAGACTTTTTCGTGTGGGCATTTTTATTGATAGTACACACATAAAACTCTAGTCCCTTTGGAAGTAATCTCCTCCGGCTGCAACGCACTTGTTGTACCGTTCCAACAACTTATAGAAGACCCAAGAAAGTCTTCTTGTGTGAGCGTGTCAATGACCTTCGTCACAGCCTTTTTCATCTCATAACGATAGCATCTTAGGAGGTGCCCGTGGTGTAATGGTTATCGCCGTAGGAAATGGACACGGCGACACGAGTTCAAATCCTGGACGAGACTGATTGCATAGCACTAATACCCTTGGGAAAGGTATGAATCCAATAGTTCTCCCTCCAGCTATGGATAAATATTAGGGCAAACTGGCTTCTTTAACCTGGGTGAGGCAACTAGTCTACGAGAAGGAAAACTCTGAATTCAACCCGAGCGCAGGGGTTGGTAAATATGATAACGACAGCCACTAAGTTTTTCCTTGAGCTTAGGGAATAACCAAAAGTCATAGGGAGCAAGGTCTGTACTATAGGGAGGGTGAGTAACTGTCTTGATGCCCATCTTGGTCAAATAGTCTGTGACAAGGATGGAGTTGTGGACTGGTGCATTGTCCAGGTGGAAATGCCACTGATCCAATTTTAAGAGTGCTGGACTCTTCCGACGGAATCTCTTCCTGAACTCCCTTAAAACCTCAACATAGTATTCCTTGTTGACTGTCTGTCCAGTGGGAACCCAGTGCATGTAGATCATGCCAGTGCCGTCAAAAAAGGGATCATCAAAAGTTTCTTCGTGGATTTGCTGTCTGGCCTTCTTGGGTCTAGGAGATTCTTGTAAGATGATCCAAAAGCAGTCTGAAGCATTCCGTACGTTTCTGTGGCATTTTTTTTCCAAGTTTAAAACAATTTTATTGCATATTGTTCTTCTAAAGTGTCCTCACGTCCAGATTGCATTTTTGAAATTCACCAGCTGTGACAATCAGGCTTTCGTAGGGTGTATTCCAATTGCTGCTGTAGCTGTTGATTTGAACCTGAAATCATAAAAATTGGTCAGTCATCTCATATGATGTATAGCAATAACATGCTGAATTTTCAAGTGTCTGCGACAATTTTAAATTCCTGTACAAAATAGTCTGGAAACTTATTGAAGGCTGATGATTACTTTTAAGTAGCACATGTGTTTTTCGTCTTTTCTTTATTTACTGATTTTTTTTTTTCAGATATTAGTTTGTAGAATTTGCAAATTGTACAATCTGTTTTTTTTTTTTCACACCAATAGAATTATAGGTTATATGTAAAGATTACTATATATATATATATATATATATATATATATATATATGATGCAATTCATATCTAAGGTTATTATTGACTGTAAAATTTTTACAAACAGTTATGCCAGGCCAAAGTATTTTTTTTGTGGGAAAAATATTTACTTGTGGTTATCCAGTTGACTGCGCAATTAATAAATAATTTCATAATGAAAAAAAATAAAAATGAATATTTTCTCATGGCTTCATATCAGCTTCGTTTCATTCATAATGAATTCCCGACGATACTGGGTAATTTCGGAGTTTATAACAAACAAAAAGAAAAAAAAAAAAAAAGAAAAAAAAGACATGTGTGACATCTGCACAAATCGATTGACTAAAATAAACGACATAATTTACAGACTGGAATTGATAGAAATATATATACATATATAATTCATGGAATTTAGACTGCGATCCCTGGGTTTCATGGATTTTTTTTTTACAAAACAACAATCATCAGGCAGTGCACTTGCTTCGACACAAACCCACAAAGTGATTTATTGACAACCAACACTATTATAATGAATATATATATATATATATATATATATATATATAGAGAGAGAGAGAGAGAGAGAGAGATATAAAGGATGAGTAAGAGAGAGACAAAGAGAGAAAGATAATAATAAACAGAAATATAGATATATAGGAACAGACAAGGATAGATAAATATGTAGGTTGATATATATGAAGACACTGTATGTATATTCACACCCACATATATAAATATAGACGTTGATATGAACAAACTGGGATAGATAGATAGATAGATAGATAGATAGATAGATAGATAGATATGAACAGACTGGAATTGATATAAAGATAGATATGAAGATACTAGTATATATATATGTATATATATCATCACCATCTTGTCGTGCTGCCACTCAAAAACTGATGCTCGATTCATTCAAAATGGTCGAAAAGCAGTCTGAAGCATTCCATACGTTTCTGTGGCATTTTTTCCCGGTTTAAAACAGAATTTTATTCTAAAGTGTCCTCACGTCCAGATTGCAGTTTTGAAATTCACCAGCTGTGACAATCAGGCTTTAATAGGGTGTGTTCCAATTCCTGCTGTAGCTGTTGATTTCAACCTGAAATCATAAAAATTGGTCAGTCATCTCATAACATGTATAGCAATAATATACTGAATTTTCAAGAGTCTAAGACAATTTCAAATGCCGGGACCAAAAAAGTCTGGAAACTTATTGAAGGCACTCGTATCTAAAGTTCATTCAAAAGTGGCTCCCTTGTTTTGCTCAGAGAAATATGTCTGTTATAATAAAGTTTATATTGGAATAAGTAAAGAAGGGATTTTATCTCTCGAAAAAGATTGGAGCAGGGAAAAAATCATAAAGAAGATGACTCTAAACTAGCAGAGCTGACACGAGTAATAATATTTTCTTCACCTGGTCCAATATATATCCTCATTGGACAGGTCAAACATTAAATACGAAGACAAGAAATGTGTACTGTTTTCTATCATCATCATCATCCTCTTGTCGCACCATCAGCATGAATATCCCTGACCCTCTCTCACCACTCTTCCCTATCGTTCATCGCTTCCGGCTGGTCCTCAGGGCTAAACCCCGTATACTGCTGTATGTAGGTTCGAGCTGGTCGCCCTGCTTTTGTTCGGCCATGTGAAGGGATCCATAGTAGTACATCACTTATGAGATCGCCCCTACTTCTCCAGCAGTGTCCTACATGTCGGGTTCGTCTAATTTGGATAGTTTTCGTGATGGGTGGTAAGTGGCCGTACAGATGCTGCTTTGTGGGATGTTGCCTCCAGAACCTGTTCAATATTGCTTGCAGCATTCTTGTGCAGTTGCCGTCAAGCTTTTTCTCCATCCATTTTGTTAGCGTTTTGTAGTGCATCCATATAGCAGTATCGACACGACCGCTGCTTGGAAGAAACTGTGTTTCATTTTATTAGTCAGGTCTGACTTCTGTTGACCGATAGCTAATCGATAGCTATCCATCCCTTTGCTAGTAGCGTATTGAATCAAACATATATATATATATAGCGATAATGTGTGTGTGCGAAAGAGAGACAGACAGACAGACAGACAGACTGAGACAAAGACAGAGACATTCGTGATCGTAATACAATGGTTATCGTCGGCGGAAATACATATTGGCCAAATTGTGCTAATACCCTTGTAAATGATGTGCATCTTGGTATTCTCTTTGCAACTATGAGTAAATAGTAGGGCAGATTGGACTTTTCAAGCTTGGTATGGCAACCAGTCTAGGAGAAGGAAAGCTCTGAATTCAAACCTGTTAAACTCAGCTTGGCATAGAATAAGTGCTCTTAAAATCAATAAATTAATCAATCTTGTGGGGAAACATATGCAGAAGGGTTGACGGATCCAGTGACCCAAGAGGATACACTGTTGGGGTACCCCTTTTTCTAGGCCAATGTGTCAAATTTAATCAGACCAGCTAAAAGACTACCTTTCAGAGATGAGTCTTTCACTTTCTCTCTCTCTCTCTCTCTCTCTCTATCTATCTATCTCTTTCCCACGCTGCTTCAGCGAATAGAACTCTGGGATTGAAAAGAAATGAAAAGAAAAAAAAAGTCTGAATGAGAAGTCTTCCTGGGAACGGTGCTCTTGCCTTGCCCATGTAATTCCAGTCTTTATTTGACTGTATACCAAGATAATCTCAACGTATCGCCATTCTGTGCATGAGAACACCTGAAAAAAACTATGCTTTCTCTCTGCTGGATCACGTGTTTTCTTTTACATCCGGGTATCATTTAAGGCCCCGGTCATATCCAACCCGGCGACAAAGGCAATCTGGGAGTGTACCGATGGGAAAAAAAATACAGCCGCAAAACCAACAATGACTTATTTTTGTGTCATGTCTCGAAGTCAAGATATACACGCTGCTGTCCGATTTTCCTTTTAATCAGATCAGCATTTTACTGAAAAAGATTTTGTCCACATATTCCTTTATTATCAATCCATTTTTATTCAAATGACTTGGTAGGTGTATGATATGTGGATCAGTTATACATTTTAGTTTTGGTGGGTTGGTTGGTTGGTTGGATTTTATGACATATCAACTATTGTAGGTTATTTAATGCCAAATCCAGTTTATACGTGTGTTGTATAGTGGCTCGTACCGTGTGACTTCCGGTATCGTGCAGGTATAAAAGACGCCGTTTCTCTTAAGCTGCCGGGACGGAGATAGAAGCAGAAGCAGAGAGATACCTCTGAAGGACGTCGGTCAGTAGTAAGACCAAGAGTGCGAGACTTATTCTTACTTACTAGTACTTGTATCGGCTTTCACCAGGTCGGGTTGAACCGGCTTCCGCTCGAGCAAGTACAGCATCAAAATATCGCTGTTAACGTTGCTCATTGAAGAAGATACTTTGGGATTTGATTGAGGGAAGGGTCCCAAGTCCTACCCGCGAAAACGCCGTTTGCAGCAGATTTTCCACAGACGCATTGACAAAGGCCGCCGGTTGCCGGAACAGACACCTGGATTTTCACCAGAGCCCCGTTAGCCGGGTTGCGGCCCTAATACCACAGGGTGCCAGACCAATCCGCTTTGGGTGGTCCAACCAAGAACCGAGGTTCCCGACGGCATAGCTCTGGCACTACCCGTTGCCACTGCCCTGCCACATTGAGGAGGGGTTGGATATTAGGGTAGTAGCGCGAGACTTATAATACAAGTCGAACTTGAGTTAGATAACAATTAAACCCATTTTACTGTGTATGAAATATCATTTGATAACAAATAGTCTCCCGGTAACATTTTTAAATGAACAAGAACTAATTTGTTTTGTAACCTACCCATGATACGGATATGTGAAACGTACATAGAATGTTCATAACATGTATACATGGAATATAGGAATCCCGAAACACGAAAAACACTTACGGCTTCTTAGTTCAGGTACGAAACTTTTTTACTACCTTTGAGTTAAAAGGTTTTTCGACATAAGGAGAGAGATACACATTCTTTCTATTCTGACTTTTCCGTCTGCCCCGCCACAACACGTGTGGCACCCGCCACAAGGCCTCGGTGAGCAAGTGAAAGTCAACCGTCTTCTTCCGGGGCAGGACTCAACTAACTGACTTTTTCAAAATCACCAAAATCCTCCGCGCGCGCTTCCGATGCATGACGTCATTCACATCCAGTGGTCAACCTTTCTATCTGGGATTTTTATTTTGACATCTGTGAACGACACATCCTCCCAGCGCGCGTGTCAACACCTGCGTTCAAGTTTGTACCTAACTAACCTATGCACTGAGCCGAAAGGTTCTCAGCCTAACTAAACCCAAAGGCAAGATATATAAAACGAAATCCCTCGGCCATTATATTACCGTTTACACAGTTAAATGGTTTCAATTATTGTTATGTAATACTAACAAATTAATTTAACCGAAGTCATTTATTCGGGCACAGTTAAATCGAATTAGATGCAATTTTAAGTCAATGTAATTTTATTTTTGAAAACAATTTGAGCGAATTTGTTTGCACACGGTTAAATGGCTAAAAGTATTGCTATTCACTCCAATATTTCAGGTTTTTGCTTAAAGTAAAGTTTTTTTCAAGTATTGCGAACAAAAAGTTTTATTTGCACACAGTTAAATAGATTCCAGCTCCAATGTAGCACCAATAATTCCATTCAAAATTATTCATGTTTGCACACGGATAAACGTTTACAAGTACTGCCATATAACAATCATCATCATCATCATCGTCGTGTCACGCTATCAGCATGGATATTCCTGACCCTCTCTCACCAAACTTCCCTATCGTACATTGCTTTCGGCAAATCCTTAGGGCTACATCCCGTATCGGCACAGAGCTGCTGTATGTAGGTCCGAGCTGGACATCCTTTCTTGCGCGTCCATGTGAAGGGGTCCACTGGAGTACATCACTCACGAACTTGTCCCTACTTCCCCAGCAGTGTCCCGCGTGTCTGGCTCGTCTAATTTTGATAGTCTTCGTGATGAGTGGTAGGTGGCCGTACAACAGCTGCTGTGTAGGGTGCTGTCTCAAGGATTTGTTCAGTATTGCTCGCAGTATTCTTGTATAATTGCCGTCAAGCTTTTTCTCCATCCGTTTATTCAGCTCTATGTAGTGCATCCATACAGCAGTATCAATACGATCGCTGCTTGGAAGAAACTGCGCCTCATTTTATCGGTTAGGTCTGACTTCCATATGACCGAAACCTATTGTTAGCTGTCCATGCCTTTGCTAGTCGCGTGTTAATGTCTGCTTCGGTTGATGAGATCCTGCTCCCTAGGTATGTGAATTTGTCAACAAGTTTCAGAGTGCTACCGTTTAGTGTGGAGATGTTGCCTTTTTGATTAAAGCACATGGAAGCCTATGTCTGCAGCGGCTTGTTTCAGACTATGTAGCTGGGTTTCAGCTTGGGCAGGATTATTTGCCAGAAGCGCTATATCATTGGCGTAGTCGGCGTCGGTAATTTTTTTGTGGGGTACCTTCTGCTTCTTTCGTTTGCTAGCTTGAAACCGTTTTCTTTGATTTTATCGATAGATGTTCTAAGTACGTTGTCTAGACAGAAATATAACAATGACAATACAATATCACATTTGTCCTTTGTTCTTGCATTGTTAATGGTTGAACTACTCAATTTGATCTAGAGATGGGACCCAAAAAGGTACTTCCACTCCGGGTCAGAGTAGACCTGGGAATAATTGCAATGAAGATGGACTACACAGATCTTGGACTGAAGCCTAAGCATCGGATGATTGAGTATGATATCAAGGATAGTCATTGATGGAGGGGGTTTTGCCCCTCTTCAGAAGTGCTGTCGGTGTCTTCTACAGCACCTGCCATCAAGGCTCATATATTTTAAAGCCTGATAAAAATTCTTGATCTATGTGACCGGGAGTAACTCCTAATTGGTTACTGGGGCCGAGTTGACAACCTATAAAGCGTGAACCTCTATATCAAGAATATATTTATTAAGTCATATAATATGCTAAGTAAATGTTGGTTGGGTTTTACGGCATGTAAACTATTGTTGGTTATTTAATGCCAAATCCTCTTTATACATATATATTAGATATATATGATTTGGTTTGGTTGGGTTTTATGGCATATCAATCATTGTAGGTTATTTAATGCCAAATCCTCTTTACACATGTATATTAAATATATATGATTTAGTTTGGTTGGGTTTTATGGCAAATCAACCATTGTTGGTTATTTAATGCCAAATCCTCTTTATACATATATATTAAATATATATGATTTGGTTTGGTTGGGTTTAATGGCATATCAATCATTGTAGGTTATTCAATGCCAAATCTATTTTTATACTTATAAGCAGTTCTATTTCAAACAATTTGGTTTAGCATAAGTACACAGTTTAAATATAAAAACAGTTCTATTTCAATCAACTCAGTGTATCATAAACACACTGTGTAGTCCTTTTTGACTCACATATAGGACTCTATCAGGTGCTACCACTCCGGGTCAGAGTGGACCTGGGAGTGAAGGCAATAAAGGAGTACTCCGCATTCCCCAAAGCTCCAGCATTACTGGAGCTTCCGCATCTGATTGTTTAGTGTCATATCCAAGAAACTCATTGGGAGTGGGGGTCTTAACTCTCTTCAGAGATGCAGTCGGTGTATTCTGCAGCCCCAGCCGACTGGGCCAATTAAAATATATTTTTTAGAAATGAGATAAAATCTATTTTAAAGGATATTATATCATCATTCGGTAAAGTGAGTAAAGTTGGTGATCATAGTCGAGGGTGACCCGAAGGCTCTCTTTTCAATAGCTACTACACCAAGGTGTAGGGAAGGGCACTACCCCTTTCCCAGGATGGCTCCACTTTACTTTATGGTGCTGAGTGCTAAGCAAGGCGGAATCAAGAACCATTTTTGAGTCTTTGGTATTACTCGACCTGGGATTGAACCCCTGTCTCCCGGACCATTGGCGAACACTCTCCACATTAGAACAATTATTATTATTATCATTATTATTTACTCATTGGAGCTTTTCACATCTGCGTTAGCTGATGGTTTTTCACTGGAGTTTGAGTGACAGCTAGTCACCTCAAGTCTACGGGACTCTTCTCAGTATTCTGGCCGTTCTCAATAATGTTGTAGTTTGGATGGTCTCCACACGTCCGCCAACTTCCAAGTCCTCCAGTCTCTTTAGTAATCCTTTAGTTACTGTTCCTAAAGCACCAATTACAATTGGTATAATTGTCACTTGCGTGTTCCATAGTTTTTTCAATTGCCTAGCAAGGTCGAGGTACTTATCCTTCTTTTCACATTCTTTCAGTTTTATTCCGTGGTCAGCCGAGAGAGCAGAGTCGACAATTTTGCAAGTTCTTTTTTTTTTGTTGTTGATTATTATTAGGTCTGGTCTTTTGGCCAAGATTAGGCGATCCGTGTGTATGTCAAAGTCTCATAGGTGTTTATATGTGTCATTTTCTAAGACAGCTGCTGGGTTGTGCATTATTATTATTAATATGATTATTACTGTTTGAGAGTTTTTCACATCAGCGTTAGCTGATGACCTTTCACTGGAGTCTGATTGACACCAAGTTTTCTCCAGTCTTCAGGACTCTTCTCAGTATTCTGGCTGATCTCAACAATGCTATAGTTTGAATGGTCTCCACTTGTCCTCTTATATCCAAGTCCTCCAGTCCCTGTATCAATCATTTGGTAACTGTTACAAGAGCACAATTAGTATCACCATCACTTTCATGTCACACAGTTTTTTTTTAATTCTCTGCCAAGGTCCAGGTACTTACCTTTCTTTCCGTTTTCTTTAAATTTTATTCTGTGGTCAGCCGGGACAGCAAAGTCCATAATTCCGCAAGTTCTCCTTTTTTGAGTATTATAAGGTGTGGTCATCTTGCCGAGATTAGGTGATCTGTTAGTATGTCAAAATCCCAGGAGAGTTTCTGGATTGTGCATATACCATTTGTTCGTATGGTCAAATTTCAATTTCTTGCACAATTCCCAGTGGATCACCTTGCTCACCCAGTCGTGTCGCGGCTTATACTCTTTCAGTGCTAATTTGTTGCGTTTCTTTATTATGTGATTGGTCGTTTCGTCTCTATCACCACATAACCGACATTTGCTATTTTGTTGCGTTTTATCTTTTTTCGCTTTGATATGGTTTGTCTTTTTGGCGTTGTTTTGTACTGCTATTAGAAGAGATTCAGTTTCTCTCTTGAGGTTTCCCTTTCTTAGCCACGTTTTATCGTGGAAGATGTCGCTAGTTAGTCGCTTCAAACGTCCATAGAGATATTTTCCTTCCCATTTTTCTGATTATTATTATTATTATTGATACTATATAAAAACACGAAAGTAAAAGTCCGCTCCCCGGATGGAGACACAGACTACTTCGACATTGTAGCAGGTGTGCCGCAAGGAGACACATTAGCCCCATACCTGTTTATCATCTGCCAAGGCTACGTGCTCAGAAGACCTATTGATATAATGAAAGAGAACGGTTTCAAGCTAACAAAAGAAAGAAGCAGAAGATACCCACAAACAATTACGGACGCTGACTACGCCGATGATAGCGCTTCTGGCAAATGTACCCGCCCTAGCCGAAACCCTGCAACATAGTCACGAACGAGCAGCTGCTGGCATAGGCCTCCATGTCAACGCACACAAGATGGAATACATATGCTTTAATCAAAGAGGCAATATCTCCACACTAAATGATAGTTCTCTGAAACTAGTGGACAAGTTCACCTACCTCGGAAGCAGTGTCTCATCAACCGAGACAGACATCAACACGTGACTAGCAAAGGCATGGACAGCTACGATAGGCTATTGGTCATATGGAAGTCAGACATAACTGATAAAATAAAACGCAGTTTTTTTCCAAGCAGTGGTCGTGTCGATACTGTTATATGGATGCACTACATGGACGCTAACAAAACGTATGGAGAAAAATCTTGACAGCAATTACACAAGAATGCTGTAAGCAATATTGAACAAGTCCTGGTGGCAGCACTCCACAAAACAGCTGCTGTACGGCCACCTACCACCTATCACGTGTGTCCTCGTGGTGTAATGGTTAAAGCGATGAACTGCGGAATCGTAGTACGCGAGTTCGTACTCCAGTCGCGCTATTACGTTCACTTTCGGGCAAATACCCTTGGGAAAGGTATGAACCCCCTTATTCTCCCTCCAGCTATGGGTAAATAGTAGGACGGACTAGGTTCTTCAGCCTTGGTGAGGCAACTAGTCTAGGAGAAGGAAAACTCTGAATTCAAACCTGTTAAACTCCGCTTAAAAATTGACCTTGTGTCATATCCTGCCCGAGCGGAGGGGTTGGTAAATAGTACCACCTATCACGAAAACTATCCAAGTTAGTCGATCCAGACATGCGGGGCACTGCTGGGGAAGTGGGGACAAACTCATAAGCGACATAATCTAGTGGACCCCTTCACATGGACGAGCAAAGGTAGGATGACCAGCGAGAACCAATATACAACAGCTCTCTGCCAATACAGGATGTAGCCTTGAAGACCTCCTGGGAGTGATGGACAATAGACACGAGTGGCGAGAGAGGGTCAGGAAGATCAGTGCTGGCGCTGTGACATTATTATTATTATTATTATTATTATTACTAGGACTACTACCTCTTGCTTTTTATTACAGCAGATCAGTTCATACAGTTTTGTTTCTTTTCATTTTCATTTATGGCTAGTTTTCATTCATCTTAATATTGTTGCTTTTTATCACGACTTTCTAAATGAAAACGATGCATTTCTTCTTGTGCAAACAGCCTAAAATTGGAAATAAAGATGTGTGTTTTCTTGTGATAAATTAGTATCTTTATGAAGGTCGGAGATTTAACGATCGAAACATGAACTTGTACGTCGGATGGCGTACAGAATGGAAAATTGACCACAAAGCGAGAAACGTGTCTTCACCAGTTGCCAAAAAGTCTGTCGAGCCCCAAGGGAGAATATTAACTATATCCTATTTTCGTCCAGTCACGGGCGATTTTGTTTGTACGGTCAAAAAGTCAGCTGATTGGACATTCGACTCTGATTAACATAAATTTGAATACTACTACCAGTCTTGCCACCAAAAGAAGGAGGGGAGAGTAAAAATAAGAATAAAAAATAAAAATTAAAAAAGACAGAAAAACAAAAACAAAACAACACAAAAAAAAAAAGCTAACTAAAGATCAGTTCTGAAAAATATGAAAGTGAAAAACAAACAAACAAAAAAACAAACAAACAAACAAACAAACAAACAAACACTGTATTAAAAGGTTTTTCGAAAATAACGGGAAAAATAACTTAGTAGCCATAAATTAATGGAAACAAAGCGATTTAAATCTCAAGAAGTCTTATTCAAATGGACATACATACACACACACGTACACATACATTCACACACATATCTATATATAGAACTTGGAAAAGATTTTCTGCTTTCAATAGAGGGTCAAACGTTTACATGAAAAACTACCTATTTTCACATGCATTTTATAGTAAAGAATCTCCAATACATTTTTATAGAAAATCATTCACAATGAATTTTTAGAGTAAAATAATTTTCAATATTGTAAAAATCATTCGTGATGCATTTTTATAGTAAAATATTTTCCAATGCATTTTATCGTAAAATCAATCCCAATGTATTTTTTGTTGTAAAATTTATTCCAATATATTTTATTGTAAAATCAACCCCAATGCATTTTTATAGTAAATTAATTTCCAATGTATTTTGACGCAAAATCAACGCCAATGTATTTTTATAGTAAAATAATTTCCAATACATTTTATCGTAAAATCAACCCCAATGTATTTTTATAGTAAAATAATTTCCAATGTATTTTAATGTAAAATCAATCCCAAAGCATTTTTATAGTAAAATAATTTCCATTGCATTTTAACGTAAAATCAACCCCAATGCATTTTTATAGTAAAATAATTTCCAATGTATTTTAACGTAAAATCAATCCCAAAGCATTTTTATAGTAAAATAATTTCCATTGCATTTTAACGTAAAATCAACCCCAATGCACTTTTATAGTAAAATAATTTCCATTGCATTTTAACGTAAAATCAACCCCAATGCATTTTTATAGTAAAATAAATTCCATTGAATTTTAACGTAAAATCAACCCCAATGCATTTTTATAGTAAAATAATTTCCATTGCATTTTAACGTTAAATCAACCACAGTGCATTTTTATAGTAAAATAATTTCCATTGCATTTTAACGTAAAATCAACCCCAATGCATTTTTATAGTAAAATAAATTCCATTGCATTTTAACGTAAAATCAACCCCAATGCATTTTTGCAGTAAAATAAATTCCATTGCATTTTAACGTAAAATCAACCCCAATGCATCTTTATAGTAAAATAATTTCGATTGCATTTTAACGTAAAATCAACCCCAATGCATTTTTATAGTAAAATAATTTCGATTGAATTTTAACGTAAAATCAACCCCAATGCATTTTTATAGTAAAATAATTTCCGTTGCATTTTAACGTAAAATCAACCCCAATGCATTTTTATAGTAAAATAAATTCTATTGCATTTTAACGTAAAATCAACCCCAATGCATTTTTATAGTAAAATAAATTCCATTGCATTTTAACGTAAAATCAACCCCAATGCATTTTTATAGTAAAATAATTTCGATTGCATTTTAACGTTAAATCAACCACAGTGCATTTTTATAGTAAAATAAATTCCATTGCATTTTAACGTAAAATCAACCCCAATGCATTTTTATAGTAAAATAATTTCCATTGCATTTTAACGTTAAATCAACCACAGTGCATTTTTATAGTAAAATAATTTCCATTGCATTTTAACGTAAAATCAACCCCAATGCATTTTTATAGTAAAATAAATTCCATTGAATTTTAACGTAAAATCAACCCCAATGCATTTTTATAGTAAAATAATTTCCATTGCATTTTAACGTTAAATCAACCACAGTGCATTTTTATAGTAAAATAATTTCCATTGCATTTTAACGTAAAATCAACCCCAATGCATTTTTATAGTAAAATAAATTCCATTGCATTTTAACGTAAAATCAACCCCAATGCATCTTTATAGTAAAATAATTTCGATTGCATTTTAACGTAAAATCAACCCCAATGCATTTTTATAGTAAAATAATTTCGATTGAATTTTAACGTAAAATCAACCCCAATGCATTTTTATAGTAAAATAATTTCCGTTGCATTTTAACGTAAAATCAACCCCAATGCATTTTTATAGTAAAATAAATTCCATTGCATTTTAACGTAAAATCAACCCCAATGCATTTTTATAGTAAAATAAATTCCATTGCATTTTAACGTAAAATCAACCCCAATGCATTTTTATAGTAAAATAATTTCGATTGCATTTTAACGTTAAATCAACCACAGTGCATTTTTATAGTAAAATAAATTCCATTGCATTTTAACGTAAAATCAACCCCAATGCATTTTTATAGTAAAATAATTTCCATTGCATTTTAACGTTAAATCAACCACAGTGCATTTTTATAGTAAAATAATTTCCATTGCATTTTAACGTAAAATCAACCCCAATGCATTTTTATAGTAAAATAATTTCCGTTGCATTTTAACGTAAAATCAACCCCAATGCATTTTTATAGTAAAATAAATTCCATTGCATTTTAACGTAAAATCAACCCCAATGCATTTTTGTAGTAAAATAAATTCCATTGCATTTTAACGTAAAATCAACCCCAATGCATCTTTATAGTAAAATAATTTCGATTGAATTTTAACGTAAAATCAACCCCAATGCATTTTTATAGTAAAATAATTTCGATTGAATTTTAACGTAAAATCAACCCCAATGCATTTTTATAGTAAAATAATTTCCGTTGCATTTTAACGTAAAATCAACCCCAATGCATTTTTATAGTAAAATAAATTCCATTGCATTTTAACGTAAAATCAACCCCAATGCATTTTTGCAGTAAAATAAATTCCATTGCATTTTAACGTAAAATCAACCCCAATGCATTTTTATAGTAAAATAATTTCCATTGCATTTTAACGTTAAATCAACCACAGTGCATTTTTATAGTAAAATAATTTCCATTGCATTTTAACGTAAAATCAACCCCAATGCATTTTTATAGTAAAATAAATTCCATTGCATTTTAACGTAAAATCAACCCCAATGCATTTTTGCAGTAAAATAAATTCCATTGCATTTTAACGTAAAATCAACCCCAATGCATCTTTATAGTAAAATAATTTCGATTGCATTTTAACGTAAAATCAACCCCAATGCATTTTTATAGTAAAATAATTTCGATTGAATTTTAACGTAAAATCAACCCCAATGCATTTTTATAGTAAAATAATTTCCGTTGCATTTTAACGTAAAATCAACCCCAATGCATTTTTATAGTAAAATAAATTCCATTGCATTTTAACGTAAAATCAACCCCAATGCATTTTTATAGTAAAATAAATTCCATTGCATTTTAACGTAAAATCAACCCCAATGCATTTTTATAGTAAAATAATTTCGATTGCATTTTAACGTTAAATCAACCACAGTGCATTTTTATAGTAAAATAAATTCCATTGCATTTTAACGTAAAATCAACCCCAATGCATTTTTATAGTAAAATAATTTCCATTGCATTTTAACGTTAAATCAACCACAGTGCATTTTTATAGTAAAATAATTTCCATTGCATTTTAACGTAAAATCAACCCCAATGCATTTTTATAGTAAAATAATTTCCGTTGCATTTTAACGTAAAATCAACCCCAATGCATTTTTATAGTAAAATAAATTCCATTGCATTTTAACGTAAAATCAACCCCAATGCATTTTTGTAGTAAAATAAATTCCATTGCATTTTAACGTAAAATCAACCCCAATGCATCTTTATAGTAAAATAATTTCGATTGAATTTTAACGTAAAATCAACCCCAATGCATTTTTATAGTAAAATAATTTCGATTGAATTTTAACGTAAAATCAACCCCAATGCATTTTTATAGTAAAATAATTTCCGTTGCATTTTAACGTAAAATCAACCCCAATGCATTTTTATAGTAAAATAATTTCCATTGCATTTTAACGTTAAATCAACCACAGTGCATTTTTATAGTAAAATAATTTCCATTGCATTTTAACGTAAAATCAACCCCAATGCATTTTTATAGTAAAATAAATTCCATTGCATTTTAACGTAAAATCAACCCCAATGCATTTTTATAGTAAAATAATTTCCATTGCATTTTAACGTTAAATCAACCACAGTGCATTTTTATAGTAAAATAATTTCCATTGCATTTTAACGTAAAATCCACCCCAATGCATTTTTATAGTAAAATAATTTCGATTGAATTTTAACGTAAAATCAACCCCAATGCATTTTTATAGTAAAATAATTTCCGTTGCATTTTAACGTAAAATCAACCCCAATGCATTTTTATAGTAAAATAATTTCCATTGCATTTTAACGTAAAATCAACCCCAATACATTTTTGTAGTAAAATAAATTCCATTGCATTTTAACGTTAAATCAACCCCAATGCATTTTTATAGTAAAATAATTTCCATTGCATTTTAACGTTAAATCAACCACAGTGCATTTTTATAGTAAAATAATTTCCATTGCATTTTAACGTAAAATCAACCCCAATGCATTTTTATAGTAAAATAATTTCGATTGAATTTTAACGTAAAATCAACCCCAATGCATTTTTATAGTAAAATAATTTCGATTGAATTTTAACGTAAAATCAACCCCAAAGCATTTTTATAGTAAAATAATTTCCATTGCATTTTAACGTAAAATCAACCCCATTGTATTTTTATAGTAAAATAATTTCCATTGAATTTTAACTTAAAATCAATCCCAATGTATTTTTATAGTAAAATAATTTCGATTGAATTTTAACGTAAAATCAATCCCAATGCATTTTTATAGTAAAATAATTTCGATTGAATTTTAACGTAAAATCAATCCCAATGCATTTTTATAGTAAAATAATTTCCATTGCATTTTAACGTAAAATCAACCATAATGCATTGTTATAGTAAAATAATTTCCAATATATTTTATCGCAAAATCAACCCCGATGTATTTTTGTAGTAAAATAATTTCCCTCGTAAAATCAATCCTAGTAAAATAATTTCCAATGCATTTTTACTGAAAAATCCTTTCCAATGTATTTTTGAAGTAAAATTAATCCAAATGCATTATTACAGAGAAATAATTTCCAAAGCATTTTATCGTTAAATCAATCCTGGTGCCTTTTCGTAGTAAAATAATTTTCAATGTATTGTATCTTAAAATTATTCCCGAAGCATTTAATAATAAATTCATTTGCAATGCCTTTTTACTGTAACGCAAATTCCATTGCGTTTTTAAAAAAATTGCAATACATATCTATAGTAAAATCATTTTCAATTTATTTTTACAGTAAAGAAAAAAAATTCGCAATGTATTTTCATTCTAAAATAATTTACGATGCATTTTTTGTGTAAAATCATTCGCAATGTATTTTCAAATTCATTTTTATAGTAAAAATCATTTTCAAAATATTTTTATTGTAAAATTACTTCGGGTCGTCAAGATCATTTCCAATGACGATAACTATCACACCATGAACATATATATATATATATATATAGCAAGGTCTTGGCATTTATCTCTCGTTTCAATTTCTTTCAGTTTCACCCAGTAGACAGCCGGATTGACAAAATCCATTATTCGGCAGGTCCCCGTTTTTTTGTTTGATTATCACTAGTTCTGGTCGTCTGGTTGAGATTATGTTATCCGTTTGTATCTCAAAATCTCAAAGGATTTAGTGCGTCTCATTGTCTTGGACGAATTCTGGGTTGGGCATATACCATTTGTTCGTTTGGTCCAATTCAAACTTCTTGCACAATTCCCAGTGAATCTCCTTGCTCACCCAGTCGTGTCTAGTCTTATACTCTCTTTGCGCTAATTTAACGCATACGACTATTATGTGATTGATCACTTTCTGTAATATAATGGCCGAGGGATTTCGTTTTATATATCTTGCCTTTGGGTTTAGTTCGGCTGAGAACCTTTCGGCTCAGTGCATACGTTAGTTAGGCACAAACTTGAACGCAGGTGTTGACGCGCGCGCTGGGAGGATGTGTCGTTCATAGATGTCAAAATAAAAAACCCAGATAGAAAGGTTGACCACTGGATGTGAATGACGTCATGCACCGGAAGCGCGCGCGGAGGATTTTGGTGATTTTCAAAAAGTCAGTCAGTTGAGTTTCTGGCTCAGAAGAAGACGGTTGACTTTGCTTGTTCGCCGAAGCCAAGCCAGTGGCCTTGTGGCGGGTTCCACACGTGTTGTGGCGGGGCAGACGGAAAAGCCAGAGTAGAAAGAATGCGTATCTCTCTCCTTATGTCGAAAAACCTTTTAACTCAAAGGTAGTAAAAAAGTTTCGTACCTGAACTAAGAAGTCGTATGTGTTTTTCGTGTTTCGGGATTCCTATGTTCTATGTATATATGCTATGAACATTCTATGTACGATTCACATATCCGTATCATGGGTATGGTACATTTGTCTAAGTTACAGCTTAACCTACCTCTACTATTTTGTTGCGTCTTTTCTATTCTTACTTTGACATAGTCCTCATAGAATTGTTTTGTGCTGGTATCTGAATAGATTCAGTTTCTTTCACAAGGTTTCCCTCTCTTTGCTATATCCAAGTCTCCTTGTGTGAGATCTCGCTTATTTGTCGCTTGAAATATCCATACAGTTATTTTCTTCCCACTTTCTTTTGAGGTTATTTTTCTTCTCTTACTGATAGTATTGTCCGTATAGTTTCTTGGGGCTGTAATCAGTCTTCCGTCGCCTTTTTTAATGTAGTCTTCTAGTTGTTGTATCGATGCGTCGACACTATCTTGAATGCAAGTAGGTCCTCTTCCTCTTTTTTTTTTCTTGATACATACACCCAGTCTACGTTTTCTCTGGGATGTAAGGCCTTATGCATCACCATGAGTTTTCTTGTTGTTTTGTCCATTCGTCCAAATTCTTCTATCGTCGAATTTAAGAATAGTCCCGAGTAACTTACGAGGAGGAAAACCCCGGTATTTATTCCTTTAATGAGATCCCTGCTATGTAGGTTAATTTTGAGTAGTTTTCTCGTTCTCCTAAGATATTCTTTTAAAATTTTTCTCTCATCTCCGCATGTTCGATGGTGTCCGTTTCCAATATTGCCAAATACTGGTAAGTTTCTTTTTCTCCGAGCGTTCTGATTTTTTCTTGATTTGGTAGTTCCATTCTTTCCGTCGTGTGTCGTTTTCCGCTTTTCATTAATAACACGGCACATCTTTCTATGTAAAATTCAGTCCCTATATCTTCACTGAATATCCTCACCGCCTGTATTAGAGTTTCCTTTTCTTTTTCCTTTTTGGCAAATAGTTTGATATCGTACATTAGGTGGTTAATTTTTCTTGCGATTTATGAAGTTTGTATCCGCTTGTGTATATCCTATGTACGTGACTCAGACACATTATGGATATTACAAATATTAATCATGATAGCGCATCTCCCTGGAACATTCCTCTCTTGATTTTCATCTCAGTAAAGCTTTTTCCTTCTGCTGACAGTTTTCCGTAGTATTTTCGATAAACTTTATGATTTCACCGGATATCTTGTACATTTGTTGAGAGTCTGTAAACCAGCTTTTTGAGACTGTATCATATGCGTTTTTGTTGTTAAGCCAACACCATCGTTTGATTTTTTTCGTCTCGTTTTGCTCTCCTTGAAGATGTGTCGATCAAGATAGAGTAGATCTTCTGCACCTCTGGTCCTCTTGTGGAATCATTTCTGTTCCTCGGCAAACATCTACTGCTTATTAGCGAATCATAAACCTCCTCCCTAAATTGTTCAATGAGTATTTTTCACATCATCAGTAGGCACGTTATTGGTCTTTAGTTGTTGGTGGCGGTTTCTTTTTTGGGGGTCTTTTTGGATCAGGATGGTTTTTACTTTCGTCATCTCTTATTATTTTTAATTATTATTATTGTTGTTGTTGTTGCTTTTGTTGTTATTATTGATTTCTCTTCTTCTTCCACTTCTTCTTCTTCTTCTTCTTCTTCTTCTTCTTATTATTATTATTATTATTATTATTATTATTATTATTATTATTATTATTATTATTATTATTATTTACTTCTTTTGAGTTTTTCCCTTCGATTCTAGCTGAGAGCCTTTTACTGGAGTTTAACTGACTGCAAGTCTCCTCAAGTCTCCAGGACTCTTCTCAGTATGCTAGTCGTTCTCAATAATGTAGTAGTTTGGATGGTCTCCACTCCTCTGCCAACTTCCAAGCCCATCAGTCCCTTTTGTGATCCTTTAGTTACTGTTCCAAACGTACCAATTACAATTGGTATAATTGTCACTTGTATGTTCCATAGTTTTTTCAATTCTCTAGCAAGGTCGAGGTACTTATCCTTCTTTTCACATACTTTCAGCTTTATACTGTGATCAGCCGGGACGGCAAAGTCGACAATTTTGCAACTTCTATTTTGTTGTTGATTATTATTAGGTCTGGTCTCCTAGCCGAGATTAGGCGATCCGTGTGTATGTCAAAGTCCCATTGGAGTTTATGTGTGCTATTTTCTAGGATAGGTGCTGGGTTGTGCGTATACCATTTGTTTGTATGGTCAAATTTAAATTTCTTGCACATTTCCCAGTGGATCACCTTGCCGACCCAATCATGTCTAGTCTTATATTCCTTCTGCGCTAATTTGCTGCTTTCGCTTATTATATGATTGATAGTTTCATCTCAGTCGCAGCATAGCCTGTATTTGCTATTCTGTTGCATCTTATCTATTCTCGCTTTGATATGATTGGTTCTTAAGGTGTTGTTGTGTTGTGCTATTAGGAGAGATTCTGTTTCTCTCTTAAAGTTTCCTTTTCTTAGCCATGTCCAGGTTTTGTCGTGAGATGTTGTTTATTAGTCGTTTAAACCGCCCGTAGAGTTGTTTTGCTTCCCATTTTTTTGTTTCCTAGTTATTGTCATTCTGTTGTTCATCTTATCGTTTCTGATGGCTGTAATCAATCCGTTGCTATTTTTTTTTCAGGTTTATTCATTACATGACTAGGATTAAAATTTGTGTTTTTCCAATAACATTTATTAATTTTAATTACTATGATAACCAACTAAAACTATTATTAGACCCCATGATTAATTAAAGCAACAATTTTTTTTCTTTTTCTTTTTCGCTTTTTGATGGCGTATTTCTTTCCGTCGTTTTTTTTTTTTTTGGTTTTGGTCATTTTTTTGTTTTTGCCATCAAATCGAAACAGTCATCATCGATGATTGCAAAATAATTGATTAATCTGAATAAATCTTCATATCAGGATTGATATCTCTTCGAAACTTGGGACTGGAGGCTGATGAAGTACGTACTGATGTTGTTCAATGAATAGACAAAACAGCGAGAGTATCGGACTGGAACCCAGATTTTTATGGGTTTTAATTATTGGATGAATTTACGTTTTCATGTCAGATATAAATGGACGACTTTATTATTAATTGTCCTTAAAGTTTTGTTGACAATTTTTATTTATTTTTAATCTATTCGTTTTTTAATAAATATATATTCGTAAATGTAGGCAGGAAGAAACAGAGACTGAAAGACAAAAGCAAATAATAGGAAAACAAGTGCTTGAACACACACACACACACACACACACACACACATATGCGAGGTTCAGTTCAGCCCAGTCACCTGGGGCTCTAGAAAATACCGATTGCACCTCTGCGAACATGTAGAGGGGTAAGACCCCACCCCAAAGAGTGTCCTGGAAAATACACTAAACTAGATCTAATGGTGAGGTTCCAGTCATCCAGCTTTGGGAATGTAAAGAACTACTTCATTGCCATTATTCCCAGGTCCACTCTGACCCAGAACGATAGAAATGTTATAGTTTCCTCTATGCTTAAATAGAATCATTTACTAGATTTGAAACCATTCAACAACGTGCAAACAAATGATTGCTAAATTGAACTATTAGTATTAAATAGGAACACTGTGTGAAAACTGATGAATAATATTGAATAGAATTATTAGTGTAAGACGGCAATTCTTTTAAATATTCAGTGTCCTGCGTATAACATTGAACAACATCTGAATGGTGAGACTCTACTCTTGGAGTTTGGGAAACGTGGAGTACCCCTTCATTGCCATTACTATCATGTCCACTTCGAGCGCTGGTATCTGTTTGGATCTCATTTATGAGCCAGATAATACTGTGTAATCATTTACTCTACATTAAAACTTTTAACTGTGTGAAAACAAAAAATGGGGGCGGGTAGTTGGTTGAATTATTGCTGTTGCAAGGCCACGCGTCGAACCATTTAACTGTGTGCTAAAGAATGGTGTATTGAATAGAATTATTAGTGTTAGATTGCAGTACTTGAAACCATTTAGTCCTGATGAAATAAATTAACTCAAACTCATTCAAAAATAAAATTACCTACAAGTTGACAAGCCAACCTTATATATATATAGTGTAATAACTTCTAATAGATACTTACCCGGATTTGCTGGGCCGTCTGGCATTCGTGCCGGATGGGGTATCGAAATCAATGGCAGGTTCGAGGCCGAAAGGCCCTCAGGTTCGGCTGGGCCACCTTTGGATGGGCGAGCTGCAACATTGACACCTTTATACCCTATGTATGACATTAGACCTTACTGTCTAGTTAAAGCTATAACCCGGACTCCGTGGCCGGACTCAGATTTGGGTTCGTGAAACTGCTTGGCTCATTAGACCCACATTGCAGGGTTCGAGCCTCTGTTCGTGCGACCGCCCCCTCCCCTAAATCCCCACTATAATCATTGACCTTGTGTCAGGTCCTGTCTGGTGGGAGGCAGCGACTAATAACTATAGTGTTATAGCTTCTATTCAATTAATAATTTAGTTAATACCGTTGGGTATCTATATAACTATTCTTCCTCCAGCCATGAAGGCAGTCTCTACAAGTTTAATCCCAATATTGCAACCTATCTTGGAGAAGGAAAACTCAGAATTCGAACTAGTTCAACACACACATACAAACACAAAATTCGTTCTTTAATGTATCGCAATGTAAAATGTCAGTCAAATAACTTGTTTCATTTAAGATTCCATTCACTTTGCTGCAGAGTTGATATTTTCATATTCAAAACCCGAAACTCTAGCCGATTATTTAAACTATCAATAAAATCATTCTCTGAAGACGTTATGCTGTTTTCTATTCGTACATTTTCATATATATATATATATATATATATATATATACGAGGATCAATAAACAAGTTTCAAGACTTTTTGTGATAGTACACACGCGAAACTCTAGTCCCCTTCGAAGTAATATCCTCCGGCTGCAATGCACTTGATATACCGTTCGAACAACTTATGGAAGGCTCCATGGAAGCCCTCTGGTGTGCGTGTCAATGACCTTCGTCACAGCCTCTTTCATCTCCTCAATTGTCTCATAACGACAGACTATGAGCTTAGGGAATAACCAAAAGTCACAGGGAGCAAGGTCTGGATTATAGTGAGGCTGAGCAACCATCTTGGTCAAATAGTCTGGGACAAGGATGGAGTTGTGGACTAGTGCATTGTCCTGCTGGAAATGCCACTGATCCGATTTGAAGAGTGCTGGCCTCTTCCCTAGGAATCTCTTCCTGAACTCCCTTAAAACCTCAACATAGTAACCCTAACTCTCACCCTAACCCTTTGGCCAATCAACTCTGGTGTATTAACTTCCTTACTCCTCCCACACCTCTCATCATCCCTCATAGACTCCTTTCCTTTCTCGAATCTCTTATGCCGCTCAAAAACTGATGCTCGATTCACGCAAGATGCTCCAACAGCAATCTGGAGCATTCCATACGTTTCTGTGGCATTTTTTTCTAGTTTAAAACAGAATTTTATTGCATATCGTTCTTCTAAAGTGTCGTCACGTCCAGATTGCATTTTTGAAATTCACCAGCTGTGACAATCAGGCTTTAGTAGGGTGTGTTCCAATTGGTGCTGTAGCTGTTCATTTGAAACTGAAATCGTAAAAATTGTCAGTCATCTCATAAGATGTATAGCAATAACATAGTGAATTTCAAAAGTCTTCGACAATTTTAAATGTCTGTACAAAAATACCTGGAAACTTATTGAAGGTACCACGTATATATATATATATATATGTGTGTGAAAAAAATTTCGACTAGTTATCCAAAAAAAACATTCTTCGCTTTTCTATCAACACTTGTTTCTCCATCTTGAAGTCCTGATTTAGAAACGTTTAGCATTGACTTTCTTTTATACCAAATTCATCTCTTTTGAATTATTTTTATTTTTTTATTTTCTCCATATTGTCGGATTCATTTCCTTTATGTACTTCCATATATATATATATATATATATATGACCCTAACCAATCTTATGGTGAGTTTCCAGTAATACTGGAGATTTAGGGAGTGCGGAATACCCCTTCATTGACATCGCTCCAAGGTCCACCCTAGCCGGGAATAATAGCACCTGATAGGGTCCTATTTACGGGTCAAATAAAAACAGTTTGACATTTAATCTGTGTACTTCTGCTGAACTGAATTACTTGAAATAGAAAAGTTTTTATATTTAACTGTGTGTAGAGATTCTTGAAAACATTGAAATAATTATTCGCGATCAATAGAAATAAGTGAAGCCAATCAACTGTGTGCAAAATAATGAACTTGGGCTTGTTTAAAACGTTATGTGTTCAGAAATCATGTATTTGATATATATATATATATATATATATAAAGAGGATTTGGCATTAAATAACCTACAATGGTTGATATGCCATAAAACCAAATCATATATATTTAATATATATGTATTAAGAAGATTTGGCATTAGATAACGTGCAATGGTTGATATGCCATAAAACCCAACCAAATCAAATCCTATATATTTAATATGTATACATAGGATTCGGTATTAAAAAATCTTCACTGGTTGATATGCTATAAAAACCAAACCAAATCTTGTATATTTCATGTATATATGTATAAAGAAGGTTTGGCATTGAATAACCTATAATGGTTGATATGCCATAAAAACACAACCAAACCAAATCCTATATATTTGATATATATGTATAAAGAGGGTTTGATATTTGATAATCTACACTGGTTTATATGCCATAAAACCAAATCTTACATATTTAATATATATGTATAAAGAGGATTTGGCTTAAATAACCTATAAGAGTTGATATGCCATAAAACCAAACGAAACGAAATTATGTATATTTGATATATATGTTTAAAAATATTGTGCATTAAATAACCTACAATGGTTGATATGCCATAAAAACCAACCCAACCAAATCATATATTTTAAATATATATGTATAAAGAAGATTTGGCATTAAATAACCTACAATGGTTGATATGCCATAAAACCCAACCCAACCAAATCATATATATTTAATATATATGTATAAAGAGGATTTGGCATTAAATAACCTACAATGGTTGATATGCACTAAAAACCAACCCAACCAAATCATATATATTTAATATATATGTATAAAGAGGATTTGGCATTAAATAACCTACAATGGTTGATATGCCATAAAACCCAACCCAACCAAATCATATATATTTAATATATATGTATATATATATATGGATTTGGTATTACATTAACTACAATGGTTGATATGCCATAAAACCAAACCAATTTACCAAAATTTTTAAAAAGTTATGAAAGAAACATTTATTTGCTTCGAAATCGTCCCTTTTATATTCCACACACTGATTTTTCTTTTGGTCAAAGCACCCCTGAATTTTTTTTTTTCATGAAACAACATCATGGTGATTTTTACTTTCTTAATATCCTTAAATTTTATCCGGTTAGAAAAAATTCAAGGAGATAAGTTAGGGTTTGGTATTTCGTATGATAGCACATCAAACCCATCAAGGTTATTTAATGCCAAATCCTGTTTTTACACTCACCTTCCCATATATATATATATATATATATATATATATATATATATATTATTTTTAAGTGAATAGTTTGTTATGCTTTATAAGTAAAGTTGGCGACCATAGTCGAGGGTAACCCGAAGGCTCCCTTTTCGATAGCTACTACACCAATGTGTCGGGGAGGGCGCTACTCCTTCCCTGGATTGCTCTACTTTACCCTTGATCGGTACCTTATAATGCTGAGTGTTAAGCAAGGAGGCATCAAGTACCATTTTGAGTCTTTGGTATGACTCGACCAGGGATTGAACCCAGGTCTCCCGGGCCATTGGCGAACACTCTAACCCCTAGGCCAATGTCCGGTATTATGCTTTATATACATATATATATATATATGTATACGCACACACAAGCATACACACACACACACACACACACATATATATATATATATATATATATATGTAGAAAAATTAGAGTGAAATATAGACTGTAGAAAACAAAAGATTTTGAGTAAATAAAAGTATAGAAATGCTGTTAGACGATTTGCTTGTTTAAAAAAGAGCTGAGTCTTGTCCAAAAATGTTGTGAACTAAATTTGTTTACAATCTTAAATATTTATTATATATGTATAAAGATAATTTGTCATGAAATAACTTACCATGGTTGATATGGAATAAAACCCAACCAAATCGAATTATATATATTTAATGTATGTATAAAGAGGATTTGGCATTAAATAACTAACAAGGGTTGATATGCCATAAAACCCAACCCAACCAAATCATATATATTTAATATATATGTATAACGAGGGTAAAGCATGAGATAACCTACAATGGTTGATATGCCTTAAAACCAAATCATATATATTTAATATATATGTATAAAAAGGATTTGGCTTTAAATAACCTACAATGGTTGATATGGAATAAAACTCAACCATATCAAATCCTATATATTTAATATATATGTATAAAGAGGGGTTTGGCATTAAATAACCTACAAGAGTTGATATGCCATAAAGTAAGTAAAGTTAGCGACCATAGTCGAGGGTGACCCGAAGGCTCCCTTTTCGATAGCTACTACACCAAGGTGTAGGGGAGGGCGCTACTCCATTCCCAGGATTTCTCCACTTTACCCTTGAACCGTACCTTATAATGCTGAGTGTTAAGCAAGGTGGTATCAAGTACCATTTTTAAAGTCTTTGGTATGACTCGACCTGGGATTGAACCCACGTCTCCCGGGCCATTGGCGAACACTCTAACCGCTGGGCCAATAACCCAACCAAAACAAATCATAAATGTCTAAAATATATGTATAAAGAGGATTTGGCATTAAATAACTTACAATGGTTGATATGCCACAAAACCCATCCAGACTAAATCCTATATATTTAATATATATGTATTAAGTGGATTTGGCATTAAAAAACCTACAATGGTTGATATGCCATAAATCTCAACCAAACCAAATTATATATATTTAATATATATGTATGAAGAGGATTTAGCATTGAATAATCTGCAATGGTTGATATGCTATAAAACCCAACCAGACCAAATCCTACATATTTAATATATATGTATAAAGTGGATTTGGCATTAAATAACCTACAATAGTTGATATGCAATAAAACCCAACCAAAACAAATCATAGATATCTAATCATATTCCTGTCATGCCGCTAGCACGGATATCACTGACCCTCTCTCGCCACTTTTCCATATCGTTCATCGCATCTCGCAGGTCTTCAGGGCTACATCCCGTATCCTCACATAGCTGCTGAATGTATATTCGAGCTTGTCGTCCTGCTTTTGCCCGGCCATATGTGGGGTTCCATAGAAGTACATCACTTATGAGCTCGTCCGTACTTCTTCAGCAGTGTCCTGCATATCTATACGGCCACATGCCTCCCATCACGAAAACTATCCAAGTAAGACGAACCAGACACACAGGACACTGCTGGAGAAGCAGAGACGAGCTCATAAGTGATGTACTCCTATGTATGTGTATATATGTATATATATATATATATATATGCATTTATACATACATTTTTTAATCATACAACGAGTGAAAGCACGAGCGATACCCTGCCCTCATCGGCCACCAACCAGGGGTGATAACACAGTTATAACATATATATATATATATATATATATATATATAAGTTTAAACACATATATACATGTATATGTATATATATATACATATATACTTTTATATATATATATATACATATATATATATGTATAAATATATACATATATATACGTATATACTGACATATATATATATTTTATCGGTCAGGTCAGTATATGTATATATATATATAAGTATATCTATGTATATATATATATGTATATATTTATACGCATATATATGTTTATATATAAGTATATATATATATATATATACATGTATATATGTTTACATTTCTATATATATATACATATATGCCAGAGGCGATGAACGATAGGGGAAATGGCGAGAGAGGGTCAGGGATATCCCTGCTAGCGGCACGACATGATGATGATGATATATATATATATATATATATATATATATATATATATATATATATATATATATATATATATATGGCCTTTCATTTGTTTTTTACTAGAAAGCATACAGGTAGTTATTAACTTACGTATTATTAATATTATTAATATCAAATTGTATCATCTTTGACTCTAAACTGCTTCCGGTGATATAGTTCCGGTTCTGAAGCACTGTATTGGCATTACTCCCAGGTCTTCTTGGACTGAAAGTCGTAGTACCTGTTGGGGTCCTATCCCTTTTTGTCTTTACACAAAAGAATTTTAAGACCAGACGATATTCCCATAAGGTGCATCCCTTCAATAGATGCTATGAGAACAATACTTCTTTTTCCCTACATAATGGGTGTATTAGAAATTAAGGAAGGTCGTTTTCCTAATATTAAATGGTTTATTGTTAAATATTGTTAAACTTATTCTGGTTGCGGATTTTGTTATAAATTGTACAGAGAAAAAAGTGCAGATTTTACCTTCCTTTTTTTTTTTATAACAAAGACCAATTATTAAACAAACAGATGGAACTATTAATTAACATTAACATCAGCTATGGGAACCAGGCAGCTTTCTTTTTTAGGCTATATCTACATTGCAGGTCTGAATTCATTGTTTGACGAACGAGGCGCTCTAAAATTAGGGGATGCTGAGGGAATCAAATATTTTTGTGACAGCTTCACATGAGTCTCGATTCGTTCATTGCTCCTACAATAAAATGACCGTGTGTCAAATTTGGCCTGCTGAGAGGTGAGATAGATGTTAAAGTCCGCCGTCATTCTAAATTTTTGCTTATCACTTTATCATCAAAATAGGGTTTTCAACCTCAATATAGTCAGTCCATTTTTTCAGCTTCTGTGTAGTCATACCTTTTGTCAGCCTAAATGTCATCATTCCTTTTTTTGCCTCAATGTAATCGGACCTTTTTTCAGTCTCAGTGTAATCATGTCTTTTTTCAGCCTCAATATAGTCATTCTTTTTTTCCGCTTCAATGTAGTTATTCTTTTTTCAGCCTCAATAACGTCATTCCTTTTTTCAGCCTGAATGTAGTCATTTCTTTTTTTTTTTGCTTCAATACAGCCCTTTCTTTTTTCAGCCTCTATGAAGTCGTTCTTTTTTCAGCCTCAATGTAATCATTCCTTTTTTCAGCATCAATGTAGTCATTCCTTTTGTCAATCTGAGTGTTCATTCCTTTTTTCAGTCTCCAGTTAGTTATTCTTTTTTTCAGTCTCAATGTACAGATCCCATTTTTTTTTCAGGCTCAATGTACACATTCTTTTTTTCAGCCTCAATGTAGTCATTTTTTCTGCTTTAACGTAAGTAAAGTTTTCAATGTCAGAGTAGTCATTCTTGTTTTCAGCCTAAATGGATTCATTCCTTTTTTCAGTCTCAACGTAATCATTGTTTTTTCAACCTTAATGTAGTCATTCCTTTTATTCAGTTTCCATGTACTCATTCTTTTTTTTCAGCATTGGTATGTACTTATTTTACCCTAAAGACTACAAGATTGTTTTCAGTCATTGCTTTTTTCTGTTTCAATGTAGACCTTCCTTTTTTCTACATCAATATAATCATTCTTTTTTCAGCCTCAATGTACACATACCTTTTTTTCAGCCTCATTGTAATCATTTCTTTTTTTCAGCCCCTATGTAGTAAATTCTTTTTTCAACCTCCATGTACTCATTATTTTTTCAGCCTCAATTTGGTAAAAAAAATTTCAGCCTCAATGTAGTCCTTCCTTTTTTCAGCCTTTATGTAGTCATTTTTTCTGCCTTAGTGTAAGTAAATTATGTAAATTTGGCGACCAAGTAGAGGGGAACCCAAAGCTTCCCTTTTTATTAGCTACAACACCAAGATGTAAAAGAGGGAACTCCACTTACCCTTGATTCGAATCTTGTTAAGCAAGGCAGCATCAAGTACCATTTTTTGAGTCTTTGTTATGACTCCACCAGGAATGAACCCTGTTCTCCCGAGCCATAGACAAACATTTTACCAACTAGGCCAATGAAATAATCCATAAATAAGTACATTCCTATGAATTTTCAAATAAAAATACGGATATTATTAGGTATTATATTATCGTCCATAAATAATTGCACCCCAAAATTATTTAAATAAAAATTCAATTTTCTTCTACCCTAAAGACTACAAGATTGTTTTATTTCTTAAGCATAATACAATCAAAACGGATATAATTAGGTATTATAGTATCGTCCAGAAATAAGTACATACCAAGAAACTTTAAACACAAATCTAATTTCCTTCTGAACCAAATGTAGCACGATTTTATAATTTCTTGAGTAATATTATTCTATCTAAACGGATATTATTAGGTGTACTTTTTACTAATGTCTGCTGCATTGAAACCATGTAACCAAAAATAGATTTGAAATATCTATGTGGCCAAAAAATCTGTACTTATTTTTAGACCGCTATATATTTAGATTAAAATTTTAAAGCAGTAGAATTTGGTTATAAATAATATCTAATATTGTCCATTTTTATTTCATAATGTTCCAGGAGCTGTGAAAAAATACGGGTATCTTTTGAAGAAAAGTAATTTTTTTGTTAAAAAAATTGTTTGGGACATAC
>OY757938.1:20258633-20266133 GCA_963585895.1 Sepioteuthis lessoniana
AAATGTATACCAGAATTCAAATGATTGGTTTGGTTTGGTTTGTTGGGTTTTATAGCATTCAACTTTTGTAGGTTATTTAACGCCAAATCCATTTTTATGTAAATAATCTGTTCTATTGAAAACAGTTCAGTTTAGCATAAGTACACAGTTTAATTGTCAAAAACATTTCTATTTCCAACTATTCAAGCAGTTGTATATAACAATTCAGTTTAGTGTGAGTACAGTTTTAATGACAAAATAGTTCAATTAAAAACAATTCAGTTTAGCAAAAACACGCAGTTTAAATGTAAGTATAGTTTAATTGCAAAAAACATTTCTGTTTCGAGCTATTCAGTTTAGTCAAGCAATCCTAATTCAGCTAATTCAGTTTAGTAAAAGTATAGATTTTGTTTACACACAGTTACATGTCAGAACAGTTCTATGTTAAACAATTCAGTTTAGTGTAAATACAGTTTCAATATCAAAAAACAGTTCTATTTGAAATAATTCAGTTTAGCACAAGCACGAAGTTCAAACGTAAGCACGGTTCAATTGTCAAAAACATTTCTATTTCAAGATATTCAGTTTAGCATAAGTATGAAGTTAGTTCTATTTAACCCATAAATAGGGCCCTATCAGGTGCTACCACGCCGGACCAGAGTGGACCTGGGAGCAATGGCAATGAAGGGGTACTCCGTATTGCCCAAGGCCCCAGCATTACTGGAACCTCACCATCAGATTGTTTAGTGTCATTTCAGGACACTCGTTGGGGGGGGGGTCTTACTCCTCTGCAGAGGTTCAGTCAGGGTATTCTACAGCCCCAGCCGACTGGACCAGAATTCAAATGAATTAAGCGTATAACCATGTGTTGGGGACTCCCCCTCCCGTAGTGGCTAACGTAGTAGACAGCAAGATTTTAGTAAGTGAGTTCGAATTGTAGTCTCGCTATCACTTTCAGGCTAAACCCTTGAAAAAGTTATGAAGTACTTATTCCGCCCGTTATCGGTAGAATATTTGTTTAAATTTGAAACTTGACAATTTTTATCACTTAGAATATTCAGACTATTGTCTTCATTATTATACTCACAAAGTTTCGGCCGAAATGTTCTTCGGCTTTCTTCAGGTGTTTCATGTCGAACTCGGGAGCTTAAACAGAACATCGAGCTGAACCCTTTATTTAGTCCACGAGAGTAGATTGTTCTAATTCCGTTAACCATGACCGGTTACAAGTGTTAAGCCACTATAAGAATTAACTGTTATTCTCCTGTATTTGGGATTGAACCAACGAACTTCGGAAGCACTTTTCAACCAAATGCATATATCCGTTCGTCCAACAGGATTGATTTTGTATTAGATAATTGACATACAATTAATCAATGAAACCAAACTTAACTAAACGAAAGATTTAAATTGTTCTGGGGGATGTAGACTAGCTTACTCATCAAGATTGCCTAATAAGGTTAACCAAAATTTTATTTAATCTAGCGCAAAACAAACGGTGAGGATCAAGCTCAATGCACGAATTATGATCACACTAAAAAGCTGTTAAAACCGTAGTTTAATCTGCTACGAATCAACAACTGCGAGTTGCCTGGTCAAGGTTTGGTTTACTTGGGTTTTATGGCATATCAACAATTATAGGTTATTTAAAGCCAAATCCACTTTATAAACATATATCAAATATATATGATTTGATTTGGTTGGGTTTTATGGCATATCAACCATTAGGTTATTTAAAGCCAAATCCTCTTTATACATATATATAAATATATACATATGATTTTGTTTGGTTGGGTTTTATGGCATATCAACCATTGTAGGTTATTTAATGCCAAATCCTCTTTATACATATATACTGAATATATATAATTTGATTTGGTTGGGTTTTATAGCATATCAACCATTGCAGGTTATTTAATGCCAAATCTTCTTTAAACATATATATTAAATATATATGATTTGGTTTGGTTGGGTTTTATGGCATATCAACCATTGCAGGTTATTTAATGCCAAATCTTGTTTTCACACATATATTACATATATATAATTTGGTTTGGTTGGGTTTTATGGCATATCAACCATTGCAGGTTATTTAATGCCAAATCTTGTTTTCACACATATATTACATATATATAATTTGGTTTGGTTGGGTTTTATGGCATATCAACCATTGCAGGTTATTTAATGCCAAATCTTGTTTTCACATATATATTACATATATATAATTTGGTTGGGTTTTATGGCATATCAACCATTATAGGTTATTAAATGCCAGATCCTCTTTTTTATTTCATATTAAATATAAATGATTCATTACATTGCCTTAATAAAAATTTTAAACGCGCCTGAACTCAGTTTCTTTTTTCAAACAGTTAAATGATTTCAAGTATTCCTAACACGAATAATTCTATTTACTATTAATCATTTGTTTGCACACAGTTAAATAGTTTCAAGTATTACTTTGTAACACGAACAATTTAGCATCAGTCATTTATTTGCACACATAAACTGAATATGAATGCTCGAACCCTGATTCATCATCTGATGAAGGCTTTGTTAGAAGCAATGCAGTTGTATAAACATCTATTATTGTATGATACTTACTACACACACACACACACACACACACATATATATATATATATATATATATATATATATATATATATATGATTTGTCAGTAAATAGTTTGTTGATAATTTCATTTTTAAATGAGTTCCAACTAATTTGTTCTCACATTAGAATTGCTATCGTTTCTAAACTGTTAAATAGTTTCATTTGTTGCTTGAACTAAAAATTCTATTCGATATTAATCATTTGTTTGTACCCAATAAAGTGGTTTCATTTATTGTTATAAATTACGATAATTTCAATTTAGTCTCACTGTTAAAGAGTGTCAAGGATGGCTACTTAACAAAACAGCATTACTTCTAGTCAGCATAACTGCTTCGTTTGCGCAAAGTTGAATAATTTTTTTTTTCGTATTAATCATTTATTTGCATCGAATATCACTAGTATTGTTTTATAATGTACTGGTGCAGGGAAATCCGAAACACTGAAGACTCTCCGTTGTTCAGGTACGAAACATTAATTAACTTCTTGACTTTAGTTTTTCGACTTGAAGAGAGAGAGACAATTTTTACTATGCTGACTGTACTATCTGACCCAACAAACGCGCTGCGCAACTTTTAGCCCCCAGCTGGACTGGCCCAGCCCAGAGTCGAATCTCAACTAACGTCTTTTTCAAAATCACCAAATTCTCAGCCCATTGCTCCCGGGCATGATGTCATTCTGACCCCAGTCTCATTTCCTATCTGGGGTTTTTATTATGACATTTGTGATTGTCATATCCTCTGCGCACGAGCGTGAACTGTGCTCAATGTGTATGCACCTGCACTAGGAGCCGAATAGTTCAAAGCCCAACCAATGATAAAATATAATTAACGAAAAATGATTAATATAAAAAAATCATTCCGTAATTATATAACAGTATTATTTGCATTCATTTAAGTGTTTCAATTATGACTTTGCCCAGTCTGCTTGGGCTGTAGAATACCCCCACTGTACCTCTGTGGAGGGGTAAGAACCCCCCCCCCAATGAGTGTCCTAAATATGACACGAAACAATCTCATGGTGAGGTCCCAGTAATGCTGGGGCTTTGGGGAATACGGAGCACCCCTTCATTGCCATTACTCCCATTGCCCAGTCGGCTGGGGCTGTTGAATACACCGACTGCAGAGGGGTAAGGCCTTCCCCCCAATGAGTGTCCTGGATATGACTCTAAAGAATCTGATGGTGAGGTTTCAGTGATTCTGGAGCTTTGGGGAATGCGGATAATCCCCTCATTTCCATTGATTCCCAGGTCCACTCTGGCCCGGAACGATAGCTCCTGATAGGACCCTATTTATGGGCTAAATAGAACTAACTTCATACTTATGTAAAACTGAATTGTTTGAATTAGAAGTGTTTGACTAAACTGAATAGCTTGAAGTAGAAATGTTTTTTTCAAAATTAAACTTGCATTTAAACTGCGTGGTTATGCTAAACTGAATTGTTTGAAATGGAACTATTTTTGACATTGAAACTGTACTTACACTAAACTGAATTGTTTAATAAAAAAAAAACTATTTTGACATTTAACTGCGTATAAACACAATATGTACTTATACTATACTGAATTAGAGCTGTTTGACTAAACTGAATAGCTTGAAATAGAAATGTTTTTGAAAATTAAACTGTGTACTCATGCTACATTGAATTAATTGAAATAGAACTGATAATTTGTATAAATATGGATTTGGCGTTAAATAAGCTTCAAAAGTTTTTACGCCATAAAAACCAACCAACCAACCAACCAACCAACATCTATGACTGATCAACACTAATAATTATATTCAACATTATTTATTTGTATGTGCATAGTTCAAAGAGTTCAATTTCTAAGAATTCAGTTTAATATCAGTCATTCGTTTGGTTGGCTTGGTTTAAATTTATGGCATATTAATCATTGTAGGTTATTAAATACCAAATCCACTTTATACATATATATTAAATATATATGATTTGGTTTGGTTGGGTTTTATGGCATATCAACCATTGTATGTTATTAAATGCCAAATCCTCTTAATATATACATATATATATATATATATTATTTGTTGGGTTGGGTTTTAAGGCATATCAACCATTGTAGGTTATTTAATGCCAAATCCTCTTTATACATATATATTAAATATATATGTGATTAAGTTTGGTTGGGTTTTATGGCATATCAACCATTGTAGGTTATTTAAAGCCAAATCCTCTTTATGAATATATATTAAATATATATGATTTGGTTGGGTTGGGTTTTATGGGTATCAACCACAGTAGGTCATTTAATGCAAAATCGTTTATATATATATATATATATATATATATATATATATATATATATATATATATTAAATATACATGGGAATTGGTTTTGTTTGGTTTTATGGCATATCAACCATTGTATGTTATTAAATGCAAAATCCTCTTTATATATATATATATATATATATATATATATATATATATATATATATATATAATTTGTTTTGTTTGGTTTAATGGTATATCAAACATTGTAGGTTATTTAATGCCAAATCCTATTTATACATATATATTAAATATATATGAGATTAAGTTTGGTTGTGTTTTATGACATATCAACCATTGTACGTCATTGAAAGCCAAATCCTCTTTCTACATATATATCAAATATATATGAATTGGTTTGGTTGGCATTTATGGCATATCAACCATGGTAGGTTATTTAATGCCAAATCCTCTTTATACATATATATTAAATATATATGATTTAGTTGGGTTGGGTCTTATGGGTATCAACCACAGTAGGTCATTTAATGCAAAATCGTTTATATATATATATATTAAATATATATGTGATTTGGTTTGGTTGGGTTTTATGGCATATCAACCATTGTAGGTTATTTAATGCGAAATCCATTTTCATACAAATAAACAGTTCTATTTCAAACAATTCAGTTTAGTATAAATATAGTTTTCGTTTACACTCTGTTTAAATGTCAAAAACAGTTCTATTTAAGACAATTTAATTGAGCATAAGTACACAGTTTAATTCTATTCAACCCATAGATAGGACCCTATCTGGTACTACCACCCCGGACCATAGTGGATCTGTGAGTTATGGCAATGAAGGGGTACTCTGCATTCCTCAAAACCCCAGCATTAGTAGAACCTTACCATCAGATTGTTCAAAGTCAGATCCAGGACACTTGTTGATGGCGGTCTTACTCCTCTGTAGAGATACCGTCGGTGTATTCTACAGCCCCAGCTGGCTGGGCAATGTCATTTGTTTGTACACATTTTAAATCTCAAACAGTTCTATTTGACTCATAGATATGACCCTATCAGGTGCTACCATTCGGGGTCAGAGTGGACCTGTGAGCAATGGCATAAATGCTATCTCTATATTCCCTGAAGCTCCAAGATTGGAGCCTCACCAACAGATTGTTTAGTGTCATACCAGGACAATTGCATTATTTAAATTAACCAGCTGTGGCAATCAGGTTTTAGTAGGGTGTATTCCAATTGCTGCTGTAGCTGTTCATTTGAAGTTGAAATCATAAAAAATAGCCCGTCATCTCAAAAGATGTTTCGCAATAATATACTGAATTTTCAAGAGTCTATGACAATTTTAAATGCCCATACGAAAAAGTATTGAAACTTATGGTATGCACCTCGTACCACTAGGATAGCACTGGCATATGTTAACACTAGAAAGTTGATAAACCAATGAACAAAGAAACCAAACCAAACCAAATAAAAAAGTATCAAGAAAAAAGCCAGAGCAGTAACTTAGAACCAACGTCAGTATTAACGAGGCTCACCATGTCGACACTAGATATAGAACCATAAATTTCTTGGCCTCTATCAGTGGTCTAAGGTGCTTGTCATGTAATAGTAATTTACCAAGCTTTTTGCTTAAATATGGCACAAGACCATATGAAGGGGCACCCAGTGAGAATCGAACTCACCTGGGTAGGCTTGCTTGTACAGCTTGCTAACCATTACACCAACCGAGGTGCTTGTTCTGTATTGTATATTGCGATTTCGTTTGAGTGTTTATCTGACAGGCAAGATGGTACCAGAAGTGTACGAGACTTGTACGAGACTTGTACGAGTCTTGTACCCCTTACCGAAGCCACGGAAATGTATAAATAAGTGCTTCCCTAGAAGTAACAATGGAAATAGAAATAATGAAAGAACTAAACAAATAAAGTTAAAAACTGAATTGTCTGAAATGAATAATTTGGAAATTTGTATCCAGGAATAACAGAAATATCGACATGGTAGATAATGGCGGTCAAGGCATGAATAGGAAATAAATAAATAAAGGCGGGAAGAATGGTAAATAAATAGATAAAAGATGGTGGAATGAATTCTGATTCTGGGCACGTTGAAAAAAAAAGAAGTAAAATTGAGCGAATTTGGGTATTTGGTGTAGACTAAGAATGGGAAGAGAGAGAGAGAGAGAGAGAGAGAAGGAGAGAGAGAGAGAGAGAGAAGGAGAGAGAGAGAGAGAGAGTCCTTAAATAGAGGGACGAAAACAATATACAAAATGAAGAAAACAGCACCAAAAGAAAAAGGGAAGAAAAAAGAATAGAATCAAAAAGCTCGATAGCTTGATAAATAAAAAGCAACTGAACTAGATAGATCGATCGATAGAGAGAGACAGAGACAGAGAGAGACAGAGAGGGCAAAACGAAAAAAAGACGAAGGAGGTAAGAAGAAAGGCGGGAAAAAAGCAAAATTGAAAAGGCCATTTAAACGCGATAGGAAAATGTCGCCTCAAAAAGAGAATTAAAATTATAACTTGAAAAATACAGGTCTTTTAGGGGTCATCTGTCCCTTACGGAATTAGCAAGAGGTTTGGGAATTTCGGTATTTAACTATTATTCATAAATATTGTTAATTTTTTCAACACTCTTGAAATGATAAAGCAAGGGTCCG
>OY757938.1:20271133-20281133 GCA_963585895.1 Sepioteuthis lessoniana
CACAATAAGCTCTTTTAAATACAACCAATTTTAAAAGAAAGGAAGCTGGATCCTAATAACACTAGAAGAGAAGAAACTACCCTTACTCGACTACACATTAGACACACTCGACTGACTCACTCCTTCATTCTTAAAGAAGAACCACCCCCAAAATGTTCATGTGGAAGCCAATACTCAATCAAACACATTTTGATAGAATGCACAAAACTAAGCCACAGTAGGGAAAAGTTTTATAAGGCGAACAGCATGAAGGAACTTTTTAAAAAAATTGCTCTCAAAAACATAATCAACTTCTTAAAAACATTTGGCCTCCTATTAAAGATATAGACTATGTTACAAACAGCTTCGACCATCAAGTTTATACAAACAAAAAGCTTTGACATTTATCTATACACACACATACATATCAGAATTTAATACTCAATGACCCATAAGAGGTCAATTTGCCATAAAACCCAACCATTACCAACGTAAACATTTGTATTTACTAATCATATACATAATACATATATAAAAAGGCTCTGGCATTAAATAACCTATGGAGGTTGATATGCCATTAAATCCAACCAACCAAACAACCAACAGTACTATAATAGTGCTTTATATACAGTACTATAATAGTATCGAAGAGAAGGAATTTTATTTTGAATAGAGATATTTCGATGTTATTTAGGTCAGGTCCATATATTAACGATTTGGTTTGGTTTTATGACAAATCAACCATTGTCAGCCATTTAATGCCAAATAGTTTTTATAAAGTAAAGTTTGCAACCTTAAACGAGGGTGACCTGAAGTCTCCCTTTTTAATTGCTACTACACCGAGGTGTAGGGAAGGGGCGCTACTCCATTCTCTAAATAACCCCATTTGTTACGTACCTTATAATGCTGAGTGTTAGGCAAAGCGGCATCAAGTACCCTTTTTTTTTTTGGTCTTTGACATGTATCAAATACATGATTTATTAACACATTTTATCGATAAAATTTCTAAGCCAGCTTCAGATCTTTTTTTTAAAACACAGTTAAATGGTTTTACTTTATTTCGAACAATTCAGTTTTTAAATAAAGTAAGTTAGCGACCGTAGTCGAGGGTGACCCGAAGGCTCCCTTTTCGATAGCTACTACACCAAGGTGTAGGGGAGGGCGCTACTCCATTCCCAGGATTGCTCCACTTTACCCTTGAACTGTACCTTATAATGCTGAGTGTTAAGCAAGGTGGTATCAAGTACCATTTTTAAAGTCTTTGGTATGACTCGACCTGGGATTGAACCCAGGTCTCCCGGGCCATTGGCGAACACTCTAACCGCTGGGCCGTTTCACTTAATTTCGAACAATTCAGTTTTTAAATGGTTTCACTAAATTTCGAACAATTCAGTTTTTCTTACACACAATTAAATGATCAAACAGTTCTATTTCAAACGATTCAAGCATAAGTCAACAAAGTTAAATTGTTCAATTAAATGTCAGTCATTTGTTTACACTCGATTTAAATGTCAAAGCACAAACTTTACATGTCTAATAGTTTTATTTGAACCGTATATAGGACCCTTTCAGGTGCTACCACTGTAATATAATGGCCAAAGGGATTTCGTTTCATGTATCTTGCCTTTCGGTTTAGTTAGGCTGAGAAACTTTCGCTTAGCGCATAGTTTACTTAGGTGCAACATGAGCGCAGGTGTTCCAGCGCGCGCGGGGAGGATGTGACATTCAGAGATGTCAAAATAAAAATCCCACATAGTAAATGTGACCAGGGGATGTGAATGATGTCATGCACCGGAAGCGTGTGCGGAGGATTTTTGGGAAAAGTCTGGAGTTGAGTTTCTGCCTCGGAAGAAGACGGTTGACTTTCGCTTGCTCCCCGAGGCCTGGCGGCGGGTGCCGCACGTGGTTTGGGACAGATGGAAAAGTCAGAATAGAAAGATGGCATCTCTCTCCTTATGTCGAAAAACCTTTAAACTCAAAGGTAATAGAATGTTTCGTACCCGAACTAAGAAGTTGTATGTGTTTTTCGTGTTTTGGGATTCCTATGTTATCTATGTGCGTTATGGACATTATGAACGTTTTGCGTACCGGTATGAATATGTCTATTTCCTTTATTCATGTATGGCTATGTATCACCACTCCGGATCTGAGTGGACCTGGGAGCAATGGCAATGAACAGGTACACCGCATCCCCCAAAACTGAACCAAAGAAGCCAGAACATTTTTTTTAAATTGTAATTCTATCAAAGCGGATATCATTACATATTGTTTATAACCAAACTCCACAGAATTTCAACTTTGTATCCAAACATATGACTGCATAAATATATACAATGTGGTGTACTATTTTTTGATTGCAACATATTTGGGTTGGTTGGTTAGTTTATTGCTATGTCATATATTGTTAGGTTACTTTATTCCAAAGTCGTTTTAACAATTACATTATCCCGTGATATACGGTCAAAAGTTTTTTAAACAGGTAAATACTTCATACTTAGTCGCAATCTCGATATTTTAAAAGCCAGTGTATTAATAAATTTGGCAATGATTTTATTCGTTTTTAAGTTACTTAATGCATCAAACTTCTCGGGTTATTTAATTCCAAAGCTATCCTTTTTTTGAGAAGGACACTAGGGGTACTATTTAAGAGGGTTCATAGGCTTCCCAAAGGTTATTTGTCCGAGAGTGAACGTAATAGTACAAACAGAGTTTAAAAACGCGTATTACGATTCAGCAGTCTTGCGTTTTAATCATTACACCACGTGGACAACACCACAATGATTTCAAACAGGAAAAAACTTCATACGTAGTCGCAATATCAATATTTTAAAAGCCAATGTATTAATAAAGTTTGCAATGATTTTAAACAGGTAAACACTTCATACTTAGTTGCAATATCAATATTTTAAAATCCAATGCATTAAAAATGTTTGCAATGATTTTAAACGGGTGAACACTTCATACTTAGTTGCAATATCAATATTTTAAAATCCAATGTATTAATAAAGTTTGCAATGATTTTAAACAGGTAAACACTTCATACTTAGTTGCAATATCAATATTTAAAAAGCCAATGCATTAAAAAAAAGTTTGCAATGATTTTAAACAGGTAAATACTTCATACTTAGTTGCAATATCAATATTGTAAGACCTAATGTTTTAATAAATTTCACAATCATTTTTAACAGGTTAACTCTTCATAATCAATGGCAATATCAATATTTTAAAAGCTAATATATTAATAAATTTCACAAATCTATTAAACATAAATTTCATTGTTGCAATATTCATATTTCAATAGCAAATCTAGTTCAAAATCATTTTAAACTTTATCTCAGACACATGTAACTGGCCTAAACATGGGACCCGAAGTATTATAACTCCGGGGCACGCCCCCGGCTTTTTAGCTGGGCCGTCTGGCATTCGTGCCGGATGGGTGCTCGAAACCAAGAGCAGACTCGGGGCCGAATAGGCCCCCAGCTTCGGCTGGGCAACCTTCGGGTGGGCGAGCTGCACTTTTGTCCCCTTTGTACGGCACTAGACCAAGCGTCTAGTTTAAGCCGTAAACTGGCATACGTGCCCGGACCCACATTTGAGTTCGTGAAACTGCTTGCCTCATCAGGTTCACATTGCACTAAGTGAGCCGATGAGCAGCACAGACAAGCAGGGTTCGAGTCTCGGCTCGTTCCCGACCTTCCCCTCCCCTTTATCCCCACTTTAATCGGCCTTCGGGCTTTTGACCTTGTGTCAAGTCGTGTCTGGTGGGAGGCAGCGACAAATATCTGGCTGATTCTATATTCCCTAGCTCTTTAGATCTGGAATCCCACCAACAGATTCATGAACCACCCAGCGTGCGTGGGGTGGGGCCGTAGGGTACACGTGTCGTACATTGATCAGCTGAACAAACAACAGAGGGCTCGTAGATATATAAAAATATAATTTATATTTTTATTCTTCGACGGCGACGATTCTGTGTTATAGAAATACAGTCAGAGAGAGTTCGCGATATCTTTCTTCTATGGTGGGGACCCTTTTTGTGAAGTAGTGCGACAGCCGGAGAACACACACGAGGATCTGACAGGTTTGCTTGAGAAACCAGCGGGTCTTTCCCTTCAGTTCAAATTTACAGACCTTATATTGTCTTTTCAAGTCCCATACAGAGGTATGAACATCCTCTTCGCCTCACGTATTTTTCTGTTTGTGGCAGGTTATCGGAACTTACATACTTTCGTTTATTTCCGGCAATTTTTGGATCTTATCTGCGAACAGAAATATCTGTCACTCTATCCATCGGCAATAAATCATCTCTTTACTGTGAAAACCACTTTGTTGATGATATCTTGCGACCGCATTGAATCTGCTGAGTTCATTGTCGCCAGCTAAGCTAGTATATAACACACGGACTGCGTCTCTTCACAGGGGTAAGACTCCCCAACTAGTGTCCTAATATGACACTAAGCAATCTGATGGTGAGGTTTCAGTAATACTGGAGTTTTGGGGAATCCAGAGTACTCCTTCATTGCTATCACTCCCAGATCCACTCTGACTCGGAGTGGTAGCACCTGATCGGGTCCTATCTATGGGTCAAATAGAACAGTTTGACCTTTAAACTGTGTATTTATGCTAAAATAAATTGCTTGAAACTAAACTGTTTGATCATTTAAATGTGTTTAAACAAATGACCCATGTTTAACCGAATTGTTCATAATATATAACAATACTTGAAAACATTAAACTCTATGTAAACAAATGATTATGAGTAAATAGAATTATTCGTATTAGATAAAAATACTTGAAACAATTCAACTGTGGGAAAAAAATGAGCTCAGGCTCATTTAAAAAATGTTATGTACAAAAAGAATATCGAATTCCTATATATTCAATATATATGTATAAAAAGGATTTGGCATTAAAAAACCTACAATGGTTGATATGCCATAAAACCCAACCAAAACAAATCATATATATTTAATATATATGTGTAAAAAGGATTTAGCATTAAATAACCTACAATGGTTGATATGCCATAAAACCCAACCAAAACAAATCCTATATATTCAATATACATGTGTAAAAAGGATATGGCATTAAATAACCTACAATGTTTGATATGCCATAAAACCCAACCAAATCAAATCATATATATTTAATATATATATGTAAAAAAATATGGCATTAAATAATCTACAATGGTTGATATGCCATAAAACCTAACCAAATCATATATATTTAATATATAATTATAAAAAGGATATGGCATTGAATAATCTACAATGGTTGATATGCCATAAAACCCAACCAATCTAAATCATATATATTTAATATATATGTGTAAAAAGGATTTGGCATTAAATAATCTACAGTGGCTGATATGCCATAAAACCCAACCAAACCAAATCAGATATTTTTAATATATATGTATAAAGAGAATTTGGCATTAAATAACCTACAATGGTTGATATGCCATAAAACCCAACCAAACCAAATCAGATATATTTAATATATACCTATAAAGAGGATATGGCATTAAATGACCTACAATGGTTGATATGCCATAAAGCCTAATAAAACCAACACTTGCAGTTTAGAGTCATACCTACGTTAATCTTTTTTCGAGGGAGATTGATATTTTCGGTTAAATTTTAACTTTGTGTGATTCTTTTTTGCCAATTACCTGGGAGATCGAGGTTCAATCCAATGTCAAGACATATCAAAGATTCCAAAATTGGTACTTGATGCCACCTTGCTTAACACTCAGCATTATAAGGTACGGATCAAGAATAAATTGGAGCAATCCAGTGAAAGGAGTTACGCCCTCTCCTACACCGAGGTGTTATAGCTAACGAAAAGTGAGACTTCGGGTCACCCTCGACTACGGTCGCCAACTTTATTTACATATGGTATCTTCCAATAATCGTTGCTTTTCTGAAAGTTTTCCAATGATGGCGGTCGACTTCTTTATCTTGTGTTTCAAAACACAGCGACAACAGATTAGAGTGAAGTCTCCGTTTGTGCAAAGCTTTCGACTCATTTATCGACCGCTTGATTCCGTTCAATTATTGATTGATTGATTGATTGATTTTTAAGGCATGTCAAGTCAACTAGGGTTATCTTTTTGCCTAGGGAGTCTGGAAATTTCATTCATTGTACATTTTTAAGGCAGATATTTGTCAATCAATTTTTGAAACGTGGTTCTATTGCCTATCGCACTTTTTTGGAGGTGCCCGTGGTGTAATTCTTATCGTCGTTGGAAATGGACACGGCGACACGAGTTCAAATCCTGGACGAGACTGATTGCATTTCACATAGCACTAATACCCTTAGGAATGGTATGAATCCAATCATTCTCCCTCCAGCTATGGGTAAATAGTAGGGCAGACTGAGTTCTTCAGTCTTGGTGAGGCAACTAGTCTAGGAGAAGGAAAACTCTGAATTCAAACCTGTTAAAATCCGCTCAAAAATTGACCTTGAGTCATATCCTGCCCGAGCGGGGGGTTGGGTAAATATGATCGCACTTTTAGGAACAGAATATATCTTCAAGAAACATATCGTACAATGTTTTCGATATTCTAACAAATCGATATTTAAACAGCACGTCAACAAGTCTACGCTTAGAGTTCAAGTACTCTAGATTATTTCGTGATTTTTGCTTTTGTTTTTTTTTCATTCCTACATATTAAATGACCCCTCCATCCGAGCAGGATGCGGCACAGCTCAATTTTAAGCGGAGTTTAACAAATTTAAATTCAGAGTTTTCCTTCTCCTAGACTGGTTGCCCTACCAATGTTAAAATCCTAATCTGCTCTACAATTTTACCCATAGCTGTAGGGGGAATAGCTGGGTTCATACCTTTCCCAAGTGTGCCATGTGAAATGCAAACAGCCTTGTCCTGGATTTGAACTCGAGTAGCCGTATTCATTTCCTATGACGATAACCATTACACTACGAACGCACCAGTTCACAATTACAAATCAAATATTCCTATCTAATACAAATAATTCTCGTCCATTTGAATGATTTCAAGTCTTAACAATAATACTTAGTAAAAAAACCTTTTTTTAATACAAATGATTTAATGGCATCGATTATTCTATCATATCTATTTACCTATCCATCCTTCTGTTCTTATTTATCGATCTACCGATAAGTTCACGTTGTCCTAATCTATCTATCTATCTATCTATCTATCTATCTATCTATCTCAGTCTCTTCATATCTATCTATCTATCTATCTATCTATCACAGGTTTCTCATATCTATTTATCATAGGCTTTTAATATCTATCTATCTATCTATCTATCTATCTATCTATCTCAGTCTCATCATATCTATCTATATATCTATCTATCTATTGGCTGTTCTCAGGGTCACTGTTTGCTGATGTGTGAGAAATTCGGAGTTGAATTTGTGAATTTTCAAATCACGACATTCTGCACGAGAAGCTTTGATGTTCAATAATGTTCAAGATTTCTTTTCAATATAAATCTTTTTTTTAAATGCAAATAGAGAAATTGAAGGAAGTTGATTTTGATTAAAACAAAGATTGATATTAAATTGAATAGGTGTACAATTCAATTTGGGTGTTCCTAAACGGCAATTCCCTGAGAAGAATAAACAGAACATCATATGCAGATATAGGAAAATATATGAAAAGTTCATGAAAAGTGGTCTTGTCATGTGATTTCATTCTTTCGATCGGATATGCAGATTTAGATTAATATATATATATGTGTGTGTGTGTGTGTGTGTGTGTGTGTATACTCGACTGCCTCACCCAACGAGCTGGATGTGACACAATGTCATTTTGTAAAGGGGAGTTTTACAGGTTTGAATTCAGAATTTTTGTTTATCGAGACTGGTTACCTTACCAAGGTTAGATTGACCAGTCTGCCCAACAATATTAGAACATTCACTCAGAGAGAGGGCAAGAGAGAGAGAGAGAGAGAGAGAGAGAGAGAGAGAGAGAGAGAGAGAGAGAGAGAGAGTCATAGACAGACAGACAGACAGAGATGGACTTTAAGGATGGGAGTAGATGAAAGTGGACAGGCTGATAGATATAAAGAAATTGATTGATGTGAACGGAATTCCATTAATAGATAGATAGATAGATATGAAGAGACTGAGATAGTTAGATAGATAGATAGATATAAACAGACCTAGATCGATCGATCGATCAATCACTTGATAGATAGATAAATACATCCATCCATATATACATATGAACTGAAGTAGACTGATGCATATGGAAATATGAGTATATATATATATATATATATATAGATAGATAGATACACGGAGATTATGAGATAGATGGATAGATAGGAACGGACAAAAATTGATAGAATGATGGATCGATAGATACGGACAGACTAAAATAGATAGATAGTTAGATAGATAGACGTTTATTTATATGGCATATTAACCATTGCCGGTTGTTTCATGTCAAATCCTGCTTTTACATGTATTTTAAATATATGATTTGTGAACACATTTTTAGATACAACACAGTTAAATATTTCTAAAAAGAGAATTCAGCAGAAACCAGCAAAGTTAAATGGTTCCAAGTATTGCTATGTATCACAAACAATTCAATTACATATCAGTCTTTGTTTATACACAGTTAAATGATCAAACATTTTTCTATTTGAAACAATTCAGTTTAGCATATATCATTTGTTTGCACTCAATTTAAATGTCAAACAGTTCCATTTGAACCATAGATAGGACACTATCAGGTAATGAACCAAAGTGAACCCGGGAGCAACGGCAATGAAGGAGTGCTCCGTTTTCCCCAAAGCTCCAGCATTACTGAAGCCTCACCATCAGATTGTTTACTTTCATATCGAGGAGAGGTTGGTTTGGTTTCTTTGTTTAATGGCATATCAACCTTCGTGGGTTATTTAATGCCAAAGCCATCCTTCTAGTAGAACAGTGATGGTGCTATTTAACCCATAGCTGGGAGGATAAGGGGGTTCATACCTTTCCCAAGGGTATTTGTCCGAAAGTGAACGTAATAGCGCGACTGGAGTTCGAACTCACGTGCTACGATTTCGCAGACCATCGCTTTAAACATTACACCACGGGGACACCCCCATATCGAGGAGAGTCTTACTGATCTGCAGAGATGCAGTCAGTTATTTTTTCTACAGCCCCAGCCGATTGAACTATCGATAGACGTGTGTTTACATATATACGTACATACATACAGTCAGACACACAGATATATATATATATATATATATATATATATATATATAGAGAGAGAGAGAGAGAGAGACCGATAGATTCATGAATAGATAGATATGCCCAGATTTAGATAGATTGATTGATAGATGGAAATTGAATCAAATGAAATTAGTATAGGTACTATTTACCCAACCCCTCCGCTCGGGCAGGATATGACACAAGGTCAATTTTTAAGCGGAGTTTAACAGGTTTGAATTCAGAGTTTTCCTTCTCCTAGACTAGTTGCCTCACCAAGGCTGAAGAACCTAGTCTGTCCTACTATTTACCCATAGCTGGAGGGAGAATATTTTGGATTCATACCTTTCCCAAGGGTATTAGTGCTATGTAAAATGCAATCAGTCTCGTCCAGGATTTGAACTCGAGTCGCCGTGTTCATTTCCTACGACGATAACGACTACACCACGGGCACCTTGAAATTAGTATAGGTATAAGCAGACTGATGCAAACAGAGTGACACAGATAGATAGATACAAATATATACACATACATATGTTCGAGCACTCACACACTCACACACACACACAAACATATATATATATATACATATGCGTGTATATTTATACGTATATATATATACAGAGAGAGAGAGAGAGAGAGAGAGAGAGAGACAGAGACAGAGACAGAGACAGACAGAGAGAGAGAGAGATTGCCAGTTTAAGATAGATAGATAGATAGATAGATAGGACGAAACGGAGATAGATTGATAGATAGGTAGATATCACCTGACCGAAATAAGAGATAGATAGATAGATGGAGAGAGAGAGAGAGAGAGAGA
>OY757938.1:20286133-20300732 GCA_963585895.1 Sepioteuthis lessoniana
TATATATATATATATATATATATATATATATTAGATTTGGTATTAGATATCCTACAAACGCTGATGAGCCTTAAAACACTAACCAAAAATTCCCACCGAATAATTTTTTAGTTTCAAGGCATTATTTTTTTAAATAAGTATTTTTCAAAGTATTTTGTTATATTTAGAATTGGATAATTTTTTAAATGAGATTGCAATCCTTGATGGTCTTCTTATTGCTAATTCTGTTCATATATATATATATATATATATATATATATATATATATATATATATATACTTTCTTTCAAGAAAAAAACAATCGACGAAATTGTTCCCCATATATATATACCTTATATATATATATATATATATATATATATATATCTTTTTATATATATATATATATATATATATATATATATATATAAATAAATATAACTTTTATATATATACCTTTTATATATATACCTTATATATATATATATATATATATATATATTTATATATATATATATATATATATATATACATATATATATACACATAAATACGTTATATATATATATATATATATATATATATATATATATATATATATATATATATGTGTATATATATTATCCAAAGCCAAGTGTACTTATGCTAGGACTTCTGTTTAGGATTTTATTTCTTTAATAAGCATATAATTTAAAGGCAAATAGGGAGCTCAATGTAAAATAGTAATAAATCAAAATACACAGCAAATAATTCCATATAAAAGAAAAACCTTTAAAAGTCACTCATAATTTTTGTACTTTTTTTTTTTTTTTGTAATTTTAAAACGCTGGCTCTGCATCTTTAGGCAAAGAAATTTCTAATTATTTCTTTGTCTAAAGATGTAGATCTACGATTTTTTTAAAAGTATAGGATCTGCTGAAATGAATACTATTACGAAATATATGAGTGATTTTTAAAGTTTTTAACTTTTTTAATATATATATATATATATATATATATATATATATATATATATATATATATATATAAGGTATTCTTCAATCCAGAAAATCCGGAGTAGGGAACAATTCCGTCAATTGTTTTTTCTTGAAAGAAAGTGTATATATATATATATATATATATATATATATATATATATATATATACTCATTAAGAAAAAACAACAAAAAATAACAGGAGGAAAAAATTTATAATCCTAATGTGACCGGTTTTGTTTTTTCTTAATGAATTTATTGCTCTGTAATGTCTGTTACATTGAGCTCTTTACCAGCAAAATTTAAATGTTCATTCTTGAATGGTTTTCTTGTCCTGAAGGAATTACTCCCAAGTCTGGTTTAAGTGGACTAAATAATTCTCATATATATATATATATATATATATATATATATATATATATATATATATATATATATATATACCATATATATATATATATATATAAAAGGTATTCTTTAATCCAGTAAATCCGAAATAGGAAACAATTCCGTCAATACACACACACACACACACACACACACACACACACATATATATATATATATTTAATTAGCTTTAGGTAACTGTCTTTATGAACAAGTAACAACTCATTTGTCTGTCTACAGTAAAATTGTTTAATTTATCAAGATTAGGAATTCTATTATGCATGTATTGAATTCAAATTCAATTTTAATCATTTGCTTGCACAGATACTGATCCTAACAAATTTATTGTACCAAGTTAAATGGTTTCAAGTATTGCTATCTAATACAAATAATTCTATTTGGTATTCGCTATTTATTTGCCTACCGTTAAATGGTTATAAGTATTTCTATTTAACAGTGATAATTTAATTATCATGTGTTTGCGTCCAATTAGATGGCTTCATTTATTTCTTTTTTTAAGATTAACGATTCTATTTATTAAGTATTCATTTGTGGTTTAATATCAATCATATGTTGCTCAGCTATGATATTGATAATTTGTTAGCGCACATTTAAATGGTTTTATGCTCTCCTATTTAGTGTTATTAATTATATGGTTTTAAGTATTTATTTCTAATTAACGTAAGTAATTCTGGGTAAAATTGTTTTTAAACGAACCAGAGCTCATTCTAACAATAAAAATTTCTTTTAACACACACACACACACACACATATATATATATATATATATATATATGAAGAAGGCAGAAAAATATAATCCAAATAGGTGAATTTATTGTGATGTAAAGTCAACGTTAAACGTTTCGGTTTCAGTAACCACCATCAGGACTTGGATATCAGAATTTTTCTTTTTTGACTCCTGTCATTTCAGCAAGCATTCATCGTTATGTAAGCTATTCTGATATTCAAGTCCTGATGATGGTTACTAAAACCGAAACGTTTAACGTCGACTTTAATTCATAATAAATTCCCCTATTTGGATTATTATATTTTTCTGCCTTCTTCATACTATAGGATTTTGATCCATATTCACTTTCATATATATATATATATATATATATATATATATATATATATATATATATATATATATATATATATATTGTCATCCACAGAAAGATCTGTTTCGTTCTATCAGAACTCATCAGTGTGGCTAGACAGGCTAGATTCCCGAAGCTGGGAACGAAACCCAGTTGACTCAAACGCCAATCCAATATATATATATATATACATATATATATATATATATATATATATATATATATATATATATATATATATATATATGCTTATAAAAAATGCCGTTATATTGAAAAAAAAGGCATAATGTACAAATTGTGTTTATTGTTTTTAACAGATTGGTTGATTTTCTGGTTAATTGTTTAATATTTTTAGAGGCAAAAATCCCAGTCGATTACCTGTATTTATTTCATTTCGTTTGACACTGCCATCTGCAATCAATATTCTTCCGTTGTCAATCATTAATATTATTTTCAAATAGTATTTTATTTCATATTTTAAATTTTAACACTCGGTAGTTATTTTTTTTAAATTTCTGTTTAAAAGATTAAAGTTTGCTTCCGAAAATATAATATTTCTTATTTTTTTCTTACGCAGCAAATAATTTAAAACTTTTTTTTTTAAACAAGTAAATTTACCATGATAAATGAAAAATTTCACTTTTTATCATAAAATTCAGTCACACCTTCCAAAATGATGATAGACTTTTGTGTGAAATAATTGTAAAAGAGTTTTATATCGTATGCGAACGAGTATACTGATTTTAGAGACTTACTACTTAAAGTGGAGATGGGTTCTTGTTTAAAATGCATGAATTCTGTTTTATTTGCGTTCACCTCGAGACCAATGCCTCTTGCTGCCTGATTCTGGCTATGCTGCAGAGATTTGGCTTGGGCTGGTGTATATCTGAGAAGCGCTAGGTTATCTGCGTTGTCTACATTTGTAATAGTTTCAACGGCAGTTTTTTTTTAATGTGAAACCATTTTAAAAATAAATCTATTAACGTCCGCAGTCGTAGTAAATTATAGAAAAATTTGAGATGCATTTTTTTTTATTTTTGCTCCTTTGCGCTCGTTAAAAGTCTAAAAAAAACCCAAATGATTGCCAATATAGGGCTGCTTAGGGGTCATCAATGGTTTTCTGGTGATCATGTACCCATATTTTTGACCAATTTACATTGTCCAATCCAAACATTCCTTAAACGGCCAATTTAGTCCCCTAAGGTTGAAGCAGTGATATATAAAGTATATAGATACCCGCTCATAAGCTATTTATATGTGTGGATTTCAAGTAAGTAATAATAATAAACCTTTGTAAACAATTGTAGCTTCAAATACCTATTCTTTTTACTTATGATTTAGTGTTATTAAAAACGGTTGGTTTGTTGGGTTTTATGGCATATCAACCTTTGTAGGTTATTTAACGCCAAATCCATTTTTATTGAAATAATCAGTTCTATTTAAAGCAATTCAGTTAAACATGAGTACAGAGTTTAATTTTCAAAAACATTTCTATTTCAAATTATTCAAGCCGTTATATATTAAACAATTCAGTTTAGTGTAAGTACAGTTTCAATGGCAAAAACAGTTCAATTTCAAATAATTCAGTTTAGCATAAGCACGCAGTTTAAATGTAAGTACAGTTTAATTGTGAAAAACATTTCTATTTCTAGCTATTCAGTTTAGTCAAGCAGTTCTAATTCAGCTAATTCAATTCAGTATAAGTTCAGATTTTGTTTACTCACAAATACATGTCAAAACAGTTCTATGTTAAACAATTCAGTTTAGTGTAAGTACAGGTTAAATGTCAAAAAACAGTTCTATTTAAAATAATTCAGTTTAGCATAAGCACGCAGTTCAAATGTAAGTACGGTTTAATAGTCAAAAACATTTCTATTTCAAGCTATTCAGTTTAATCAAACAATTCAATTTAGCATAAATATGCCGTTAGCTATATTTAACCCATAGATAGGACCCGTATCAGGTGCTACCATTCTGGGCCAGAGTGGACCTGGGAGCAATCGCAATGAACGGGTGCTCCGTATTTCCCAAAGCCCCGCCATTACTGGGACCTCACCATCTGATTGTTTAGTGTCACATACAGGATACTCGTTGGTGGGGGGTCTTACCCCTCTGCAGAGGTGCTGTCGGTGTATTTTACAGTCCCAGTCGACTGGGCAATGTTATTTATAAAGTATTCAAATCTAATAGTAATAATTCTTTTTAAATACTAATATTCATATACTTTCAAGTAATTATTTTTCTTTGATAATATTCATTTGTTTGACCACAGTTACATGGTTTCAAGTATTCCCATCTAACACTAATAAGTACTGACCCTGTTGATTGGAGCATCAGAATACAACAATTGTATCTCTGTAGAGGGGTAAGACTATCCCCAATGAGTGTCCTGTATATAACACTGAACAATCTGATGGTGAGGCCTCAATAATGCTGGAGCTTTGGGGAATGCGGAGTACTCCTTCATTGATATCGCTCCCAAGTCCCCTCGGGTTTGGAGTGGTTGTATCTGATAGGGTCCTATCTATTGTCAAATAGAACTGTTTGACATTTAAACTGTGTACTTATGCTAAAGTAAATTGTTTGAAATAGAACTGTTTGATTATTTAACTGTGTGTAAACAAATGACTGATGTCTAATTGAATTGGTTTGTTTGGTTTTATGGCATATCAACCTTTATAGGTCCTTTAACTCCAAATCCATTTTTATGTAAATAATCTGTTCTATTTAAAATAATTCAGTTTAGTATACGTACACAGTTTAATTGTCAAAAACATTTCCATTTCAAAATATTCAAGCAGTTATATGTAATAATTCAGTTAAGTGTAAATACAGTTTTAATGTCGAAAAACAGTTCTATTTGAAATAATTCAGTTAAGCATAAGCACGCAGTTTAAATGTAAGTACGGTTTAATTGTAAAAGTCATTTCTATTTCAAACTATTCAGTTTTACTCAAACAATTCATTTTAGCATAAGTATGCTGTTAATTCTATTTAACCCAAAGATAGGACCCTTATCAGGTTCTACCACTCCGGGCCAGAGTGGACCTGGGAGTGATGGAAATGAAGGGGTACTCCGCATTCCCCAAAGCTCCAGCATTGCTGGAACCTCACCATCAGATTGTTTAGTGTCATATCCAGGACACTCGTTGGGGGGGGGTCTTACCCCTCTACAGAGAAATAGTCGGTGTATTCTACAGCCCCAGCTGACTGGGCAATTAAATGTGTATCGAAATCATATATAATAATGTATACGTATTCAAAGGATTAAATAACCAACAGTGGTTGATATGCCATAAAACCAAACCGAACAAAACTTATAATTATACAGTTGCGAGTAATTATTTCTGTTTTGTAATAGTCATTTGTTTGCACACAGTTATATAATTTCAAGTATTTCTATCTTATTCTAATAATAATATAGCTGGTTGGTTGGGTTTTATGGCATATCAATCTTTGAAGGTTATTTAACGCCAAATCCATTTTTCTGAAAACAGTTCTATTTCAAACAGTTCACTTTATCATAAGTACGCAGTTTAAATGTAAGTACAGTTTTATTGTGAAAAACATTTCTATTTCAAGCTATTCAGTTTAGTCAAGCAGTTCTAATTCAGTTAATTCAGTTTAACTTCAGTTCCAATGTCAAAAAACAGTTCCATTTCAAATTTTTCAGTTTAGCATAAGCACGCAATGTAATTTAAGGACGGTTTAATTGTGAAAAACATTTCTATTTCAAGCTATTCAGTTTAGTCAAACAATTCAGTTTAGCATAAGTATGCCGTTAGTTCTATTTAACCCATAGATAGGGAACAATCAGGTGCTACCACGCCGGACCAGAGTGGACCTGGGAGCGATGGCAGTAAAGGGATAATCTGCATTACCAAAAGCTCCTGCATTACTGGAACCTCACCATCAGATTGTTCAGTGTCATATACAGGACACTCGTTGTTGGTGGTGGGGGGTCTTACCTCTCTGCAGAGGTGCAGTTGGTGTATTCTACAGCCCCAGCCGACTGGGCAACAATGATAATATGGTTTCAAGTAATTATTGCAATTTAATATTTATTTGTTTACACAGATTTATATGGTTTCAAGTTAGTAATACTGAGCTTTCGTAAACTATCATAACTTCAAGTAATTATTGTTAAAATGAATAAGTTACAGTTACATCATATATACTCAGATATAAGAGAGATTTTCTCTGGTCCCAAATTAGAGAATGTGTTACGTAAACAAAATAACCAAACCCGGATATAAGAGAAACTGGGATATAAGAGTGATTTTCTCTGGTCCCAAATTAGAGCCTGTGTTACGTAAACAAAATAACCAAACCCGGATATAAGAGAAACTAAGATATAAGAGAGATTTTCTCTGGTCCCAAATTATAGCCTGTGTTACGTAAACAAAATAACCAAACCCGGATATAAGAGAAACTGGGATATAAGAGAGATCTTCTCTGGTCCCACATTATAGCCTGTGTTACGTAAACAAAATAACTAAACCCGGATATAAGAGAAACTGGGATATAAGAGAGATTTTCTCTGGTCCCAAATTATAGCCTGTGTTACGTAAACAAAATAACCAAACCCGGATATAAGAGAAACTGGGATATAAGAGAGATTTTCTCTGGTCCGAAATTATAGCCTGTGTTACGTAAACAAAATAACCAAACCCGGATATAAGAGAAACTGGGATATAAGAGAGATTTTCTCTGGTCCTTAATTATAGCCTGTGTAACCTAAACAAAATAACCAAACCCGGATATAAGAGAAACTGGGATATAAGAGAGATTTTCTCTGGTCCCAAATTATAGCCTGTGTTACGTAAACAAAATAACCAAACCCGGATATAAGAGAAACTGGGATATAAGAGAGATTTTCTCTGGTCCTTAATTATAGCCTGTGTAACCTAAACAAAATAACCAAACCCGGATATAAGAGAAACTGGGATATAAGAGAGATTTTCTCTGGTCCCAAATTATAGCCTGTGTTACGTAAACAAAATAACCAAACCCGGATATAAGAGAAACTGGGATATAAGAGAGATTTTCTCTGGTCCCAAATTAGAGAGTGTTTTACCTAAAAAAAGAATTGACCAAACCCCGGATATAAGAGAAACTCAGATATAAGAGAGATTTTCTCTGGTCCCAAATTAGAGCCTGTATTATCTAAACAATATAACCAAACCCGGATATAAGAGAAACATATATAATAATATATATATATATACATTCAAAGGATTAAATAACCAACAGTGGTTGATATGCCATATAACCAAACCGAACAAAACTTATAATTATACAGTTGTGAGTAATTATTTCTGTTTTATAATAGTCATTTATTTGCACCCAGTTATATGATTTCAAGTATTTCTATCTTATTCTAATAATAATCTGGGATATAAGAGAGATTTTCTCTGGTCCCAAATTAGAGAGTGTGTTACCTACACAAAATATTTTCCGGTCCCGACAACTATCTTATATCCGGGTTACACTGTAATTGCAATAAAAAGATACCCTACACTCTTCGGATTTCCAGGAGTTAAAATGCGTCCTCAAATCTAGATTAGTGTCATACTCAGTAACCTCCTCTCCAGCCCAACAGGGGTACAGTCAGCATATTCTTAACCCTGCGACATGACAATAGCTCTCTTTGCTTTCGTTTCTCTGTTTCATGGGATGTCAATCTTCTTGGGTTATGTAATGCCAAAGTCATCCTTGTAGAAGATCAGTTGTGGTACTTCTTAGCTACGTCTGGGGTTAAATGGATTCATGCCTTTCGAAAAGGTGTTCGTCCGAAAGTGAACTTAATAGTGGCACTAGAAGTTCGAACTCACGAAATACGATGTCACAGCGAAGTACGTTAACCGCTACACCTCCCGATATTCCCTTGGATGTTTGCGTCATAAGTAAGCTAAGTAAATAATAATAATAATAATGATTATAATAATAATGATTTGGGTTTTGAGATAAAAACAGATCATCAAATCTCGGTCAGACGACCAGACCTCGTAATAGTTAACAAAAAAAAAAAAAAAAAAAAAGCAAAAAACAAAACGAGAACCTGCCAAATAGTGGACTTTGCTGTCCCGGCTGAACACAGGGTAAAATTGATAGAAAGCGATGAAAGGTATAAGTACTTAGAACTTGCTAGACAACTGAAAAAGCAATGGAACATGAAAGTGACGGTGATACCAATTATAATCGGGGCACTCGCTACAGTCATCAAAGGAACTGGGGGAATTGGAAATAAGAGGGTGAGTGGAGACTGTCGAAACGACAACATTATTAAGAACGGCCAGAATACTGAGAAGAGTCCAGGAGACTGGAAGAGACCTGCTGTCACTCAAACTCGAGTGGAAAACCACCAGCTAACGCTGGTGTGAAAAACTCTAAAATAAATTGAATTAGTACAATATGCTGTAATATTGTTATAATCGAATTCTAACTCCAGTTGCGCTATTCGGAGGAATAGCCTCAAGAAAATTAAAAACCCCTTTATCCTCACCCCCGCAGCCATGAGTTGAGTAGTAACCCTTCTGTTCATCAACAAGAATCGCTTTGGCATCAAATAACCTATGAAGGTTGATGTGCCATTGGACAAAGAAAAAAAATCTAACGAGTGAGTGTTTTTTTTTATCGCAAAACTATTGTCTGATATTAGTCACCAGTAAATATTATAAGTTATATTTATTAGTCACCAGTAGATATTAAAAGTTATATTGTTTGAAACAATAAAGAAATTTGGATAAAAGAAAACTTGAATCGATTAATGATGAGTTTAGAATAATTTAGAGAGTATGAAATGGAAGAAATAGTACATCAATTTCCGAATACAACACGAGGTCATTAATCTTGTACGGCATATAAACTGTATATGAATTAATGAACTCTAAGATGTCACGAATTTTTTTATGAGTTTGCTCTTTTAGGTGTAGTGCTTAAAACAGTTGTGTCTTAAATTTTGATGGTTGTCTCGAAAACCATTGATAGTGAATTTAGTTCTAACAAATCTCTCTATATTTCGGGCGTTTCGTCTAAGCTAATCTCAGCAAATAATATTTGAAATTTCTGTGCAAATTGTTCCAACTATGTAATTATTGGAAAGGCGTTGTTAAATATATTCACATGGAAAGAGACAATGTTGAAAACTGATCATCCTTATTGCAACCTTATTAATCATTAGGCGACAGAATTATCGACGCTAAAAGAAACACATAGACCGGAAAAGAAAAGTTTAATCCATTCAATTTAGCTTAAAATAATTCATCATCATCATCATAATCATCATGTCATGCCGCTAGCACGGATATCCCTGGCCCTCTCTCGCCACTTCTCCCAATCGTTCATCGTCTCTGAAAGGTCTTCAGTGCTACATCTCGTATCCTCACAGAGCTACTGTAAAAAAATTCAATCAGAATGCAGTTTGGGTGTTTAATTGTATATCAATCTTCGTTATCAATTTAATGCCAAAGCCACCTCTTTTAAAGGCATAAGTCCATAAATAAATATAATATCGTGACTGGAGTTCGAACTCACTTTCCTTGACAATCATCATCATGATGTCGTGCCGCCAGCACGGATATCACTGGTCCTCTCTCGCCACTCCTCCCAATCGTTCATCGCTTCTGGCAGGTCTTCAGGGCTACATCCCGTATCCTCGCATAGCTGCTGGATGTATGTTCGAGCTGGTCATACTGCTTTTTCCTGGTCATATGTGGGGGTCCATAGGAGTACATCACTTATGAGCTCGCCCTTGCTTCTCCAGCAGTGTCCTGCGTGTCTGGTTCGTCTAACTTGGAGAGTTTTCGTGATGGGAGGTTGGTGGCCGTATAGTTGGTGCCTTGTGGGGTGTTGCTGCTAGGACTTGTTCAATATTGCTCGCAACATTCTTGTGTAATTGCCGTCTAGCTTCTTCTCCAGCCGTTTTGTTAGCGGCCAAGTAGTGCATCCATACAGCAGTATCGACACGACCGCTGTCTGGAAGAAACTGCGTTTCATTTTGTCGGTCAGGTCTGATTTCCATATGATATTAAAATGTGTAAGAAGAAATTCATTATTCTTGATATTATAATACTCTTGTGTGTTTTTACACGAATATTAGCTGATGGTATTTCAATGGAATCTGAGTTCCACTAAGTCTCCTTAAGTCTCCAGGACTCTTCTCAGTATTCTGGCAAATTTTTAAAATGCTGTTTGGTTGATCTCGATTCGTCCTTCGATTTCCAAGCCTTTGGTAACCGTTCCAAGTGCGCCAATTACAATTGGCATCACCGTTACTCTCCTGTTTAACAAATTTCTTCATTCTGTAGCAAAGTCTAAGTAGAAGTAAAGTTGGCGACCGTAGTCGAGGGCGACCAGAAGGCTCCCTTTTCAATAGTTAGGGGAGGGCGCTCCACTTTACCCTTGATACGTACTGAGTGTTAAGCAAGGAGTTATCAAGTACTATTTTTAAAGTCTTTGGTATGACGCGATCTGGGATTGAACCCAGGTCTCCCGGACCATGGGTGAACACTCAACCCACTTGGCCAATTAAGTACTTGATTTTCTTTACGCTTTCTTTGATTTTCTTCCAGGGGTCACTATTTTTACAACTTATCAAAGTCTGGTCGTCTGGCCGGGATTAGGTGATCTGTTTGAATCTCAAAATCCCTGAGAATTTTATGCGTCTGATTTTCCTGGACAGATTCTGGTTTGTGCATATACCATTCGATAGTATGGATATTTGTCGCTACCTCCCGCCAGACAGGATCTGACTCAAGGTCAATGATTATAAAGGGGATTTAGAGGAGGGGAAGGTCAAGAACGAGTCGACTAAGTGCAATGTGGGTCTAATCAGGCAAGCAGTTTCACGAATCCATATCTGGATCCGGGCACGTATGCCGGGTTATAGCTTGAACTAGACAGCAAAGTCTAGTGCTATACATTGGGGACAAAGGTTGCAGCTCGCCCACCCGAAGGTGGCCCAACCGAAGTTGAGGGCCTCTCAGCCTCGAATCTGCCATTGATTCCGATACCCCATCCGGCACGAATGGCAGACGGCCCAGCAAAAGCCAGGTAGTACGGTCAAATTTTAATTTCTAGCCTAATTATCATTATTACTGTTTTGCTCTTTTAAGTGTTTTTCACAGCAGCGTTAGCTGATGGTACTATTTACCAACCCCTCCGCTCGGGCAGGATATGACACAAGGTCAATTTTTAAGCGGAGTTTAACAGGTTTTAAATCAGAGTTTTCCTTCTCCTAGACTAGTTGCCTCACCAAGGCTGAAGAACCTAGTCCGTCCTACTATTTACCCATAGCTGGAGGGAGAATAAGGGGGTTCATACCTTTCCCAAGGGTATTTGCCCGAAAGTGAACGTAATAGCACGACTGGAGTACGAACTCGCGTACTACGATTCCGCAGTTCATCGCTTTAACCATTACACCACGAGGACACCCACGCGTTAGCTGATGGTATTCCACTGGAGTCTGCGTGACAGCAAGTCTCTTCGAGTCTTTTGGACTCTTCTTAGCATCCTGGTCTCCTCTCGTCGTCTTATTCCAAGTCCTCTAAAATTTGGACCAATCCTTTGGTGATTGTACCGAGTGCACCAATTACAATTAGTATCACCGTCACTTTCATGTCCCATAGCTTTTTCAGTTCTCAAGCAAGGTCCACATACTCATTTTTCTCATCGCTTTCTTTCAGTTTTACTTTGTGGTCAGCCGGAACGGCAAAGTCCATTATTCGGCATATTTTCTTTTTACTATCACGAGGTCTGGTTGTCTGGCTAAGATTCAGTGATCCGTTTGTATCTCAAAATCCAGAAAATTTTGTGTGCCTCATTTTCTATGACAGATTACGTGTTGTGCATGTACCATTTTTTCGTTGATGGTTAAAATAAAACTTCTTGCACAATTTCCGGTGGATTACCTTTCTCACCCAGTCACTCAACACTTCTGCCAAGAGCAGAATATGACCCAAGGCCAATTTTTTGCGGAGCTAAACAGTTTTGTATTCTCCTTGACCTGTCTAAACCAAGGTTAAAGAGCCCAGTCGGCCCTACAATTTAACCTTAACTGGAGGGAGGATAGTTGGATTCATACTCTTGTCCAGGATTTGAACTCAGGTCGTCATGGCTATCTCTAACGACGATAACTATCACACCATGGATATATATATATATATATATATATATATATATATATATTATCAGAGAGTTGGTTGTTACTAAATCACTTTGTGGGTATGTGTCGAACCAAAGGCAATATAATATGGAGTGTGCTCAATATCTAGGATAGAACTATTATATAATAATAATAGATAAATATATATTAGATATATATATTTAATTCATGGAATATAGACTGCTACCCTGGGTTTCATGGAGTTTTTTGCAAAAAAACAACTGCCTGATGATTGTTGTTTTGCAAAAAACTCCATGAAACCCATGGCCGCAGTCTATATTCCATGAATTAAATATATATATATATATATATCTAATATACATATATATATATATATATATATATATATATATATATATATAACGTTTAAGTTTTGTTCCTTATTTAGGTATAACACGCACCCTTGACTTTAGACTAGGAAATTATGGATAAGAAAAAAATCGTGTTTAATACACACCGACTTTTTAGAATCTATTGCGGCTAAATTTTACCAAAATTTACCATTTGTTTTTTTTTTATCGGTTCAGGCTGAATAAAACTAAGAATTTACCTCGGTCATATGGTATTTTTATGTGCAAAATTTACACGGTATTGAGAACAGATATCTGGATATCTCCACACGACAATGCAATCATTTTGTAGCGAAAATAAACTCATATTAAGAGATATAAATGTATTAAGAAACACGTTCCTGTAGTATTTTTTTCATAATCGCGACAAAGACGTAAGACATAACTTTATTTTTTCGTCATCTCGTCCTGACTATAGTTAGGTATGATGTCGGAAAAAAGATAATTTTATTCTTCTCGGGTATAATAAGTAAAGTTGGCGACCGTAGTCGAGGGCTACCTGAAAGTTCCTTTTTCAATAGTTACTATACACCGAGGTGCTACTCCATTCGCTGGATTGCTCCACTTGACCCTTGAAACGTACCTTATAATGCTGAGTGTTAAGCAAGGAGGTTTCAAGTAACATTTTTTGAGTCTTTGGTATGACTCGACCTGGGATTGAACCTTGGTCTCCCGATCCATTGGCGAACATTTTACCAATGGTCGGGTATAAAATTCACCCTTAACTGAGCGTCTCACGTAGAAGTAATTATTGAAAACAGCAATTCTGTTTTAACGAGACATTTAAATTCCAGAGTGAAAGTACAATCGGTAGTCAGAAATATCGGGTTTAGTATCACAGTGCAAATGCCCGTATTAACTTAGTCTAAATAACAGGGCAAAGGGGGTCTAATAGTGTCAGAAAATCAAAAGAATGTTACAAACAATATTAGAACTGTCAACTTCTCGATAGATGATTTTTTATTGGTATATACTTGGATCCTTTTTTGGAATACTATATATATATATATAGATATATATATATGTATATGTGTGTGAGTGTGTGTGTATGTATGTGTGTGTGAGTGTGTGTGTGTATGAATATGAGGGGGAGAGACAAAGAAAGAGAAAGAAAGTTTGTGTGTGTATGTCTTATTTAATTGTTACTCATATTTTCAACTGTTACTGATGTTTTTAATTGTAACTCATATTTTTAATTGTAACTCATATTTTAAACTGTTACTGATGTTTTTAATTGTTACTCATATTTTTAATTGTTTCTCGTATTTTTAATTGTTATTGATGTTTTTAATTGTTACTGATATTTTCAATTGCTACACATACTTTTAATTCTTACTCGTATTTTTAATTCTTACCCATATTTTTAATTTTATTTCCTGTTCGACGCCCCAATAGTCTTTTGTCCGATTGTTATTTCGTCACACATGATATTTGTAGCCTTAAAGTTTATATATATATATATACATATATATATATATGGTTGATTTTAACGACATTAGAATCTGTCTTGTAAAATATCATTCCGTACTGTCAATATATATATATATATATATATATATATATATAAATATATATATATATATATATATATATATATGGTTGATTTTAACGACATTAGAATCTGTCTTGTAAAATATCATTCGG